>MU226767.1:68672-153269 GCA_018584345.1 Thuja plicata
ACTATGGAGGTTAGCCTAGGTGTGCTCCTGCACCATCCTCCCATAGACAAAAAGTTCAATCCACCCTTGGATTGAGTAAGGTAGGATCAACTCCCATCTTCTTGAAGTCAACTTCTTTGATCCACACCGTATCAACATCAGTTTGACCATGCCACTTGATCAAATGTTCCTTGTATTCCTTGGTTCTAGTCTTCTTGTAGACTCGGGTATCCAATATACAGTCAGTTGTCTTGACTGTTGTAGAAGGCAATTTGAGTTCTACTACATCTTGGATGACTTCTCTGAGGCTGTGATCCATATCAGGTGGTGTTCCTTTATAAGAAACTATGTCTGCAAGATTAAAAACAGGGGACAGTCCACTATCCTCTGGTAGTTCCACTCTATAGGCATTGTTCCCATACTTTTCCAAGATAGGACAGGGGCCTATCCTCCTCATTTTCAACTTGTGTGGGACTCCTTTTTGAATTCTATACATATTTAGATGCACTATTACTAAGTCTCCCACATTGAACTGAAGTTCTCTTCTACTCTCATCAACCTTAGTCTTATGCTTCATGGTGTTCTCTGTCAAATTCTTCCTGACTGTATCATGTATCTCCTGCATTGCATAAGAAAAATCATCAGCATATCCACTTGCCTTCACTCCATCCTTTAAGTCTCTTAGATCATAGACTCCTTTAGGATGTAGACCATAGACTATCTCAAAGGGACTCTTCCCTGTTGACCTATTTATAGTGTCATTATAAGCATATTCAGCCTGCCCAATCAATTGATCCCATTGTTGACCATATTCCTTGGTCAAGCATCTCAATAGATCTCCAAGGCTTCTATTTACCACTTCAGTCTGACCATCAGTTTGGGGATGGCATGCAGACCCAAAGGATAAATTAGTGCCCAACCTTTGGCAAAGAGTCTTCCAAAAATGACTCATAAATTTGGTGTCTCTATCTGACAAAATGCACATAGGTAACGGTACATGGATTCTTACTATCTCTTTGAACAAGAGAGAGGATATTTGGCTGGCATCATTAGTTTTTTTGCATGGCATAAAGTGAGCCATCTTACTAAATCTAACACAACTACATAAATACTATCCATGCCTTGTCTTGTCTTGGGTAACCCAACTACAAAATCCATGCTCAAGCATTCCCATGGCCTAGTGGGAATAGGTAGTGGTTGATATAGGCCTATATTTGAAGAAGTACCTTTGGCCTTTTTGACATACAATGAAACCTTCCACATACCTCCTAACATCAAGGTTCATTCTTGGCCAATAATAGAACCTTTGAACTAGTTCTTGTGTCTTAGTGATCCCAAAGTGACCACTCAATGCACCATTATGCTTCTCTTGAATCAAATTCTCTCAAATAGACCCTCTAGGGATACATAACTGATTTCCCTTAAATAAGAGATTACTTTGCAAAGTGTATTCAACATATTTGCTATGAAAATGATTCCTGTATTCAGCACATACCTTGTAAATTTTTGCAAAGTCTTCATCATCAGCATATAGATCCTTGAAGTGATCTATTCCCATGCTCTTCAATTGAATCTCTTAGATGGTAAGAGCTCTTCTACTCAAGGAATTTTCCACCTTGTTGAGTACTCCTTTCTTGTGCTTGCTATTAAATGTGTATTCGTACAAGTATTCAACCCACTTCATGTGCTTGTGACTCAACTTCTCTTGAGAGTTCAAGAAAATTAAAGCTTGATTATCTAAATAGACTATGAACTCCTTGGAGAGAAAATAGTGCCTCCATTTCCTTAAAGCCTGAAAAAATGCATACATTTCAAGGTCATAAGAATAATACTTCTTCTTAGCTTCACTCAACTTCTCTGAATGAAATACCACTAGTATACTCTCTTGGCTTAGGACAACTCCAATAGCCACATTGCTTGCATCGCACTCTATAGTGAAAAGCTTCTCAAAGCTTGGCAGGACTAAAATAGGTTGGGTAGCAATCTTTTCTTTTAGCAACTCAAAACTCTTGGTGGCTTGCTCATTCCATACAAACTTAGTCTTCTTCCCTCCTTTTATTGTGTCCAACATAGGAGCACAAATAGCACTAAACTTCCTTATAAACTTCCTATAATATTGAGCAAGGCCATGAAAACTTCTTACCTCCGTTGTTGTCCTTAGAGTAGGCCAATTTATGATAGCTTCCACTTTGCTCTTATCAATTTTCAGATTGCCATGAGAGAGGAAAAATCCAATGTACACCAGATCTCTTTTGATGAATTCACACTTCTCCAAGTAGATCATCAGCTTCTCCTCATGCAGCTTCTTGAAGACAGTCTCAAGTTGTTGAAGATGCTCACTTCTTGTCTTACTATAAATCAGTATATCATCAAGATATACTACTACAAATTTTCCAATGTAGTCTTTGAGGAATTCATTCATGAGCCTCATGAATGTGGAGGGGGCATTAAATAGTCCAAATGGCATGACAAGCCATTCATACAAACCTTCATTGGTTTTGAAGGTTGTCTTCCACTCATCTCCCTCATGTATTCTTATTTGGTGGTAGCCACTTTTCAAGTCTATCTTGCTAAAGTACTTAGCTTCACCTAGACAATCCATTAGGTATTTAATCCTAGGGATAGGGAACCTATACCTAATGTTTATCCTATTTATGGCCCTTGAATCAGTGCAAATACTCCAAGTTCCTCCTTTCTTAGGTGCTAGGACAGTGGGTACGACACATGGGCTAATGCTCTTCTTAACAAGACCTTGGTTTAGGAGTTCTTATGTTTGTCTAGCAATCTCCTCATTTTGTTGAGGGGTCATCTTGTAGGCTGCCTTATTGGGTAGGATAGCTCCTGGTATAAGGTCTATCCTATGACTTATGGCTCTTTTAGGTGGTAATGTTGATGGTTGTCCATTACTTACTATACCTTCATAAGTCTGCAGCATGTTTTGTATCTCCTTAGGTAATTCTGGCTTCTTGTCTACCTTGCCTCCATTTTCTTCTCTTGGCCTTATCATCAATGCAAAGAAAAATCCTTCTCCTTCCTCCATGGCTTCTAAGAACTCTTTTTCACCAACCATGAGCACATTAGGATGTGATTTCTTCACCTCTGCATCCTCTAATAGTGACTAAATTTTGAAAGTCACTTTGTCCTTCTTGAAGGTATAGGAGTTCTTCACCCCATAGCTTGGCGGTAAAATTACCATGGCCTACCTAGGAGCAAGTGACATGCATCCATGGGCAACACATCACATAGAACCTTGTCTTTGTATCTCCCTATAGAAAACTCCACCCAAGCCTACTCGTTTACTAAGACATGTTGTCCCTTATTGAGCCATGTGACCTTGTAAGGATGGGTGTGGGGTATCCTTGTCATGCTTAGCTTGCTAACTGCTTCCTTTGACATAATGTTTTTAGTAGACCCTGAGTGAATAATGACTCAACACAATTTTCCAATCACCTTGCATTTGATTCTAAATAGGGACCTTCTTTGGCTTGGCTCTTCTTTAACCAGCTCCTTGATCAATGTTCTCCTCATCATGATATTCTCACCTTCTTCTGAATTTAATGGTACCTTAGGGTGTGTCTCTACTTCATTTGTCTCCTCATGAACTAGATTAGTCCTCTTGTTACCTCCTTGGGAAGTACTACCCTTCTTTGGACACGTATAGGTAGGGTGTCCCATTTGATTGCAATGATAACATTTCATATTGGCAAAGTAATTGCCTCTTCCTTGTCCACCACTTCTTCCTCTAAAATTAGAGTTCCTTCCTCTACCACCTCTACTATATCTTCCCTCTTGTTGCTCAATGTATTTGACTTCTCCTTGGGTCCTTGATTTGGAACTTCTTCCACCATAGCCACCTCTTGGTCCTCTACTATCTTGTCCTCTACCTCTTCCTTTGGAGGTTTGTTCTTGTTTGCTTTTTCCTTTCTCCTCTATTTTCAAGGCCATTTGATAACATTGGTGGATGGTTTTAAAGTTCACAAGACTCATGTCTTCTTTAATAGACCACTTGAGCCCATTAAAATACCTTTCTAGTCTGATGCTTTCATCTTCAACCACTTGTGATCTTAAACACAACTTTTGGAACTCTTTGGTGTAGCCTTGGACATCCAAGTCTTTTTGTCTAAGATTATGCCTCCTTCTATGAAATTGAACCTCATAATCATTAGGTAAGTAAGTCTTCTTTATCTTAGCCATCGTGCATTTCCATGTGACTATAGGATTCCTTCCTTCTTTTTCTCTTTCAGCTTGAACAAATTTCCACCATGTGAGGGCTGAACCTCTCAACCTAGATTTGGCCACCTTCACTTTTTGGGCCTCTTTTATACCATCACATTCGAAATGGTTTTCTATACTTTCAATCCAATCCACAACTGAATCTGGATCCATTTGTCCACTAAAGAGTGGTACACCCTCCAAATATTTTCCACTTAAGGCCTTTAATGCTTTCAAGAAGGGTTCTTCAGCAATAATAGGGTCAGGTGTTGGAGCTTCCTCGTCTAATTCAATTCCTTTTTCCCTTACTTCCTCTTCTTCCTTCTATTCTATCTTATCCTTCATTTTATCAGCTTTGTCTTGGACTTCACCCAAGAGTTGGTCCATTTGAGACAATCTTTCCCTTAGCAATCTATTATCCTCTTCTTGTTCCTCCACCTTTTTGGCTAACTCAGTGTTAGTCACCATGGTTTTATCTTCCACTGATCCCACTGGTGTATTCTCTCCCACTGATTCAGTAGGTTGAAACATTCACCACAAGCCTAATCTTAATCAAGCTCTGATACCAATATGGTGTTTGATGTTCCAACGCTTGCTTGCACATCTATCAAGAGACCTAGCTTGTCTAGATTAAGATCCTAATATTCTCTAGGATCTCCCAAAGGCTTAGATGATTAACTAAGGCCTTATTTAGCTCCTCTCCAAGAGCCTAACCCTTTGTGCTTCACCTTGAAATACTAACACCATGTAGATTCTTCACTTCTTTTCCTACACTTAGAAGGATCTAAGTGCCAACTCCACACTAGCATTCAATTTCATTGTAGGGATGCTAAACATGTTTGAAACCTTCCATATGTTTCCATTTGACTCCATTTTGAAGGGTCTTCTAGCCCTTTTCAGTCAAGTTCAAGTTTTAGACCCTAAGAAGCCTAATTAGGTCTAATTCCTTGTAGCCTTTTTTAGAGACCTTTTCCCAATACTTTCCAAAGAACTTGAAAAACTAATCCCACATTTAGATACCCTTTTGAATTTTAAAAAGGATTTTGAAAATTTTAGACCCCTAGGTCCTCCATACACAGGGTTCCTATTATCTAGGACTAATAGGGCTAAAAGGCCTAATTAGTAGAACCTCACTAATTTCTTTCTCAAAGCTCAACCAAATGGATGGGTGAGTTCACAAATCTCTTAACAGTGCATGATTTGATCATATCACACCTAGTAATGCACTTTCCTCATACTATACTTTCCTTCCCCGCATGAAATGCTCAATTCTTCTTCTCCAAACATCTAACCGGACACTGTCAGCTCGCCTAAGGCTTGGCACTAAAAATAGAAAATCGACTCTTAATGACTCCTAACTCTAAATATGTATAGACCAATGACTCCCCTTACACATCCACCTATCCTTAGGAAGATCCCATGGTTAGGTTTCATGGGGGAGCCATGAAATGACAAACTAGTCAGGACAAGACCAGTGAACTCTCTAAACTAAAAATAATTTATTTAAGACCTTAAACTAACTCAAATAAACTTTCTTACTAAATGGAAAAGGCTTAGATCTATCTTATAAACACAAAACAATCACTAATTCAAAGCATTCAATCCATATAATAGCACTTTCACACTAAAAATCTCAGGTTCTTCACAAAATCAGAGTTGCAGAGCTATATTCACTAATCAAAACTTGTTACAATGAATACCTTTAGATTCAAGCCTCTCCATACATTAGATTCCATATTCCATGTTTCTAGGGTGTGTTGGTTGATCTCCCACTCCTATCTTCTAGGGGGATTCTAAGTAACCGAGTTGCATGCAACATTTGCAATTATTGAAAATTTTGTCATGACAACATTGTAACAACTTTTGGCATCTTTTCCATTATGCCAACTTCCTAATTCCTAGGACCTTTAGCCTCTGTATTTCAAGGAACCAACTTCATTAATGGCCTCCAAGCATCTCTATTACAACATTTATGTGTTTAAGACACATTCATAGCTCAAATCCACCACTAAGCTTCTAAGCCTAAGAAATTTAAAAAGCTACTAACAATGACTATTTTGGTGACCTTAGTCTTAATGACTAACTCACCTAGTCTACATTGCAATGACCTTCTAAGGTCTAAAATAAACACACTACCCTGACTTGGCCAATTTCAAGTACAAGCCTAAACAAAAATACTATGGAGGTTAGCCTTGGTGTGCTCCTGCACCAAAGCACAAAGAGCCAAAATTTTCTTAGATAAAGAAAAGAGACATCATGTTCATCTAGATGAAGAAGAACATAACAAAGCACTGACTCACCCGCTTGCAAGTGGGATGAGTCTGGTGATGAATATGGGCATCCTTGTCCTATTCCTCTGAATATCTTGTCTCTTCTCTTTGAAGAAAAAACACCACAGGTGAACGCTACTGAAGAGCATATTTTAGTGGAATCACCAATGGCTTCTGATCAGTCAAAGACTACTACATCTGAGGAAGATCTAGATACACAAGAGAGGAATCTAACAAAAGAAGAGTTCTTAGACATAGCTTATCCAAACTGGGGGCAATGAGTGGACTTCACTCATGTCGTAAACATGGTAGATTATGCTAAAACAGACTTGTTGATGGGACTTTGGCCGACCAGTCACTTTCAAAGCAGTTGATAAAAGTTGTCAGAGGATAGATGGCTACATCACGGCACATCGGATCGGCGAGAAGTTTTATGATAGTTGGTCTTCCCAAGGTGCTATTTCAGAAGTACACTTGGCACATTGGAGACAGGGCACCGCTTTTCTCATTTATGAGGCATGTAGCCTTGATCCCCAGGGGATCAGATTTCTTCCTTCTCCTTCCCAGCTCTCTTCTCGAGGCCGATTCTTCCACTCCATCTTCTTGTCTTATTCTTCTGACATGTCAGACCTTCTCCATCTTGAGGTCTTTTGTAAAGTGGTGCAGGTAGTACCGGCCACCGGATAATATATTTTATGGCAAGATGTAAAATAGGGTTAGGGTTAGGGTTAGAAGGAAAATGTGTATAAATAATAAGTTCAGCCCTATTCCAAGGGTCGACAAAATTGACAATTTTGCAGTCCACACTCAATAGCATTCTTATTTTCTCAGTTCTTAGTTGCAGAGCTCAATGCTCCATAGTCTTTCAGTTTTCAGTAGTTAGATGCTCCCTTGGAGCCACCATTATACCACGCACTAGTGCTCACTGGAAGGAATGTGAATGAAGAAGAGAGAGTTCTTGCAATGATGTTGTTGGCATTCTGTCTTCTGAGTTAATGGTATTTTATGTTTAATGTTCCTCATGTCTTCTACTCTAATACTTTAAGTAGATTAATGACCTCCTTGCCCTTGCTACTGATAAAATATGAACCGATGGTTGTGTATTTCTTCGGTATTTAGTGTAGTATATCAGAGAATTATTGATGTATTGAACGTTTAGTATAACTATAGGTAGATCAAACATTTTTAACTCTATAGGATCTTTTTTAGTTTATTTGCTAAGTGTAAAATTCTAGGAGAAGCCTCACCTATTTGAACCCCTGGAGAGAATGAGTTGAAGTAACTAGCTATCCCCCTCGAAAAATAGTCACATCTCCCAACCGAGCCCCGCACCGTCGAGACCTGACATTCAAGTGCTTGGAGGCCTAGGGAATCTCATTTCCTTGGATAACCTTTATAGGTGGAGTTGGCCGGTACTTCGGTACCTGGTGACAACTTACAATTGTTGGCGAACCCAGTCACCAAAGTCTCATCAACAAGACTCTTATGAATACGAGTTTGATAGTTTGTCATAAGGAACTCAGGATAAGGAGGTGGATACCATACAACAATATGTGACTCTGTTTGAGGTAGGTGAAGGTTTAGAGTCTATGACTTATGAGATATACCCTCTAATTCCTAGCATGGGCTTAGACAATTCTATTAGGGCTCTTACTGATTTAAATGCATCTATGCACGGTGTTGATTTAGGTCTCTACGTAACGGTCTATGTTTTTGGTGAACATACCATTCTATAGATAGAAAATGGAATCACTTCCATTTTGAACTGGTTTAACCCTCCAAGTAAGTGGTTTGGGGTCACGTCAAATGCCTTGAATGGGTCTTTGACTTGGATTTAGATTTTCCCCTATTTTGCCCTATTTTCCGCTTCTCTCCAGCCTATTTCTAATATCCTGTGTAATGCCCTGCTAGGGAACCCAAGAGAACTAACCTAACCATGACACTGATATAACTGAATAATTTTTTTTAAATGTTTACAAACAATAATGATAACAATGTCGAAGCAATGCAATGAAGTACATGACATACACGAAGTACAACTCCTACATAGATAACAATCCTTGAGGGTTCCTTGACGTAGAATTACATAAACAAGATAATCTACAAAAAAAACTATAAATAACTAACATGAAGGATACAACAAGTGAATCCAATATTATACATCTTGTATAATAAGACTACATATACATCTGATACCCAAGGTATACAACCAAATCAACATCAAATACACAAGTCGCAGGGTATGCAATAATATATAACAAAACAATACAATACATCCTTCAAAGGATGTCAACCAATATACACATATTGTTACAAAAGTACATCTCATGAAACTTCACATGTCTCTAAAAGAATAGAAAGAATAATAAAATGCAACAAGGATCATCCAAGCATGAAGACGAACTGTCATAATCTCAATGGTAATAAGAATCATTACCACCAAACCACGTAGAACCAAAGGTCCACTCCCACCATGCTGAGGAGATAATAACAGGCCCACCACACAGGTATACAACATGAAGGAAATCAAAGGTATACAAGCCATCATAAATAACATATAGGAAGATCCTAGAAGATTTTTGATCGCAACGAGAAAGACTAAAGCAAAAGCATAAGGATGGAAAGATCAAGACAGCTGAAAATCCAAGATCAAAACAAAGGTAAACCATCCAAAGATAAAGGAACATACATAAGATATCCAAAACACCAACATAAACCAAACACTGAATCTAAATCACCAAGTGCCAAAGGCACAACCATAGAAGGTAAAACAGGACATATGGAGGAGACTTAGGCTACATTCTATGGGAGTGTCATCACATGGTCAATAACTTGAGTTACCCTAGACTAGCCTCTCTAGACCTCGGACCTCTCAATCATGACTCATGCGGAGTTAGGATACCCTCTCACGAAGATGAGGAATCTAACCATACCTACTCTCTAGATATCAACTCATTCTTATCCTTAGTCTATACTAGCACTCAAGGCATAAGCGAGGCATCATGATCAATCTTGTATTTAATGTTAACCCCAAGTTTTATTGTTAAGTTATCACTTATTAACAACTTATGATAGGTCACCCTGGACTGGCCTCTTTGGGCCCCAGAATCCTATTGTAAGCCACTCGCCTAAGATGCACTTAACTAACCACCCCCTAAGCTCAAGGTCGAATATAATCTCATAAAACTCATAAACTGGTTCCTACCCATATAGGAACTACTAGTTATCCATTAACCATAACAATATGAGACATTCTCAAAGGATCACATATCCTAAGTTCAAACTACTAGGGTCAGAAGAAAGATCAAACACTTATCTTAAACATCACAAAAAATATTATAGAAGAACCTCCCCACAAAAACCCAACAAACCCGGGTACAACATCCTAAGGATCAACTAATCCCAATAGACAACCAAGGAACACACAATTCCACATAGTAGAAGAAAAAACATATTCCATTCATAATCAGCAGAAGATTAACCCTAAAATGCATCATGACATGATATATATACATCCTTGGAAAGATTCCTTTCAGAATTCAATGATAACTAATTTATAACCAATATTATGCAAATTAGCTATCTGGTAAAATTACTAACAAATATAATTCAATTTTCAAGAAAATGCAAATGAAAGTCTTGTATAGGTTAATTTATAAAATTTGCCACTCATAAATTAACCTATTTGAATAATTACTAAAAATCTCTACTACAATTACATATAAACAAAAATAAATGAGTTGATAATAAAAAACTATTAAATCAAAATCTCTTTCAATAATTAAATCAATAATACTAAATCATAATAAAACATTTCTAAAATTGTTTAAATTACAACTAAATTTAAAACATATTTTAAAATGAATTAAATTAATTAAAACTTTAACTAAAACAAAAATTAAATAACAATAATTTATAAACTTTAAATAAATTAAAATAATAATTTTTTAAAACTAAACTAAACAAAACAAATTAAATAATAAAACAAAATAATAATAAAAAAATTAAATATACTTTGGGGGGGTCTCGGCCCCACCCCACTCCTTATAAACCCGCGCCAAAGCCTGCGGCCCCACTAGCGACATTGGTTACCCTGTGGGCCCACTATACTAGTGGTTACCGCAGGTCTTTGGACTTGCGGCCCATGACAGTGGTACCACACGGGGGGTGCGGTGGCCCCCGCCACCCACCTCCCAAAACAAATCAATTTGTTTTTAAAGATTTGTTTTTATAAAACCTTTTTTTTAACTTTCATTTTTCAATGTTTTTTTTTTAAAACACTTTCCTCTAATATATATATATATATATAAACTTGTTTGTATATTATTTTTTATTTTTATTTTTATTTTTTAAAATTTACTGGTGTAATATTATAGGTCTGTATTTTTTTAAATAAAAAACAGCAAGCTGATATTTTCTTTTAATTAAATTTTTCCAGCAATATAATAAACCCAATTTTCTTTCTTTTCAAGCATAAACCCAATAAGCCATATTTTCAATAATATAGGCATTTTTTTTTCAATAAAAATTATAAATAGAATAAGAGGGATTTTATTTTTCTTTTCTTCCAACATGCAAATTGACAAAAACAAGGAGAATATCTAATTTAATATTAATAATTTCAAGAAGAGTTTTCTTGTTTTCAAGCATGCAAATTAACCCAATCTGCTTGTTTCCTTTCAGATCTGGACTCAATTTGGCAAGCACCTGATGAAGGCAAGTTTTCTACTCTTCAAGGTGACACAAACACGGATCTGAGGGTTTGAAGCAATTCCTCCAACAATAACCAATTTTCCTCCAAAGAAGACATTTTCACTCAAATTGAAACCCTAAGGGCAATTCCAAACAGAATTCTTTCATACGAAAACCCTTATGCCCAATTGGCAAATAATACCCAAAAATGAAACATTTATGCTCACAATCACAGATCTAATAAGAAAACATGAAGGAAAACACAAATTGAGACCAAGATCATATTTCTCAATTCTAAATCAATGAAACTACCAAATACCCAAACAAGGAAGATCACACAAAGGGTCCTAGCTTTCAGATGCATGGAAGATGGGGATCTAAAAACTAGAATTCAAAACATGAAAACCCTACCTCAATAACTGATGAGAAGCACAAATTCACAAATCCAAGCAAGAAGAATCCACAAATCCAAGCAAGCTCTCTCAAAACTCCAATCACTTGATTTCTCCTTCTCCCTGATTGAACCCCCTTAAAAAAGGCTTCCAATCCAAAGATATAGATAATCCAAGAAATTAGGTTTTCAAAAAGTGAAAACCCTAAAGGGAATATAAGTTATCTAATTATTAATTAAAATAATTCTTTATTTTCAATTTTACTTAAAGCATGCAAAACTCAACTTTATAATATCAAAGCAAAGTGTTAAATTGAAAATGCATGAGATAATATTTCAATTAAATAAACCAATTAACCATGCAACTTAAAGTGATATTCAATAATTCAACTATGCACAATTAATTATAGTTAATTGAATTTAATATTTATTAAATCTCAATTATTTAAATCAAGACTTAATAATTAAATCAATTAATTAAATATAGGCATTTAATTAATATTTAATTATTAAATAGCCATATATTTCATATATTAATGTCTTAACTTTATTATAGGTGCAATAATTAACATTAATATTTACCATAAAAATTTATTAAATAAATCAAGCTAAAAGCATCATTAATCCATCTAAAACCCATCTAAACAGATAATCAACTGAAACAGACAATAATCAACTAAAAAAGACAATCAACTGAAATAGAACCACACACACACACAAATAGACTCATGAATCCACGTCACTTGATGGATTCAAATAGGATAGTCAATCAGATTGTTTGTCCATCAATAGGAAAAAATAAGGGTTTAGGGTATGGATTTGGACCTGATATTATCTCCCCTCTCTTACCATTGAGATATTGCGATAGGGTACAGTCACTCCTGCTAATTCATGGAAGATGTAGCCTGGTACCTGCCAACTTGTCATCACAAAGATGAAAATACATGCATATAATATAGAAAACAATGGTTGAGACTAGTTTATCGTGTGGATCTCGTCGAAGAAAGTAACTACGTCTCTGTCTCATACCATATCAAGCACATCAAACAATAATGCAAACAATATAAATGATCCATGTGCATATAAATCTAGAGTCAATATTGTCAGAAAACCATAATCGAAATGACATCCTAACATATACGTAAGCATCATGAAATAACCATAAATCACATGTAAATAGAAGATATAATACACTAAGAAATGATTCAATAACATACTGAAATGTGATACATAAATATCCTCAAAACCATCTAAAATAAACCACACATACATGAAAAAGCCTAAAAGAGTTCGGCAACCAAAACTAAAAAGCAAACTAAGAGGTGGGTATTACATCCTGCACTGACAATTTGGGGTTTTTGACCTCAAGGTCAAGGTTGACCTTTTGGGTCAAGTTTGACCTTGACCCTGACCTATGTCAAGGTTGACCTCAACCCTGACCTAGGTCAGGGTCGACCTCAACCCTAACCCAAGGTCCAAATTTCAAGTTTCCAAGGTTTTCAGATGTCAGGCTTTGGAAATATTTAATTCCCGCTTCTGGGTCAGCTATTTTAGACTCCGAAGTAATGAATCTTAAAAAATATATTTAATTGTTAGTAATAACTGAGAGATGGGGTGAATCAGTGGCCTCAAAAATTTATCCTTTAAACTATAACCACCAATCAATAAACCTGAGATTATTATGTCCCTACAAGATGCATGCCATGAAATACTAACAATGATTAACTATTTGTCGGTTATCTCTATCAATCCTTTTCTTTCTTGATTACCAATAAGCAGTATAACTATTTACTGAAACTCAATAAATAAGCAGAGTATACCGTTCAATCCATAGTTATCTATGTAAGATGCAAAACAATAAAGAAATGAATCATACACACATAACACATGAATTTTAACATGGAAACCCTTTTAAGGGAAAACCCACTAGGACCGGTACCCCAAATTTTCACTCTTCTGAAGTGGGCCCTATTAAGAGCCAACCATATTAAAGGTTACAAACACACTCTTAAGTGTGACCTTGTTAGAGGATTTTATACATAAAGGTTGTCACTTAGTATCGGGCATCTATTTCTACCATCCTTGAATCAACCTCCTTTTTAGATTGTCAATAGGTATTGGGCAAATCCAATGCTACTTTCATGAATCAACCTTTTTGGCACTCCTTGGGATGTACCTCAATATATAGAAGATTGTTAAGTCCTACTTGGTTAAGAGACTTGATGCTTCAATGGTTAAACTGAAACACTATGACCTGTTCATATTGCAACTTTGAATTGTAGATTTTCAGATCTATTTAAGTACATTACCTCTCTGATCAATGTATCAATTCAATCATTTGTGCTCCATACTTTCTGCTCTGTGATGTTGTGCTTCACTATTCATTGGTGTCTACAGAATTTCATAGCTCTTCCTTCAACTTGTTTGATTAGGACTGCATGAAGTTGTTCTTCATCAGTTTCTCTTCAGAATCCTCTTTTTATTCACTCCCCTTAATCCCATTCGTAAATGAATTAAGTGTGTCTCTTATATAGACATGATATTCACTGTTTCTTGATTCTTGATTCTTGGCATGAAAAACAATCCTTCCATTAGATTTAAAGCATAACTCCTAATTTTTCTCGTAGATATCTTCTTGCCAACTATACAAATCAGCTTTAAATCAATCACTTATCTCTGGTCAAATAAAACAAAGTAAATAACCAGTTAAGTCTATTTTTAGCTCTACCAGCTAGATATATTGTCATTTTCTAAACTTTATGTTTCGTCAGTCACCACTACAGTTAGTTTTCGGTGACAACTGATAGTTCCATCGGTGAGACTCTAGTTAGCTTCATGATCTCCATCCATCAGGAATCATTGGAATTTTACTCATCAGGAAACACTATGCTTCTGATCGCCAGGTATCACTGTGATTGTTCTTCTTTGCTCTGACCGTCAGTGTGCACTCTGTCGGTGTTGTTTGTCACCAAGTGAATACTTGACTTTTATGCATTGTTGCAAGCATAACCTTTGTTCTATTGATTCTCTAAAGTCTTTGGCATTATGTACATGACCGTACAGATGATATTAAGTTGACATCAATGACAATATAATACATTAACTATTTTAATTCCTTGCATTATATTCAACTTAACATTGTCAAACATTCAATCAATTACATGTCATCAATCTCTCCCTTTGGCATTGATGGAAACATACTATATTATCACACTATACTATTTCTAATACAATATGAAATATAACAGTTGAGATTTATCAAACTACCAATCTTTTTGTTCTGATAATCAATAAATGTCTGACCATCGGTAACTTTGTTTTAGCTTAGATTTGATTATTGTAGTTCTCTATCTTCTAATGTGTTGTGTCCTCTCCTTGTGTCAATTTCTCTCCCTTGACTATTTTTCTCTTTTGATGTCTTTTTCTCTTGTCAGCAACTCTCCCTTTGTATAATCTTTTCATACAATTTCTCTCCCTAAGGATATAATCTCTCCCTGTTGGAGTTTATGTGATAATGGATAATCTCTTTCCCTTTCCAGAAAGATCCGATAATATGGATAATTTCTCTCCCTTTGAAAACAATACCAAACAAATATTTTACAAATATCTGACATTCATGTCAAACAATCAGTTCTCTCCATCCATAATATATTCCTTGAATTTCCCTTATCCATCAGCAATACAACAATATGCTCTAGTGCTCGGTGAAGATATATACATGTCTGTATATAGATGTAGCTTTGAAGTTCATCTTTTTGCTTGCATCAACATTAATGATATTCTGATAATATGTAGGCTTGTGCATCCTTTAGTCATTTTACTGACTGGTAGACAAGGGTTTGACCCCTAGTCTCTTTCTCAACTACTTGAATGTATCCTTGGGCAGTGGCTTGGTGAAGATATCAGCTAATTGTTCTTTGGGTTGCACATACTCAAGTGTCACTTCCTTTTCTTGAACTTGTTCTCTCAAATAATGATACTTTATTGCAATGTGTTTAGTCTTAGCATGCATGACTGGATTCTTGAAAATGTTTATTGCACTAGTGTTATCACAATAGATAATCACTAGTTCTAAGATCTTCATATGCATACCTTCCAGTAACTGTTTGATCCATGCAATATTTTAGGAATTTGCAGCAGCAGCAACATACTCTACTTTTGCAGTAGACTGAGAGATGCATCCTTGCTTCTTGTTTATCCATGTGACAAGTATGTCACCCATAAAGAATGGTCCTCCAGTTGTGCTCTTTCGGTCATCAAGATTTCCAGCCCAATCAGCGTCGATAAACACCTTAAGTTCAAATTTTCCTTCTCTTCTATACCATAAACCATATTCCTCAGTATTCTTCAGATATCTTAAAATCCTTTTCACAACAGTCATATGTGATTCCCTGGGGTTAGCAGAAAATCTAGCAAAAATTCCTACTGCATGTGCAATATCTTGTCTAGTGTGTACAACATACATGATTTTTTCAATCATTGATCTGTACAAAGTCTAATTTACCTCTATTTTATATCCTCCTTTGTCAACTTACATCCAATAGCCATCGGTGTTCCAACTAGTTTGGATTCTTCCATCTTGAATATTTTCAGGACCTCTTTAGTGTATTTGGACTGTGTAATGAAAATACCTTCACTTTGTTGAATGATCTGTACACCAAGAAAGAACTTGATCTCTCCAAACATAGACATCTCAAACTCTTATCTCATCTCATTAGCAAATGATTTTCATATCATATCATTGCCTCCAAATATGATGTCATCAACAAATATTTCAGCAATCAAAGTGTTAGCATCAGTATCTTCCTACAAATAAAGATTAATATTTTCACTAGTCCTTACAAATCAAATACTTATTAGATAGGAATGAAGTCATTCATACCAGGCTCTAGGAGATTTTTTTAATCCATACAAGGCTTTATGAAGTCTACATACCATGTCCCTTTTGTCTGGATCAACAAACCCTTTTGGTTGTTCAATGTATACCTCTTCTTCAAGTATTCCATTCAAGAATGCAAACTTGATATCCATTTGATATACTTTGAATCATTTATATGCAGCATAAGCAATTAATATTCTTACTCCTTCTAGCCTAGAAATGGGTGCAAATATCTCTCCATAGTCAATACCTTCCTCTTGTGCATACCCTTTGCATACTAGTCTTGCTTTATTCCTTGTGACTTCTCCATTCTCATTCAGCTTATTCCTGAATATCCATTTTGTACCGATGACATTCTTATCATCTGGTCTTGATACAATTGACCATGTCTTTTTCTTCTCAATCTCATCATTCATAGCATTTATCCATTCTTCATTATCAAGTGCAGCATTGACAGATTTTGGTTCAAACTCATAAACTAAACAATTTGAGTTTAAAAACTTACTTCTTGTTCTTGTACCTGCTTTCTTATCTCCTATGATATGGATTTTTGTATGGTTCCTTCTTACATATCTTTCAAGTACAGGTTCAACTCTTTTTCTATCATCTTGATCATTATTTTGTCCTTCAATCTGTTCTTCATCACCTTGCACATTATTTTGATCATTATCTTGACCTTCGGTAATTGCAACCTGACTGTTGGTTGCAACGTTCTATTGTTCTAGAATTAAGCATTGTTTCTTGGGCAAAGTGTTGGTCTCTTCATAGTATACAAACTTGTTGTAGTCCTCTAGTTTTTTTGTGCTTTCCAGCTCACTCTTTTCTGCAAATTCATCTATCTTTACATTTGCACTTTCAACAATTTTGTTAGAAGCCTTGATAAGACATTTATAAGATTTTCTCTTGGTAGAATACCCTAGAAAAATACCTTTATCACTTTTGGCATCAAAATTTCCATTTCTATCATCCTTTAATATATAACATTGACTACCAAAGATTTTGGAGTAACTTACATTGGGTGTTTTACCATACCATAGCTCATAAGGTGTCTTCTTTGTGTCCTTCAATTGTACTCTATTTAGTGTGTATACAGTAGTACTGGAAGCTTCCCTCTAGAAGATTTAGGTGATGCCTTTCTCCATCATTAGTGTTCTGGCACAATCATCTATGTATCTGTTCCTTCTCTCGGCAATCCCATTTTTTTGTGGTTTCCTTGGTGCATAAACCTGTCTTTTTATACCATGCTCATTATAGAAATTAGTGAATTCATCTGATGTAAACTCTCCTCTATCTGATCTCAAACATTTCATATCCTTACCACTTTGCTTCTCTACCATAGCCTTATACCATTTAAACATCTTGAATGCTTTAGTTTTATCTTTTAGAAACATAACAGTCATCATTCTAGAGTAATCATCAACAAAGAGAATAAAATATCTATCTCCATAATAACTCTTTGTCCTCATTGGTCTACATAAAACAATATGGAATAATTCTAGAGTATCATCAGATGTATGGGTTTTAATTTTGAAACTAGACTTTGTCATCTTACCTTTTTAATTCTTGCACGTGATGTTGTTGGGCTTTGACATCGTCGGTAAGGCTCTTACATTTCTCCTTCTGTTTATTTTCATCATGTTGTCAAAATTCACATGACACAATCTTTTGTGCCACAACCATATTTCTTCGTTTCTAGTCATTAAGCAAGTGGTGTTAGTATCATTCAGATAGAATAAGTTATTTTTTGTCTGTTTAGCGGTACTAATCAATCTTCTTGATTCATTGAAGATCTTTGCCTTCTTATTCTCAAATGCTACTCTGTGACCTGAATTATTCAACTGAGAAACACTCAACAAATTATAATTTAATCCTTTTACCCAATAAGCATTTTCACATTTAATCAGGTTGTTCAACATTATAGTTCCTATACCTTCAACTAGACAAGGTGTATCATTACCCATTCTTACTGTACCACCATTATAATACTCAAAAGTGTTAAACTTTTCTTCGTCACTGGTCATGTGGTGAGTGCAACAACTATCTATAATCTAGATGTCATTCTTACTAACCTTAGATATGAGTGTAATTTCTTCATACCTTTCATCTTCATCTGAATCATCTTTCATAGCTACAAATACCATCTCAATGTCTTCATCAGGTTTCGTGTCCGTATGTTCATCTTTGCAAGCAGCTAAGTAGCTGGCTTTCTTGCCTTTGTCCTTGTAGTCTTTGGTGTCTCTTCTTTCTGATTGTCGGTAACTACTGTAATCCTTATTATCACCTCTGTCAGATTTCTTCTCAAAACATCTATCATTAACTCTTTCATCTTTTCTTCTGTTAGGACATCTTGCAGCAGCAAAGTGTCCAATCTCTTTACAATTAAAGCATATAAGTGGTAACTTTCCTTTGTATTTACCTTTGCCTCTCTGCATTCTTCTATCCGTAAGTGCTTCTATTTCATCCAGATTTTCTTCTTCACTTTCACTTTCACTATCTCTTCTAGATGTGTGTCTATGACTTGATTTGCTTATTCTCATTGAACTATCAGTCTACCAATTAAACTATCAAGAATAAATGTATTGTTTGCTACTGCTCTCATTTCTTGAATGACAGAAACTCTAATAGCATATACAAGCAGTAAGGTTCTTAAGATTTTACTTACCACTATCTCCTCTTCAAGTGTACCTCCAACTCCTCATATAGCATTGACTACTTCTTTGATTGTTGTGTTGTAGTGTGTGTTGTTTTCTCCTTCTTTCATTCTGAGATCATGAAACTTTCCTCTAAGGCTTTTTTCCTTGGCTCTCAGAACATTTGTATCACCTCCATATACAAGCTTTAGTTTGTCCCACATTTTCTTTGCAGTTTTGCAATCTTTGACATCTTCAAATTCAGCATCAAAGAGTGAGGAAGAAAGCTCTATAACCATGCAGTTGTGCTCATGCTTCTCTCTCAAATGATCTACTATCAATACTCCCGTGGGAAACACATATTTAGTATCTAGGAATTGAGTAACATCATTACCAATACCTGATAAGTGGAGTCTTATCCTACTTTCCCATGAAGCAAAGTTGTCTTTGTTCAACTTGGGCACATCTTGTCTGTTCATCTTGTGATCTTTGACTTATGTCTTGAAACCTTCCTTTCTAAGCACACAAGCTCTGATACCAATTTTTAGTAATAAGTGAGGAGGGGGGTGACTCAATGGCCTAAAAAATTTATCCTTTAAACTTTAACCACCAGTCAATAAACCTCAGATTATTATGTCCCTACAAGATGTATGCCATGAAATACTAAAAATGATTAACTGTCTATCAGTTTTCTTTGTCAATCCTTTTCTTTCTTGATTATCGATAAGAAGTATAACTATTTACTGAAACTTAGTAAATAAGTAGAGTATACCGATCAATCCAAAGTTAGCTATGTAAGATGAAAAACAATAAAGAAATGAATCATACACACATAACACATGAATTTTAACGTGGAAACTCTGTTAAGCAAAAAAATACTGGGACCGGTACCCCAAATTTTAACTCTTCTGAACTGAGCCTTGTTAAGAGCCAGCCCTATTAATGGTTACAAACACATTTTTAAGTGTGACCTTGTTAGAGGATTTTATAAATAAAGGTTATCAATTAGTATCAGACATCTATTGCTACCATCCTTGAATCAGCCTCCTTCTTAGACCGTCAATAGGTATCGGTAAAATCCAATGCTACTTTCATGAATCAACCTTTTTGGCACTCCTTGGGATGTACCTCAATATATAGAAGACTGTTAACTCTTGTTTGGTTAAGAGACTTGATGCTTCAATGGTTAAACTAAAACACTATGACCTGTTCATATTGCAACTTTGAATTGCAGATTTTCAGATCTATTTAAGTACATTACCTCTCTAATCAATGCATCAATTCAATCCTTTGTGCTCTATAATTTCTACTCTATGATGTTGTGCTTCACTATTCATTGATGTCTATTTAATTCCTTAGCTCTTCCTTCAGCTTGTTTGATTAGGACTGCATGAAGTTGTTCTTCATCAGTTTCTCTTCAGCATCCTCTTTTTATTCACTCCCCTTAATCCCATTCATAAATTAATTAAGCTTGTCTGTTATATAGGCATGATATTCACTATTTCTTGATTCTTGATTCTTGATTCTTGGCATGAAAAACAATCTAGCCAATTAGATTTAAAGCATAACTCCTGATTTGTCTCGTAGATATCTTCTTGCCAACTATACAAATTGTCTTTAAATGAATCACTTATCTCTGGTCGAATAAAACAAATTAAACAACTAGTTAAGTCTATTTTTAGCTCTACCAGCTAGATATTTTGTCATTTTCTAAACTTTTTATTCTGTCGATGAGACTCCAATTAGCTTTGTGATCTCCACCTGTCAAGCATCATTGGAATTTTACTCATTGGGAAACCTTCTGACTTTGCTCATCAGGCATCACTGTGGATTTTATCATCAGGCAACACTATGCCTCTGATCGTTGGGTATCACTGTGACTGTTCTTCTTTGCTCTGACCATCGGTGTGCACTCAGTCAATGTTGTTTGTCACCAAGTGAATAATTGACTTTCATGCATTGCTAAAAGCATAACCTTTGTTCCATTGATTCTCTAAAGTCTTTGACATTATGTACATGACCATACAGATGATATTAATTTGACATCAATGACAATACAATACATTAACTGTTTTAATGCCTTGAATTATCTTCAACTTAACATTGTCAAACATTCAGTCAGTTACATGTCATCATTTAGTATAGGTCCACTTCTAGGGGTATAGGCCTAATTAGAATTTAATTCTTCTATGTAGGCCTCTCTAGATGTTTGTTCCCTAGATTTGTATATAAGGAACCCCTCTCCACTCATTTTCTCTTAGACATAAGAAGCAATTTCATCCATCCAAATTATGTGCATAATATTTTGAAGGAATCATCCACACTCAAGCACTCAATCATTCAAGCATCCAATTCATCAAGGAGATCCATTGATAGCCATTAAAGTATTCAAGCTCTATGGAGCCCCCTTGTTGAAGATTTCTCCATCCATATCTATGCAAGCTTCTTCCTATTCTAAGATCCATTCAAGATTGGTTTTAAAGATCTAAAAGCAACTGATTTGAGACATCCTACATCCTACATTCTACATTCATTTTGTGCATCCATACTTGTGGATCCAAGGATTCAAATCCTCCACAAGGGTTTCAACATAAGCAAGGTGAATTGTTCTATTTACTTTGTTTATTACTGCAATTTCAATTCAAATGTAAGGTTAATTCCAAAATGAGGGTTTTACCAAGGAAAACCCCTCCCCTCAACAAGAAAAAAAAAACATTTTTCTTGCAGGTATAGGTACAAGATAGAAAATCATAGAGAAGATTTGGATACCCTTTTCGGCCAACTTTCAAGATCCGTGAACAAAATTTTTGTCAGAGAAATGCAAGTCGACATAAAGGGGTGCAATTGTGCCCCCGTATTTGGGTCAAGGTTGACCTTGCTCACAAGAGAAAAATATTTCTGGGTTTTTTAGATCTCATAGTTTCATTTCAGGATTACAAAAATCAACAGTTTCTGAGACCATTTGACAAGATTTTCAGCAGATTCCTTTTTAGAGATAAGTACCTTTTATTTCTTCATTTCAATATTAGTCTTCAAGATTTACTTTTCAAATGTTCTCAATTACTCTTTCCTAAACCCTATCTTTGAAGATGTGAGGGAGAAGTTAACCCAAGCCATTTATCTCCTCTTTATATATCATGAATTGACACTTACCTTTGTGTTAATTGGATCTCAAAGGAGGATAAAGATTGGTATTCTTCCTCTCCTTTGTATAGAGTGTGGATCCATTTTCACTCCTATACATTTTGGTGAAACCGATAAGCTTACCCCATATCTTTTGTGTAATTAGATGCCCTATTGTGTTTGTTGTGTTTGATTTCCTTTTCATGCTTATAGATTTCATTTGAATGCATTTGGATATATCTAGATCTATTTTCTATGCATTTCTTTATTCGTTATCATGTTGCACAAGTTGTTTCAAGTGTTTTCCTAACATCCTTCTATAAATTTTGGGATTAAACAACATCTTCCTCTTACTTTACCATTGCATGGTGTTACACCTAGAAAGACTTTATTTAGTGTGTGTGTTGTTTCTTTGTCCTCTCTTGTTTTACCTTGTAAGGATATATTAGAGAAAGAAGATGAATTTAATATTTCTCTCCATCATATTTCTCTTTATGGAGATGAGTTGAGGATTGATGTTAATTATTCTCCTCATATATGTCTTTTATATGAGCCTACTTTAGAATATAATTTACCTTCTTTCCCCTTTAGGGATCAAGCTTTAGTGATTTATGGCGCTCCTACAATGTGCTTTATTGATAGGGATAATAATCCTCCTATTTGGGATGAAACTTTGGATTTGGATATTGATTACTCTCTTCCTCATGAAGCCATTGTGGATGATTCTACTTTTTGGGATGAACCCTTGGATAAAGAAATTTATTTATCCCCTCCTCATGAATAATCTTTGATACAAGAGGGTGATTTATTAATGGATGACATGTTCATACATGATGGTGACTCTTTTTCTAAAATAGGCTCCCCTTATGCAGAAATTTTAGAGAAAGAAGAAGACATTATAGATGCTTTACCTCCATTTGGGATTCCTTCTAGTGATGAGGCATTAGCAGAGAGTGATATGAATTCCCTTAATTCTCTAGCTCTTAGTGATGATCTTATGGACAATCAAGATCCTACCTCATCTCCTCCTAGGATGTCTTATTTGCTTCCTTCTTTTGAATTTATTTGTAGTGTTGATAAAACTAACATGGTTATCCAAAACCCTTGTTGACTATCAAAAGTTGTCATCCCATTACTATCAAAGTTAAACCTATGGAGTCTTTAGAGTCTTTCAATGATCAAGATTTGGTAGCTCACACCTATCATACAAGGAATAACCCTCAACTTAATCTGGTGGTTCCTACTTCTTTACCACCTTCTCAACCCATTCTTTCTCCTCCACCCAATATTCCTATCAAGGAGTATGATTTGATAAACCAATTGTGCAATACCCCTACCAAGATTTCTTTATGGGAGCTTCTTCAAACTTCACCTAACTACCATGAATCCTTGCAAAAAGCTCTAGAAAATCTTTCCACTCCACTTCCTAATCAAGAGAACGTCAATGCCTTCTTACAGTGCATGCATGCTACCCTGGGTCCTCCTGGCATTGTATTTACTCAAAAGGACTTACCTTCTAAAGAAATAAAGAACCAATATGATGCTCTTATGGTTGTTGTTACTATCAATAAGAGTATCATTCATAGGACCTTGATTGATAATGGATCTAGGCTTAATATTTGTAGCATGGACATGCTCAAAGAGATTAAAGCCAATCTTTCAACTATTCAACTTGACAATGTTCCTATACGTATCTTTGATAACATTGATAATAAAACTTTGGGCATCATTACCTTACCTATCAAAGTAGGTTTGGTCATCCTTAATACTCATTTTCATGTTATGACTGGACCTCTTAATTATAACCTCCTTTTGGGTAGACCTTGGTTGCATGAGATACATTTTGTTCCTTCAACCCTTCACCGTAAAGTCAAGTTTATTCACAACTTGATATATACACTTCATGTAGATGATGTGCCAAATCCTTGTTTGAATATTAAAACCCACAATAATCCTATTCCTAATAGTAATCCTTCTTCCTCTAATTATCTTCATGGAGATGATTGGATAACCTTCGATTTTAATCCTACCTTTATTGGAGAGTATAAGGTTTCTCAATTTTATTTTATGAAGGAACAAAGAGAGTTTGAACAATGAGATTTTTCTTCTACTTCTAATGCCCTTCATAATATAACTTTGTCATTGATTCTATCCACTATGAATTTTTCAATCCTAATAATGATGACATACTGACTACTGAAGTTCCATTGACTCCTTCTGATATGGCTTCTCATTATGGTCATGGTTATCATTTACTAGTTAAACAAGGATTCCATGGTCAAGGATGTGGTAAGCATAAAGAGGGAATTCAAATGCCCTTACAGAATGGGGGCATGATAATTCTTATGTAATGGGATTTAATCCTCAACAACACATCAATGTTAACAACATCTCAAATAACACTTCAAAACATGATGAACCTATGAAGGAATTTGACCAAGAAGTTCTTTTGCCTAAACTCCTTCGTGTTAAGATGATTACAAGACCTAAATGAAAAAAGAAACGTAGCCCACACTTGAAGCCTCTTCCTTTTTGTTTGTATCATAGATTTCATGATCACTCTACTAATGAATGTCAAGCTTTACATTATAAGATAAGGCAGCTCATTGATAGTAAAGTTATTTATATATCATGTGGCAATAAGTTATATTTCAATCCTGTTTTCTCTAAATAACATGTATGTTCCTATTATGGAGCTCCACATTATGTAAACAATGTAAGCCTAATCCTTGGGGGCTTGTTGTCTTGCATAGTGTTGGGAGCAATATAATAGGTCCCCTTTCATTCTTGTTCCTACGCTTAGGGGGCAAGGATGACATCTCCTTATTTTTTGTCTTTTTGGGATCCACTTTTCCCTTGGTTAAGTAGTACCTATCTATTATGTGATATCCAATCATACATGAAAATTTTGTTTTGCATTGAGGATCTATGTCCTTGATCATAAGCTATTTCATTGTGTAACATTGGGTTTCCATGGTTGATAAATGTCTTGTCTTGGAAACTGAAGTGTGTTATCCCTCACAAGGGTTACTTTTTCACTTCTTGCATGATATCTCTTTGCATTCATCCCTTCCATGGCCTCATAGGAGCTGTGACTTTCTTGTCTTGGACTGGGTGTTGTCTATGGATATTGTCTTGATGTTTTTGAATAAGGCTTTATCCTTGTTCATTTCTTTCCTTAACATGTCAAAATAGTATGTGTTTTTTCATCTTAAGGAGGGGCCATATATTCGGCCTCCCTCAGTCTATATTATGCATTTTTGTTCTAACCTTTTATTTTGTAGCATGCTAAATCCTCTAAAGGTAATGCACATAAGTTTCTAAATCCTGAAAAGATACGCATTCAGTTACAATTCATTATGCTAAATTGTCAGAAGGTAATGCACATAAGTTGCTAAATCCCAAAGAGATGCGCATTTTACAAATGTATTCCATGGTGATATGAGGATATGGATCCATGGGTACTTCATAAGATCCATTAGAAGATGCACTACATACATGCACAAATCTGCCAAAAGGTGCACAACTTTATGGGGTGACTATCAAGTGCTTGCTTGGTGGGCCATCCTATCCTTTTTGTGGTTCATAGTGAGATACACACATATTACTAGGAGAGATAGCCACTCCTCTCTCTCCTTTTCTCTGACCGGTGATGTCTCTCTTATTTTAATCTTGGGGTTGAAAAGGACTTGAGTCCCTGGGGGCTTGAGGATTTCTTTGTCCCTTTGATTTCAAGAAGATTATCTTTTCTTTGTGATCTCCTTTACCAAGAGTTTGCATTGAGTCCATACTCTTTCTCATGTGGGGGCTAAATGTATCATCAAAAAATGGAAGCACTTCCATTTTGGAATATTTTATCCCTTTGAGTAAGTGGTTTGGGGTCATGTCAAATGCCTTGAATGGGTCTTTGACTTGGATCTGGATTTTCCCCTATTCTACCTTGTTTTCTACTTCTCCGGCCTATTTCTGATATCCTGCACTAAAAATTTGGGGTTTTTTGACCTCGGGTTCAAGTTTGACCTTTTGGGTCAAGGTTGACCTCAACCCTGACCTAGGTCAGGGTCAACCTCGACCCTGACCCAGGGTCCAAATTTCAAGTTTCCAAGGTTTTCAGATGTCGGGCTTTGGAAAGATTTAATTACCGCTTCTGGGTCATCTATTTCAGACTCCAAAGTAATGAATCTTAAAAAAGATATTTAGTCCACTTCTAGGCGTATAAGCCTAATTGGAATTTTATTCTCCTATGTAGGCCTCTCTAGAATTTTGTGCCCTAGATTTGTATATAAGGAAGCCTTCTCCTCCCATTTTCTCTAAGACGCAAGAAGCATTTTCATCCATCCAAACTCTATGCATAATCTATTGAAGGAATCATCCACACTCAAGAATTCAAGAATTCAAGTGCATTCAGTCATACAATTCATCAAGGAGATCCATTGGTAGCCACTGAAGGATTCAAGCTCTATGGAGCCCTCTTGTTGAAGATTTCTCCATCCACATCCATGCAAGCTTCTTCCTATTCCAAGATCCATTCAAGATTGGTTTTGAAGATCTAAAGGAAATTGATTTGAGACATCTTACATCCTACATTCTACATCCATTTGGTGCATCCATACTTGTGGATCCAAGTATTCGAATCCTTCACAAGGGTTTCAACATAAGCAAGGTGAATTGTTCTATTTACTTTGTTTATTATTGCAATTTCAATTCAATTATAAGGTTAATTCAAAAACCAGGGTTTGACCAAGGAAAACCCCACCCCCAAAAAAAAAACATTTTTCTTGCAGGTACAAGTACAAGATAGTGAATTACATAGCAGATTCAAATACTCTTTTTGGCTAACTTTTAGGAACCTTGAACAGAATTTCCGTCAGAGCAGTGCAGGTTGAGGTCAACATAAAGGGGTGCAATTGTGCCCCCGTATTTGGGTCACAAAAATAACAGTTTCTAAGATCATTTGACAAGGTTTTTAGCATATTCCTTTTCAAAGGTAGGTCCTTTTTATTTCTTCATTTCAATATTAGTATTCTAGATTTACTTTTCAAATGTTCTTAATTTCTCTTTCCTAAACCCTCTCTTTGAAGAGGTGAGGGAGAATATAACCCAAGCCATTTATCTCCTTTGTATAGATCATGAATCGACACTTACCTTTGTGTTAAGTGGGTCTCAAAGGAGGATAAATCTTGGTATTCTTCCTCTCCTTTGTATAGAGTGTGGATCTAGATTTCACCCTATAGAACCATGAATACCCTTGAACCTATCAATCCATTGCCACTCCTATATCCTGAACTCATTTAATGGGGCTTGTAAACACAACCCATAAACATCCCTACATTCCCCAATGAGTACGCACTATCTTTCTGCCTAAAAGTTATTGAGCCAGTAAATTCTTCCACCAAAAAAACCTAGCGTGAATATGACTGAAGTGGATATCAAGTACCTCAGTCACAAAATTAAAATGAAAAAGGAAAAAAATTCTGAAGGAAAAAACCACATTGTTGCAATTTCATAACACAAAATAGTAAAAAGAAAAGATGCATCTGATGGTGAAAACCTCTCTGAGGTTACAAAGGATGGGGTACTTGATATCCTTCCTAGTCACTTCTAGGAATGGTCATAAGTACTGATTGAACCAACATAGCCTATGAACATTGGGATAGAGGAGCATCCACACATAATCCATGTAGCACGGTCTTTCTCAACAATAGAGATCAAAGAATTCATTGAGTTCTTTAAAGATTTAAAAAAAAATTGCATGGAGTTACTGAGACATGCCCGGTTTGGATCTAGATCTTATTATGCACCATCTCTCTATGCACCAGGAGTAAAACCAGTGAAACACAAGCTCCAAAAAATGCATCCTTGTGTTGCTTTATTGATAAAGGTTGAACTGGAAAAGCTACTCAAAGCTTGGTTCATTCGAGCTATTGA
Organism: Thuja plicata; assembly: GCA_018584345.1. Taxonomy (NCBI): domain Eukaryota; kingdom Viridiplantae; phylum Streptophyta; class Pinopsida; order Cupressales; family Cupressaceae; genus Thuja; species Thuja plicata. The sequence goes on from MU226767.1 coordinate 96,777, forward strand.
TTATGCAGTGGATTTCAAACATTGTACCAGTATCCAATCCAAAAAAATATATCCGGGTCTATATGGACTTTAGTGACCTTTTCAAGGATTGTCCAAAGGATGAATTTCCTTTGCCCAACATTGATATGATTGTGGATATGATAGCTGGGTATGAAATGTACTCGCTCATGGATGGTTTCTCTAGATATAACCAGATCAAGATTTCTCCAAAAGATCAGGAAAAGACAACCTTCCCATGTGCTTGGGGCACCTTCTACTGGAATGTTATGCCCTTCAAACTAAAAAATGTGGGAGCTACTTATCAACGGGTTCTCACAACAATATTTCATGACATGATGCACAAAAAAATGGAATATTATGTGAATGAAACACTTGTTAAAACCATGGAAAGATCCACACACTTACAAGACCTGGGTAAGATTCTTGATAGAATGGATCAGTTCAAGATTCGACTAAACCCAAAGAAGTGTACATTCGATGTAACCTATGGAAAATTTTTGGGATACATTGTCTCAGGAAAAGGAATCAAGGTAGATCTTGCAAAGGTGTAATCAATCCTAGATATTCCGCCACCTAAAAACATCAGTTAGATGAGCACACTCTAGGGAATAATTAAGTCTATCAAGAGATTTATCTCACAATTGGCAGACAAGTCCCAACCGTTCACAAAAAATCTGCATAAGGGAGTCATATATCAATGGGATACAGACTATAAAAATAACTTTGATCCTATTAAAGCATACCTAACTCGTCAGTATTGATGTCACAGCAACATCACTGGGGGAACTTCTGGCACAGGAAGATTAAAAAAAGAAAGAGCGAGCCATCTAATACATCAGAGCTATTCCATACCAAATGCATAGAAGATTTTGTTCCTTTGTACAAAGAACATTTTTGAATAAGAATCCTTGGTTAATGGAATCAAACTAGCAATTGAATGGAATATATCTTAGTTACACATCACTGGTGACTCCCAGCTCATCATTAACCAAACCAATAATGTTTACCAAAATAAGGATAACAAACTCATTCCTTATAAGAGAATGGTTGATAAATTTAAAAAATATTTTACCCACACCACATTTCAGGAGGTCCCAAGGACAAAGAACAGAGCAGCCGATGTAATGGCTACACTAAAATCCTCACAACCATAAGAGGAAGACTTCCGCTATGAGTTCCTGGTCGAAGAACTTCATTTCCCTACTTACAACTCCCATGACTCCCATATGGTCTGCACTATCATAGGATAGGATTCATCCCGATACAAACATGTCTACGCCTACCTGTGCCATCAGGTCATCCCTGATGCGCTTACCCACAATGAATGTCGACACCCTATCTGTAATGCCTCATGGTATGTTCTCATAGATGACAATATTTATAGACAAATACTAGATGGTACGTTGCTTAGGTGTATAGAAAAAATAGGAGTCTGAATATGCATTGGTTGAGGTCCACAATGGTATTTGTGTTTCTCACTCTAATGGTCTGACTCTAGCTCAAAAAATGCTAAGAGCGGGTTACTACTAGTTAGCCATGGAAAAAGAGGCAGTGAGATATGCAAAGATGTGTAAGAAATACCAAGTGCATAGAAATCTTATATATTCTTTAGCAAGGGATTTGATTCCCTTTATCACACACTGGCCCTTCTAACAGTGGGCATTTGACCTCATTGATCAAATACACTCACCTTCTTCTAATGGGAATAAGTTCATCACCACCACCACTAAGTATTTCACAAAGTGGGTGGAGGAATTCCCACTAATCAAAGCTATTGGCCAACAGGTGGCCTCATTCATTCTAAATCACATTATTTTGAGATATGGAATTCCTTCTGCCATTATAATTGACAATGGAGGACAGTTTAAAAACACCAATATTGAAGAACTTTGTGAGAAGTTCAAGATTAAAAAACATTTCTCTTCCATTTACTATCCACAAGGTAATGGACAAGCTAAGGCCTCTAATTTATTTTTTTTGAAGATCTTACATCGTACGGTGAACAAATTTGGATGGGATTGGCACCTGCAAATCAATCCTGCACTATGGGCTTATAGAACAAGTATCAGACTACCTACTGGGGAAACCCCTTTGCTCTTGTCTATGGAACAAAAGTAGTATTACCCATAGAGTTAGAACCCCCATCTCTAAGGGTTTCTCTATGAAGGCTAATCATAGATGAATACCACATGGTCTCAAGGCTACAAGAGCTAGAACTGCTAGATGAACATCAGCAAGTGGTGTTCGATCACCTCAGAGCTTATCAGAAAACAATGTCTAGAGGATATAGAAAAAAGGTCAAACCAAGGGAACTTCAGGTGGGTGACCTAGTGTTGAGAGAAAACCCCCATTATCAGTCACATAGACAACAAAAGGGGAAATTTGAACCCAACTGGCTAGGTTCTTATATCATAACTGCAACATTCAACTCCGAAGCCTATTGACTCTCCACACCTAAAGGAGAACAATTCTCAAAACCCATCAACACCCTCCATCTGAAGAAGTTATACACCTAAGACATTCTCGGTGACTAGCACCATGTACATATTTAATGTCCTGAAGAAAAGCTAAAAATTGGAAAAATTCCTGAAAAAAAATGATCATCTTGGTGAAAACTTGGTAAACAAGCACTCTGATGCATCAATCCAAAAAAATAAAAAAATGGAAAAATACAAAAAAAAATAGAAAAATACAAAAAAGTGCCTCGGTGAAAACCTGGTACCGTGGTAACAAAAATGGAATCTCTGCCAAGTAGGTGAAAACCAACTAAACAAGTGCCTCTTATACCTTAGCGCTCCATCTATAAATTCTTTGTCTTGGCAATCCTTTGCTTCAGTTCATACATAAGCTTTCATTCACTTTTGTGACACTTTGCTTCTTCTGAGAACCCTTCCTGGCTTGAAACTGATCTAGAGTCATAGTCTGGTGGAAATCGAATTGGATTTGTCCTGGTAGTATGAGTCAAGTCAGTTATCTTAATTCAAAGTTTGTTACCAGGGGGCATAGGCCCCACTTTGATTGCATCTTTAACTTACACTAGAGTTGGTAATCTTGTTATTTGTGAAGAACATCTCGCTACTAACACAACAGGTGTTTCTCAACACCCTATCCAAAAGTGTTTCTTAACACTATCCTGGGATACATTTATATTTATTAACACATATTGGATAACACAAACATAAACAATATATTGATAAAAATCAAATACATCACACTCACAAGAATGGTGGTGTTTCTCAACACTTCATACATTTACACATCTGAAAACTTTGAAACTAGCTAAAGTATGCAGAACTTCTCTTTGTATGATGTCTATTGTCATTGATTTTCCTTAATATTTTTCTTATCTACTGCTTGTTGGTGTGGTCCCGATGATCCTACAATGTCAAGTAAACAAGGGTGTATGTAATAAGAGCTCCTGCATTAAGGCAGAAAATTCTCACATCCCTTGATCATGTTTACTTGCACACCAAGGTGAGGTCAGAACTATCTCTTGGTCCCACTAAGAGGGGGGGTGAATCAGGAAAATCAAAACTTAAACTCTTAAAACTGAACTCACTGATTCACTCAGTAAGTACTGAATACCATAACTAACAAATTCACCAAAATATAAGCAACAATTAATCATTCAAACTTAACAACATCAGATTAACTCAATCACACATGATATTACTCATAAACATAGGATTTAATCAGTGTGATGTGTAAATGTTGTACCACAAGAATACTGCACAAAACCACTCAATAACTCATTATATCATTGGTTAGTAAAATCAATTCAATCAAATCAACATAAAATCACATGAAATCAAATTATTGCTTCCTAGTCATGAAGATTCTAATTTCATTTGAATTTTCTCTCAAAATTAAGCATGTTAGATCATAGAATCGACAATCTTGAAATGGAAGATTCAATTGAAAATTCCTAAAATGATTCAAAACATGTTCAATTATGCATTATTTGGATCAAATATATGAAATTGAACTACATTAGCTTGCTAAAGATGAACTCAATTAATTATAGAATGAAATTGACATTATTTCTATGCTTAAATTCACTATGCTCCTATCTAAAATGAGCTAGAAGTGCTCCATTATATAGAGTTTTCTTGGAGGGAAAAGGCTTCAAATTTGAATTTGCATTTGATGGTTGAGATGCATCCATGAGGAATGGCTGAGATGTAAGCTTGGTTGATCCATGTGATCACCTCTCATTGGTTAGAGGTTTGACTTTTGAGGCATGTTGAAGGAATATTTATAACTTGAATTAATTAATTCCATCTATTTAAAATTTTAATTTGATTTAATCCACAAGGTTAATTAAAGAATTAATACCTTTTGATGAATCCCTCTTGATGAGTGATCTTGGATTGTTGATTTTTAATGAATTATATACTTAAACTGATCTAGTTTAATTATATAATTTGTTGGAAATATATAGTGTGCCCAGTGACTGAGAGGGGGGTGAATCAAGAACCAATAAAACTTAATCCACAATTAACTTGAATGATAACAAGCATAGAACTGAAAGTAAAGAACACATAACTCATAACACATTATTTGGTTACCTAGAAACCTTCCAAAGAAAGTAAAACTGGGGTGGGGATGATACCCACAAGATTTAGTACTACAGTATAAATTTAGCCGGTTAAAGCTTACAATGACCACTTCTGATGGTCTGCCCTGTTAGGAGCATACAAGGGACTTGTTAGGTCCACCTTGTTAAAGGATTAATTACAATACAAAATGTAGAGAAATGACTATTAGGTCCACCTTGTTAAAGGATTTTGTTGATCCACCTGTGAGAATGAATCAATTGTTGATCTGCTCTCTGCAACTGTAATTGTTGATAATGATCCTTTGAATATAACTAATCACCTGATAGTGATAGATAAGTCTCTATTGTCCAAAATAATTTTGTACTTAGTTAGTCTATTTTCGCATGAATTCTGCACATATATTCATCTTAAAAAACTTACTACATACTTGATAAAATAAGTTATATTGCATATATATCATATGTAAATATACAACACTGAAAGTCGGCTTGCAATTAAAAAATGATATATAACAATATATACTATGTCGGCCTCATAACTGTCACTTGAGTGACTCAGAATGTCTTATGTGTTTTGACACTAATTGACAATATGTCTTTCCATAAGGTCTACAATTTCCCCCTTTGGCATTAGTGACAAAAACACTTTATCATTGATTTCTACAATTGTTTAGTCAAAATCTCCCCCTTACTAACTGCTCAGGTTTTGACTCAGTTCTTTTGCTCAGGTCTAACTTTCTTTGTTTTTGTATTTTTCAAAATTGTTTTGTAAAATATATTTTCTCCATAATATATACTAAACACTATGTATAATACACAATGATATCCTTTTGTATACAATATACAATGATATCCTTTTCCCCATTGTTTTTTACAAAATGCCAAAATTTTATTTACACAGTGATCCCAAAGTAGGAAAGGAAGTCACTATGTACCTTCATGTTTTGAGACAAAGTGTTGTCCCAATATTCATGTAGTATCTTCAATATCTGCAATTCAATTTGAAGTTCTCTAGACAACTCCACCATAGTTTTAGCAACAAAGAAGTTGTTGTCATGTATGAGTGTCTTGGCATGTGTAATACATTTTTGCATGGTCTCCATGTGGGGTAGGAGATGGATCTGTATGTCTGTGAGGGACTCTCTAGTTCTTTCTTCTTCTTTCAATAATTCAGCCTGAAGACCTGTAAAATACTTGATTTTTAAGAAATGAGTTAAACTGGTGCTCGGGTCAGCTGCTAATAGCTTTGCACTTTCCTTCATGTCACTGTCAACCTTTGCTAACTTATCTTTGATCAGAGTGGTAAATTTGGAGGAGTCACTCAGCTTTACAAATAATTCTACCACTTTGGCTATAGTTATTTCAAGAGTGTTGATGATGTTTGTTAGTTGCACCTAATCAATTGCAATCTTCTTTGCAATGCTTTCAAGAAACTTGTTCTCAAATTTCTTCTCTGCCTTCTCTTGTAGCTTCGCTTGACCATTCATGTCCGTATTGAACTTTTGAACAATGTCAACAAGTTAATCCAATATTGTTTCAGTCTCATTGACCTCAATCTATAAAGCATCAACAAATATGATTTTGATGTCTGTGAGTACCTTATTCCTCTTTCTTTCCCTTCTGAGCTTTTGCTGTGTAGCTCTTTTCGTCCATAGCTCACCCAAAATTTCCATTTTCTCTTCAGAAAGATTAGATTGATCCCAGTTTGGAATGACAATCTCTTCAACAAGATCAATCTCACCGATGTTTAATAAATTTTCTTTTCCCTTTACCTTGGGACTCGGGGAAGGAATAAGTTCCTTGCTTTTACTTTCCTCAACCTTGCTATCAATGTTTAGTCCTACTAGGTCATTGACCTTTACTACATCAGATTATGGTGTACCAATTGTTGGACTAATGTGAACTGATGAATCAATACTATCAGTAGAGGCATTTACCTTATCCTTCTATGACTCGGGCATGCTTTTCTCAATATTGATTGGAGCATGTTGCTCGGTTGCTGCTTGGTCTAATGGTTCTTCAAACTTGTCCTTTCTTAGAGGTACGATGTCCTGATTTGGAGATTGGGGCAATGATGCCATTACCTCAACTGCTATCTGTTCAACATCTGACTCTTCAATAGTCTATACCTCAGGTAGAACATAATCCATCTGATCTATACTCGGTATCTCTGTTATATCATCATCAATTTTCTTCTCAAATATTGTTTTCCACACCAATGTGGCTCGCTTCACTACATCTTCAATGTTTTTGTTCAGAATCTAAAATGTTCCGAATCTGGGTGTCTGATTTTTTTCATACCTTTTCAGACTTTCCTTGATTTATTTTCTTTTCATTGTAGGCATAACTTTCTTAAGTGTCTCTTCTCTTATATCCTTTTCCATTCCTACTGCATTTGACTAGGGGATTGAGATTGCCTTCTATAAATCTTTAATCATGTAACTCTTGAACTCGGAAGGGTCATATTTCCATTTGGCCATCTTCTCAACAATTGCTTCTTCAATTTGCTTATTTTCTTGTTTTGATTGAGAAGAGTAGTTGAGTGATTTTACAGAGCTCATTTCTCTACCTTCTTTGAATGCCTTAATCTTCTACTCAAATGAAGGTGGTGGTTTGTATCATCTTGTTTTTCCTCATCATCACTATTTTTACCCAAATTAAGTTTTCTTTGTAATTTTCTCTGTGTGAGAACAGTGGTAGGGGCCTTTTTCTATTTAGGTTTTGCCTTCTTCTGAGGAGGAGGAGGTTCTACTTCACTTTCTTCCTCTAATTGGATATCCTTAGTTTCAACATCTTCCTCTTCAGTGGAGGCAGGGGAGTCCAAGGTCTTGCCATACTTTTTCTAAAAAAATTTAATCCTTTTCACTCCTCTTTTCAATATCTTAGGGATTTTAATTTCTATGTAAATCCTATCTTTTGCTTCCTCATATGTTCCAAAGTAAGGTACCTTTGGATTAACAAGTTCATTAACAAGAGCTTCTATGATGTCCATAGTATCATCTATATTGACCTCATAAGAGAGAGGCTTCACCCATGCAGTCCTAGGTCTCACTGCTTGAATATAGACTTTGTCACAGTCGACTAGGAAACATATATCATCTTTATAGCCCTCAACTAGTTTCTTGGAGATTCTACATCTACTCTGCATTCTTTGTTTGAAGTTTTCAAAGTACCCATCCATGATACTATCAAAATTATCTCCTAATTCTTCTATATAATCATTGATCTGGTATATGACTAGTCTATCCTTCTTCCATACTACTTTACCCTTAGAAGGAAATAAATTTTCAACATAAAATAGTATATAGATCAAGAGTGAACCAAACTTACAAGAATTAGTCTTTGATACCCAAATGCTCTCCATATTCTTGCCCAATTGGATGAGTTGAAGTTCTGCAAGGTCAAATACCATGTTCTTCTTCACAACTTTGTAAGCTAGGTCAACAGCTTCACACGGAACATTGTTGGGTCAGCTAGAGCTATATATTTTGTGAGCAATTACATGGATGCCAAACTTTAATTCATTATTTGTTACTCCATTCAGTCTCATTCCTCTGCCATCCCACTCAGCAAGAGTCACTTTTCCCAAATCATCCCTATTTAGGGTTTTGGTGGCCTTAATTTTTTCAAGCATGGGAAATCTAGTGATACAATGTATCATTTTCTTTGTAATCTCTACTAGTTTATCCAACCATATTTTCATGTTATGAACATGATTGAGAACATACCTAACCCATTTCACCTGGAAGTTCTTTGGCATATGCATGATGTGCATTAAACCCTTGGTCTCAATGTGTTTGTGCTCGGGCTTCAAGTTCCCTTCCTCACATAACACATCAAATGCTTTGTTCATTTCCACATTTCCAAGTTCATGTAGCTTGCAGTGATAAAAACTAAAAATGTCATTTACCAGTAGTACCCTCAGAGGAATCAAATAGTGAGCTCCCTTTGGGTCTACTTCTTCAGCAATTGTAGGATACAATTTGAACATAGAGGGATCACAAACTATATTCCTCACCAACATCTTCGAACCCTTTTTCACCTTGCTACAGGAAGTGGATGCCATATCTTGTTTAGATGAATTGCTCAAACTTTGCTCTGTAGTACAAACTTTCTCTTTGTCACCAAGTGCTCTGAATTCTTTTTGAATTGAACACTTTGTGCATAATGACCTTCTTAACTCTTCATTTATAAGATTTTTAACCATTAGGGTAAAACATTAAATGCTCCATACAAAGTAGTTGGCGTAGCTCGAGCATAACCAAGATTTACTCAGAAGCTCGGGTGTAGGTATTCTTCACAATTACCAATATGGCGTGACTCAGCTTGGGTAATCCAAAGTGGCTTGTGTGTAACTTGTAATCTGACTTGGGTAGTACTTATGATATGTCCTATATGCATCAATATGTGGATTTGGACTGCTATCTTATCTGGAACTGATGTATTATATCTTGAATTGAACAGTTCCAGTCATCTCCTTGAATTTATTCTGTAATGGTAGATCCACCCAATTCGTTGTTCTAGGTGTTAGTAGATCCTTCATTGTTTTGATCTAAATTGTCAGAATACTTTCTTACCCATTTCTTTCTCATCTTTGTTCTGATTTTAGAGACTTTAGCTTTCCTATTCTAAAATCCAGTATCAACCTTTTCTCTTTTCATATAGTTTCTGCTTAGATGTCCAAGTTGCTTGCATACATAGCATCTCTTGGTAGGATCTCTTTTTGTGAAATGAGTCTTTACATAGTTTGCACTAATGTGCCCATATTCACCACAATGACAACATCTGTACCATGTGTTATAATCCCAACCAAAAATTTCTTTAGCTAATTGTTCAACAGGATTCCAGTTCTTTGTTCTGCACTCAGAGGATTTGTGACCTTGTTTGTTACACTTGTAGTATTTTCCTTCAAACTTGGTTTTCTCTTTGCATTCACTTGCTCTATGTCCATTTTTTTTGCAACTGTAACATTTTCCATTGAATCTTGACTTTCCATTGCTCCAACACTTATTTGATGTGTGTCCTAGCTTGCCACAATGATTGCATGAAGGCTTGTTGTTCCTTTTTGCTCCTTGTTGAGAGGTTTCACCTTGTTCGATATAACCTAATCAAGTCTGTCCATTATGTCTAAATTTTGTTGTCTAATTTATGATTGTTTGTGAAATATTCTCATTTGCTTGTTTTTCAGTATTGAGTTCAAACTGCAGTCTATCATTTTCTATCCTTAAATTGATAACTTCTTGTTTTTCATTATTGAGTTGATTTACCAAATCAGTTTGCTGAATAGACAAGTGATGGATTTCATTGTCTTTTTCTTCTAGCCTTGTATTCAGAAAAAAATTTGTCTTCTTGTGCTTTTTTCTTGTCATCTTTTGCTTTTTTCTTCTATTCTATGACTTCACATATCCTGATTGAATGGATTTCTTGTTCTCTTTTCATTTTTCTTATTTCTTCATGTAAATTGAGATTCTTTGCAAGTTCAATGGCTGCATCAGCTTCTTCTGAGCTTCTGTCTTTGCATATTAATTCAATACTTTCTTCTATATAGTTCTTTTCATTCATATGTACTACTTGTTCTTTTCTTCATTTTAGAGAGAGAGAGAGAGAGAGAGAGCTGCTCCTTTAGATTCTTAACCTGGTCCATGGCTACATTAAGATCTATCTTCTCATTCTCAATGGCTTTCTCTAGTCTATAGGTTTCCATCCTTTCTGATCTTTTCTCAAGCTGTCAAACTTCTGATAAGAGAACCAGTGCTCTAATACCAATTGTTGGAAATATATAGTGTGCCCAGTGACTAAGAGGGGGGGTCAATCAGGAACCAATAAAACATAATCCATAATTAACTTGAATGATAACATGCATAGAACTAAAAGTAAAGAACACATAACTCATAACACATTATTTGGTTACCCAGAAACCTTCCAAAGAAAGTAAAACTAGGGTGGGGATGATACCCACAATATTTAGCACTGCAGTATAAATTTAGTCAGTTAAAGCTTACAATGACCACTTCTGATGGTCTACCCTGTTAGGAGCATACAAAGGACTTGTGAGGTCCACCTTGTTAAAGGATTTATTACAATACAAAATATAGTGCAACTTTGTTAAGATATATAGAGAAAGGACTATTAGGTCCACCTTGTTAAAGGATTTTGCTGATCTACCTATGAGAATGAATCAGTTGTTGATCTGCTCTATGCAACTGTAATTGCTGATAATGATCCTTTGAATATAACTGATCACCTAATAGTGATAGATAAGTCTCTGCTGTCCAAAATACTTTTGTACTTAGTTAGTCTATTTTCACATGTCTTCTGCACATATATTCATCTTACAAAAATTACTACATACTTGATAAAACAAGTTATCTTGCATATATATCATATGTAAATATACAACATTGAAAGTCGGCTTGCAATTAAAAAATGATATATAACAATATATACTATGTCGGCCTCATAATTGTCACTCGAGTCATATTGTCACTCGGGTGATACTGTCACTCGGGTGACTCAAAATATCTTAAATGTTTTGACACTAATTCACAATATGTATTTCCATAAGGTCTACATAATTATGATTAGCCTTGAGTTGATAGTCTTGATTAGGACCTCAAGGACTTGATTTTAGATTAGGGCTTCTGAGTTTATCAGACCATTTTCAGTTGATTACATTTTCCCCTCTTTGAATTGACATTCGATCAGTGTGTTGATTCAAATAACATCTTGTTGTTGACTAGTGATCGAATAGCTAGATATGAAGAGCTGCAACTACTCTTGATTAGAAATTGATTTCGGACTCAATTGAACGAAAAACAATTGAAGCTGCTAGAGATTATTGATTGTTTGAGAAGACCAATTTAGCAACCAGGAGATCAATTTGATGTGGTGCGGTGAAATTGGTGTCCCTGAGTTTTGACGTTAGATGATAGATTAAGACTAGAATAATCAATATGATGTAAAGTGATGAAATTAGTTACCTGTCTGATTGCTGAGGATAATAACACCTAATCAATTTGATGTGAAGTGATGAAATTGATTACTGCTACAATGATGTCTGAAATCTTGATCTGATACTTAGTTTGATGTGATGTGATTAAACTGATATCTCCAAGACATTATTTAGAAAGATTGACTAGACAACCAGTTTGATGTGATGCAATGAAACTGCTTTCTAGGAAAGATTTCAAAAAAACACGATCAATTTGATGTGAAGCGTTGAAACTGATCACTGCTTGAGATTTTGATTGTTTCAAATGAAGATACTATCAATTTTATGTGGTGTGTTGAAATTGATATCTTCACTAATGTTTACAACTCTTGATTTTTTATCAGAGCAAGCAATTTGATATGAAGAAATGAAATCACTTGTTCCAAGATTTGATAACAATCATTTTATATACTGTCTAATGAATATTCCTCGAGATGTTGAAAATTTGATTTACCTGATCGATTGCAGAGTCAAGTCAAAATTTGATGATCCCGATATTTTTTTTATGTTATCCAAGCACCTATTTTCTAGGTTTTCACTAAGACAATCATTTTTTCAGCTTCTTTTTAGGATTTTGTCAGGACTTTTTCCACTATTTTTGAATTTTTCAAAATATTTTCCACTCTACATATCTATATACAATAGCTTAGGCATAGAACCGCTTCAGATGATTGGTGTTGATTGGATCACGAAGTGCATCTCCTTAGAACACACTTTTTTTTCTCAAGGATCATCTAATTCTGATGTGACTCTGCAATCGATTAGGTAAATCAACTTTTCAATAGTTGGGGGAATCTTCACCAGACAGTATATCAAATCATCATTATCAAATCTTGGAACGAATGATTTCATCACTTCATATCAAATTGCTCACTCTTATAAAAAATCAAGATTCGTAAACATCAGTGGAGATAACAATTTCGACGCACTGCATCAAATTGATAGTATCTTCATTTGAAACAATCAAAATCTCAAACAGTGATCAATTTTAACACTTCGCATCAAATTGGTCATTTTTTGTTCAAATCTTTGCTAGAAATTAGTTTCATTGCATCACATCAAACTGGTTGTCTGGTTAATCTTTCTGAATAATGTCTTTGAGATGTCAGTTTCATCACATCACATCAAACTAAGTATCAGATCAATATTTTAGACATCATTGTAATAGTAATCAATTTCATCGCTTGACATCAAATTGATTAGGTGTTATTATCCTCAACAATTAGATAGGTAATCAATTTCATCACTTCACATCAAATTGATTATTCTGGTCTTAATCTGTCTGTTAGGATTGAGTAATACTGAGAGGGGGTTGAATCAATATTACAACACTTTAAAATAAACTTAAAACAATTTCAAATAAACCATAAGCTTACTGAAATGAAAATAACATAAATAAATAACATAGAACTCATAACACCATTATTTGTTATCAAGGAAACCCTAGCCAAGGGAAAACCCCAATGCAGATGGTACCCACAAGCATGCACTAAAGTATGATGTCCCTATTAGGAGTTGAATATTACATAGTACATTTCCTTATTAAATGAATAACAACCCTCTTAAAGGTATACAATGCCATGTTAGGGGCCAACTGAGCTTACAACTCTTACAACAAAACTTCTGTTACAAAGTGTTCTCCAGTGATGAACAAAGCAAGCATCTATAATGCTTAGATAGTTCCAGTCAAGTCTCTTCAATTATCTTTGTCATCCTCTGCTCTCGCATTTGTCATTCGCATACACATATACACTCATCTCTCTATATCTCTCCATATCTCCTCTTTACAAAAAGTCTATATATATATATATATATATATATATATATCACAACATCAAGTCGGCTCTCTTAAATATTATCACATAGTCAGCTCTCAATACAAAAATAAATAATGTAAAGAGAAAATACAAAGTTGGCACTCTTAAATAACAAAAATATAGGTTATCCAAAATCATAATGCAACATAGCTTTCTAGGAGTCCATAACATACTCCTCAAATCATCACTACTATTCAACTGCTCTATTACATGGTTTTGTTGTCTTCGCATGTCTTCAAATCTCTCTAACTCACTGTAATCATCACAAAAACTAAATAGATCTTAGGTGGTGGTCATACATACCCTATAGTATCTTCCACTAATTTCACAAGTCATAACTCATTGTACTTGATCTTTGATAATCAAAAAAATACTGTCATACTCTATATTTATGCTTCTATACTTAGTCATTTTGAAGACTGTATCTCCAAAACTGTACTTCAATTCAATTGATCAATATACCAGATATGTTTCCATAAATGACAACCCATAAGTGTCTCATATCATACAAAAATCATCACTTTCCAACAATCTCTCCCTTTGGCATTGATGGTAACACTTAGCAAAAAATGACTAAGTATCCCAACTCACTGTTCTTCTCTTTTATATATATGTTTTTTATTATCATTTTTCTTCTCTTCTCCCCCTTTGAAAACAATGACAAATGTGCATCCAAAATTTACAAAGTTGTGGGATTTAAGTATTTGCTCACAAGTTTACGTACATCCTAGAAGGTGTCTTCCATGATCTTCACTTTAGTGCTCCATGAATCAATCAACAACTAACTAACATGAATTAGTCCATTTAGTGCATAGTATGGTGTCTCTACGGGTGTTAACTCTGTGGGCATAGATTTTTTGAATATTCTATAGTCTTCTCCATATCACATAAATGAACTTCAAGAATTGATAGTTTAGGAGTGATTAGACTCTTCAACAGAAAAAATCTTGTCATGACTCTCCCTTTCTCAATACACAATACATTCATCTTTTCATAAGTCTTTTTTATTTCAATGTTCATCTCTAATATAGATTGTGAGAAAGTCTCACAACTATCCATCTTTCTATTCATTGTAGCCCTTTCCCTTGCTAGAATATCTTCAATGTTTTGAATATGCCTGATAGGATTTATACAATGGCTATATAATATCCTCCCATGTGTGACATAGTTTCTGGCCTTAGATGTGGGTGCTCTCAAAATTCCCAAGTCCTGTGAGATAGACTGGAAAACTTCCTTCAACTTCTTCTCTAGATAACTCTTCTCAGCCTTCTCTTCAGCAATCTTCACTAAAGATTCATAGTGAATGTCAAAATCATGTAGTGTCAACCTCATATTCTTTTCTTCATCCTTTCCTTGAAATACAATAGGTATAGGGAGGATTTTTTTCACTGTATTGACTACCCTAGTGATTACCTTAGATATTTTATCTCCTTTCTGCTCAGATCTTTCCTTAGCTTTAGAGAATGTGATGACATATAGTATCATCAACTCATCCTCATCCATACTGTCAACATCAGTACTTAAAGTTTTGTCCATACTTGCCAGCAATAGATTAGTAGATGTATCAAGTTCATATTTTACCTCAACTCTTGTCTCTTCATCTTTTGTTGTCTCTGTCTCAATTCTCTGTACAAACTCAATTTTCTTCTCTTCCTCTTTTTTTTCTTCCTTTTCTTGTTCTTCCTCTTTCTTTTCTTCCTTCTCCTCTACAATTGTGTTGTCAATATTTCTTGCAAATGGGTCCTTCTCATCCAGTGAAGTGTCAAGGGTCACAGACACACCAAAAACATAGAAATCTGGTTGCATGATAGATTTTCTCTTCTTAACATTCACCTCAGTTGTCTTAGAACATTCACCAATTCCTATAGGTGTAGGCATAGTATTTTCAAGAAGTGAAGTCTTCTCAGGAATATTTCCCATTAGTATCTAATCTAATGCCTTTTGAGTCTCCTCTAAGATTTCTTCATACTTTCTTCCCATAATTTTCACCAATCTTTCCTTAGATCTCAATATAGGTTTCAATGCATTAAGTACTCATTATCTCTCTTGTATTGAAACTATTGGTAGCATGTCATCAATAGCTTGATTCCTAATAGCCTCATCTTCAATGTGTGCAAGTTGTTTCCTTATTTCTAGTCTACCATATAGTTCCTCAGGTATACTTCCCTCTAACTCTAGTAGATTCTTCTTGAAAACAACTAAGTGATTTACCACAATGTCTTCAATCTTAAGTTTATAAGATTCCTCATACCTGTCATAGTACTTGTTCACTGAAACAACCTTCCCTTGCTCAATATCTCTCTTCTCAATCATCTTCAAGTCTAGATTCCACTCTTTTCCATCGCTAGTGGTTTCTTTTTTGGCTTTCTTCTCTTCTCCTTTAGTCCTTTGTTCCTTAGGGAGTGGATCTAGTTTAGTGGATCTAGTGTTTACTAAAGGAACAATCTTTACTACCTCTTCTTGTGATGTCTTTTGTGGTTGTGAAGGGGTGGTTTCATCAATTACCATAGAAGGTGGACTACTTACTTGCTCAATCTCTAGAGGTGGAAGGGCTGCAGTAGCAGTACTTTCCAATCCAGAAGATCACTCTTCTATCTTCTTCTTTACTTCTCTCAAATATTCTTTAGTCAAACCTGCCTTAGTTCCACAGTCATAAAAAATGTTATCTACTTTTCTTTTCCTCATGCTTCTAGTTTACTCTTCTCTGAATTTAGCTGATTTTTCTCCATAGGTGCCCCATCTCTCCTCAGATGTATCTACTTCAGAGGCCAACACATATTCAATTTTCATAGTTAATACTTTTGAACTAACTTCATATCCCATAGGGTAACACCATTTCTTCCTAGGTATAACTACCTCAAAACATACACATGTTGGGATTAATGGGAAGTAGTACTAAGAGGGGAGGGGTCAATTAGTACCTCTAAAAATTTTAACACTTTTCACCTTTGATCATTAGTAATCATTCTTTACTATATTATCGACCATATCTGATGTTCTTTCTTATGCATGTAATATTAATTCATAATCTTTAATTGTTTGCAACATTCATAGAAACATTCATGAAAGTAATAAACACATAACACAAGATATGATATTGCTGAAAACTGTGGTGGGGATGGCACCCACAAAACTTCACTATCTGCAGAATGGAAGGGAGCCAGTAAAGGCTTACAATTGATCACTTCTGATGGTGTACCCTATTAGGAGTATTAAAGTGGAGACCTGTTAAGATCTACTATGTTAAGAGCTTTTAGAAACACTAATGAAGTGTGCACTCGGTTAAGAGATTTACAATAGGACTGTTAGGTCCACCTTTCTTGAAAGGATTTCTTAAGTGTACTGCACTTGTTTGAATGAGTACAATATGTTTGACCTGACCGTATGCAATCTATAATTGTTGATCACGGAACCATTAAAGCTATCATAATATAAATATCACCTATAGTGATTGATTAATACCTTTTCCTTCTCATCGATAGCCTGTGTTCTATTCTTGAAACTGAATTGATCCTT
The DNA here is from genome assembly GCA_018584345.1 of Thuja plicata. NCBI lineage: Eukaryota > Viridiplantae > Streptophyta > Pinopsida > Cupressales > Cupressaceae > Thuja > Thuja plicata. The sequence continues at coordinate 113,659 of MU226767.1, forward strand.
TTTTGTCCTTCTGCATGAATTCTCTTGTCTGATCCTTAGATTCTCTCAGTGTCTACAATCATCATCGAACAACATGTTCACAATAGATTGAGCATCTATTTATACAAGTATTTGACCTATTCTAGAATCATGCATTACAATGTTAACTCTTGATCCAAGGTATACAACTTGACCTTGATCCTTTAGTTTGCATATTTTTAAACAATTAAACCAATTAAAAAAATAAAAATTACATTGTTTTCTCCGCACATAATGGATTTAAAACAAATCAAGAAGCTAAATATAAAAATTTAGTGATTTATCTGACGTGGAAAGTCAGATCCACTTTTTGTGGGATATAACTGACTATCAGTTCTTGACTGTCAGATTGAACTAAAATTCTGTAGGTGTTCCTTCATTAAAGTGATCATTGGGTTCCCTTCATCTGTCAGGTTCCTCTCTTTGTTGTTTCGTCAGGTTGCACTGTTGGTTACTCATCCGTTTCCTTTGTCCTTTTTGTCATCGGGTAAAACTTAATAGTGTTTTTTGGGATGCTTTGTACTTGGAAATATCGAGTAACCTTGGTGTCAGGTAGTGTTGTGCCCTGTCTGTTGGTGTATTTTAAACTGATGGTGTAGATCATGTTTTTCCTTGTATATACTAATGGCAAAATATAATGCCTTAAATCTCCCCCTTTGACATTTGTATCAAAAATTGATATGTGCATAATACTAAAGTGTTTAGTATGTACACCATGTATATATCCTTGTCATTATATGACTCCGCCTAACTGTATGCATCGGTATAGTATAAGTATATGTGTACATGTATACTTTCTTCTATACTATACATTCCCTTGTCTTTTCTCTTTCAAATGACTGACTGTACAAATCATTTCTTCCTTTGATTTCCCCTTTTGTTGTTGACTGTACATATCATTTCTCCTTTTATTTGATACTCAAGACAAAAACATACTACATATAAGTTTCCAAAAATGTGTAACTTACATTGTGTCGATAATATGTGAGTGGGTCTTCTTGATATCTTTGAGCAATTTCTCACATTTTTCTTTCAAGAGTTCTAGTGCCATGTGCTCTAGCTCTATTCTTGCATGCATATCATAAATTTTGTCTAGGATAGACATTTATGGGGTGGCAATTAGTGCTCTTGCCTCTATCATGTGTTTCTGTAGTAATGAGAGTGTCGGTAAGAGTTGTGCTTGAAGCTCATTTACCTCATCTCTGAACTTTGTCTCTGCAATCTGAGTGTCTTGTCTCAATTTTCGTGCTTCCTTTAGCTTCTCATTGTATAATTTGATTGCCTCTTCACTATTTGTGAGACTTTGTGCACTTGTTTGAAGATCAGCATCTATCTATGCTATCTTATCAGTATACTCCTTGGTGAGTTGATCAAGTGTGCATAACTTTTGTATTAAGGTAATAGCTTCTGAGATTATTGGATCTATTGCACTATTTAGTTCAGAAAGATTTACCTTTTGCAATGCCACTTCTTGGCTTATCTTCTCAACTAATTTGAACTCATATTTCTATTCAAGTCTATCTTCCATTGCCTTCTTAGCATTTATGTTCTAAGATGTTATTGCATCTGTGCGAACCACTAATTGATCAAGCATTGGGGATGTTTGATCAACATCTACATTAGGTACAATTTGTTTAATTATCCCTTGTGCAACTTCAAGTACCTTTGTCTCTTTGGTGGCTTTTCTCAACTTGTCTTGCATTTCTTTCCTTTCATAAATTCTTGCATAGTTTGTTAATTTAGTTGGATCCAATGTCCTAGGATCAAAAACTTGAATCTCAATGATTTCATCTAATGTCACTAGATTCTTATGCTTTCTTTTCTTCTTCCTTGAGATTTGAGTGGACGCAGATGTATGAAAAACCATTGCTAGTTTAGTTGTCTTTTATGATGTGCTCTGTGAAGGATTTGTAGATGATGCTTCTTGTTTTTCTGCTCAGGGTTCACCTATCGGTTTGGTGAAGATGTCTCTCCATCAGCCTTTGGTGTCCATGCAGATTTTTCTTCTGATTTCTTCTCCTACTCATCTATCTTGGCTTCTTCCCCTCTTTCTTTCTGCTTGTCCTCCTCTACTATTTGTACTTTCACGTTACTTTGATCAGTAGATGTGTCTTTCTGATAATCAGTTGTAGCTTGTTTTGCAGTTGATCCTTTGTTGCATCGATTGTGTGCTTAGTCTCTGCATCACCCTTTTCCTTAGGTACGCTATTATTTGATGCATTAGATCCTGCATTACCTTCTAGAAGATTTATGCCTTTTATTAGCACTGGCATATTATCCTGAGTGCTCACCTATGCTGCATCTTGATTCGTGTCCTGCTCATTAGTTTGATCCTCTTGAGCAGTGAATTCTTCATGTTTTTGAATTTGATCGACATGGTCTAGTCCTATGATGTTAATTATTTATGTGTCTGGCCATATTTCAGCAGCAATATCCATGTCTTTGTTTCCTAGGATCTCCAATACTTGTTTCTTGATCTGATCCTTAAGTGATATGAATATAACATCATCATCCTTTTTTGGATCATTATCAGAGTCATACTGAGTGATGTCTTGAATGTCAAGATCATCCATGACCTGGTCTAAGTCAATTGGCTTAGCATTATCTACATTGTCCAAAGCAATGTGTTGAGGGATTTCTTTATCTTTCTCCTCCTCTACATGAGGTGTGTCGGTGAGAAGTATTTGATTCTCATGACTTGTTGACTCTACAAGAAAATCTAGGAGTTGTCTCCATTTGGTCTTGGTCATATTTTCCAGCTCAATAAACTTGTCTAGCACTTTGTACGCTCTAATCTTAGCTACAAATTTACTTGAGTGCTTCTTCATTATTTCCTTGATTTCTTCCATCTTTGATTCGGGAGGCATAAGTGTGTCAAGTACCCTCTCCCTTGCTTCTTTTTCTATATGTAGAGCATATGACCATTGTTGTGAGATTCTATTACCCATCTCTTTGGGTATTTGGCTTATAAAATCCACTAGTACATATTTAAACTTGACCATTGCCCTAATTATGTCATCTTGTATATTTTTTTGGTCTTCTGGTTCAAGTTTATCCCATTGTCTGATCTTTCTATCAACCATTGTACCGGTAGTAGCAATTGACTCAGCAATTTCATCAATTGTTCTAGTGAGAAAACTTTTCTTAATCACATCAAGCTCATCCTCTTTAGAATCATCACTTGACCTTTCTTCAAAGGTGTAGTATCATTTATTATTTGGCTCCTTGTCCTTTGTTTCTTTGTAGGAGGTGGAGGCTTATCTAATTTAGTTGCATCATAATCTGATTTCTTCTCATGTTTCCCTTCACTGATGGTAGCTTGTTCATCTATTTCCTCTATTTTTTCTTGTTCCTCCTCATTAACCGATAGAATCTTTTCAAGATTCTTTACCATCTTATTCTTCTTGTTGACAGTCTTATTTATTAATAGGCCTCTTTTGATCTTTGACTTGGCCTCTTCATAAGTGCCAAACCTTGGTTGTTTGTTGTCAAGTGGCTCATTGATCAATGCATCAATTGCATTGGTAGCTTGATCTATGTTAATTTTGTAATCAAGAGGGGCTAACCAAGTTGTTCTTGGTACAACCGGTTTTATGTGGGTGAAATATGTATCCACCATAAAACATATCTCATCCCTATGTTTTTCAATTAGTTTCTTAGGGATCCTCACTCTTTCCATCATATTTTCCCTAAATTCAAGGAAGTATGCAGTCATAACTGAATCAAAATTATCTCCTAGTGACTTAATAAGTTCACTAATTTGTAGTGTGACTGGTTTTGTAGTATCCCATTTCACTTTTCCTACTGAAGGAAATTATTCTTGAAAGTAGAATAATACACACATGATAATTGAATCGAGCTTACATGTGTTAGTCTTAGAAGACCTGATTGTTGTCATGTTCTCATTAAGTTTCTTTAACAGGATCTCACACAGATCCATCTGTATTCCCTTTGTCACTATCTTGTAAGTTGTGCTTACTATTGTAGATGCAATGTTGTTAAGCCTGCTTGCCTGAAAGATATTTTAACCAATTACACATGCACCGAACCTCAGTTCCTCATCGGTGATGGTGTTAACCTTAAGACCTCTATTATCCCACATAGCTTTTGTGAGCTTTTCAACTTTTGGCCTGGAGGGATGGTTATGTGCCTTAGGCTTGTTGGTTATTGGATAACCAGTTATAGCATGAAGGACATCCTTAGTGATTTTCTTAGGTTGATCTGACCATAACTTCTGATCATGCATTATGCTCAAAACTAGCCTAATCCTGTTGGTTTTGAAAACCCTCAGGAAATATAGGGCATTAGTTATCCCATTAACCTCTAACTGTTCGTATGGAGACAAGATAACTTTTGCATGGCGAGCGGGAGTGGAGCATGGGAGCTTTCAAATTCAATTTTGAATTTGGACGGGACTGGTTCAAAGAAGGTAGGAACCTCTGAGCATATTAAGCCAGATGATGCTAAGGATAAAGGGTACCAAGGGAAAGATCCTGATGTTGGCATAGTGCCTGGGGACCCGGGTGGGGGACCCAGGACTTATGAAAAACAAGAGCCTAGTAGAAAATGGGCTTCCCTTTTTGGTGTAAAACCTTCAGGTAAATCATGTTTACCACCTGTTAAGAATATTTCAAAACCTTCTTGCGGTAGCTTTGCAATTGATATTCCGGACCAGGTTATTGAGCATTCAATAGCTAGAATGAACAACTCCTTGGTTGGAAGATTTTTAGGGGTTAGACCTAATATTGAGTGGTAAGGGCCTTTGTATCAAGAAAATAGGATCTAAAAGGGCAGGTGGATGTGGTGGGAATGGAAAAAGGATGCTTGTCTTTTTTTTCTCTTGTGATGAAGATAGAATGAAAATACTATGCAATCGGCATTGGATGATTGGAAAAAATACTCTCATTCTCCAGAAATGGCATCCCAATCTATTCTTCGAGGAGGAAGCAGTTAGCCAGGTCCCTATTTGGATTAAGCTCCATGGCCTTCCTCTTGAATATTTGTTGGAAGATATATTTATAGGGATAGTTAACTCCTTTAGAGAAATTCTATCAATAGATAATGTAACAGCCTCAAGGAGAAGACTTACGTATGCTAGGATTTGTGTTGGTATAACACAAGATACTGATATGCTGGAGAAAATAAACATACATTCAAAACTGGGTTTGTGGGAGCAAGCTATTAAATATGAAACCATCCCTTTAGTGTGTTATCACTATAAGAAAGCTAGACATTGGGCAAAGAAATGTCCGGCAAAAGAAATCCAAAGAAATAACAAGAAATGGGTCCCTGTAGGAAAGATTAACAAATATGGAAGAGAGACTTCAAGGGAAGGTTGAATTAAAAATAAAATGGAAAATGTTGTGATATCCAATAGTGTTATAATTGCCTCTATGGGGAATACAGTGATATCTAAAACTGTAAAAGAAGATCCTACAAATAATGGGGGTTTGGAGGGAAGTAAAAACATGGAGAAAAACTAGGAAAAAGAGGATGTCCAAGTGGAAGAAGGGGAGATCCAGGAAGTAGAAACAGGGGTTATTGAAGGGGAAGGAAAGGAAGTCCCTACTAGTGATGATGAGGATCATCAATAGGAAAGGAGATTAGAAACTAACACTCTAGTAGTGGAAGAGAAAATAGTAGGGAAGGAAATTCAACAGGGAACGATTTTGAGTCAAGAAATATTTGACTATTCAGAGAATACTCCAAAGGAAGATAGAAAATCTAATGACATTGAAAAACCTAAATGGGGAGATTCTATGGAGATTAGCCAAATCCTTGCCAGGGAACAGAGGACCTAGAAGATGGGAAGGAGATTCATGGAGAGAAAAAAAGAGGGAAGAAATAAAAAGAGTTACCAAGCAGAAAGGTAGCTACAAGAAGCAATAAAAATGGGAATGTGGGAGCTACTTTATCTTTGCCAGGGAGGCCGTCAAACCAGAAGGTGAGAGATAAGGAGACCAAGAAAAACATAGCAAATGAAAGCCAGTGGATCTTGGAGGTAGGATCCTTTGTTAAGGTATGAAGATAATTTCTTGGAATATTAGGGGAATGAATAATCCCCATACACAAGACATTGTTAGGAATATGATTAGGGATAATAGACCAGACATTTTTTTTATTAAAGAAACTAAAATTCTCAAAGATAAAGTGGAAAAGCTTAGATTTTTCAAGAATGGGATTATTTGTGGTATTGCAACTATCTAGGGGTATTGCAACTATCTGGAATGAAGAGATAACAAAAGATGATTTTATTTGTCAAGGTGATAATGTGGCTTGTATCAGGTTTAGGCATCTTAAGGATAACACTTCTTGGGTTTTGACTAATATTTATGCTCCAAATAATAAAAAAGGTAGAGAGGTCTTTTGGAACCAGCTATCCTTTTTGAGAAATGCCTTCTATAATGAAGATTGGATTTTTATAGGAGATTTTAGTACTCCCTTAAAAGAAAATGAAAAAAAAGGAGGATGTCAATCTAATTTGGAAAGCAGGATGGATCTTATGAATTTTGTTGATGGTCATTCTCTTCATGATATTGAGTTATAGGGAAATGTTTATGCGTGGACTAATAGAAGAAGTGGCCAAGATCTTATTCAAGTTAGGCTTGACAGGGCTCTCATCACTAATGAATGGTTCACGCATTATTTATGTTGTTTATATGCTCATATAAGGGTGGGATCGGATCATAATCCCATAACTTTTTTGGCGGACCCAATTGACAAGAAAAGAAACTTTCCTTTTAGATTTGAGAGAATGTGGACTCTGCATCCACAACTTGAACAAAAGGTTGATGAATGGTGGAAGATAAATATCAAGGGAACAACTATGTTCATCTTGGCTAAAAAACTTAAAAATGTCAAGGATAATATTAAAGCCTGGAACAAAGAGACTTTTGGCAACATTTTCTCAACTAAGGCTAGTGTTAGTATGGAGGCTAAGGACATGCAGGATAGCATCCAAATAGTTGGTTATGTTAATATTACAAGAGAACAAGAGAATGAAAATCTTGTTGAAATGCATGACATTATTGCGAAAGAAGAAACCTTTTGGAGATAGAGATTGAGAAAAATATTTTTGAAGGAGGGACAGAAACACAAAATACTTCTTTATGACTACCCTAAAGCATAGAATGACAAACAGGATCTCTAAGATCAACATTAGTGGTACTATATCAAATGATGAGGAGGCTATTAGATTGGAGGCTAAGAATATTTTTCAAAATCTACTACAAAAAGATAGAGATTTGGATAGTGCAGAACAAAGGGAGTTTCTAAAGTGCATTCCCCACATTCTCAATGAGAATCATAATGTTGGGCTCAATGCTATTCCTTCTAATTCTGAAATTAGAAAGGTTGTCTTCTCTTTTGAGGGTGAGAAAACCCTTGGTCCGGATGGTTTTCCTATGTTATTTTTTCAATTATTCTAGAACATTATTGAAAAGGATGTGACTAATGGTGTCAAAGAGGTTTTTGGCACTAGAAAACTTTTGAAGGAATTGAATGGTAATTTTATAGCTCTTATTGCTAAGAAATAGGGAGCTGATAAGATGGATCAATTTAGACCGATCAGTCTGTGCAACTCTGTTTATAAGATAATCTCTAAGGTCATGACTACTAGGATTTTGGTGATTCTCCCTTCCTTGATATCTTGGCAACAAAATGGGTTTGTGCCTGGGAGACAAATCATGGACTCCATTATAACTATTCATGAAATTGTTCATTCTCTTGTGATGTCTAGAAAGGAGGGTCTTCTTCTCAAACTAGACATGTCTAAAACTTATGATAGAGTGGACTGGGATTTTATTGTGCAAGTTCTGAAGGCCTTTGGATTTAATAAAAAGTGTACTGATCTCATTTTTCAACTTATTTCTTTTGCTACCTTTTTTTATTTTGGTCAATGGGTCCCCTACCTTGTTCTTTAAGTCGACTAAAGGGTTAAGGCAGGGGGATCCTCTCTCCCCTGTCCTCTTCATCCTTATGGATGAATTCTTTGGAAGGTATATGGAGAACCAGGTGAGGAAAGGAGATATTAAAGGTTTAAATCCTTCTTCTGCAAACCAAGTTTTCTCTCATTAGCATTTTGTTGATGACTTGGTTATTATGGGAGAGGCTTCTGTTGAAAATGCTAGCAATATAAAGAAAGCCTTGACCAATTATGGGATAGCCTCTGGCCAAACTATCAACTAGGGAAAGAGTTTTGTGTTTCTCTTCAATGTCCCAGAAAGAAGAAAGATGAGGATCATGAGGATTTTGGGATGCGATCTGGGGACCATTCCTAGAAATTACCTTGGTCATCCTCTTTGTTTGGAACCTCATGATACTTTTCGAAGCTCTTTAGTGGATACATTTCACAGTAAACTTTCTGGATGGAAAGGGATGTTGCTTAGTCAAGCGGGTAAGATCTAGATTCTGAGAGCTACTCTCCAGGGTCACCCTCTTTATGCTTTGAGCATTTTAAAATTCCCAAAAAGTTTGGTGAAGCTATTGAAAAGATCCAAAAAATAAATTTGTGGACTGGGATGGAGAAAAAGAAAGGATAGAACTCATAGCCTCAGAAAAAGTCTACAGACAGATAAAAAAAGGTGGTTTAGGGTTAAGAAGAATCAAAAACTTGAATGGGCACCTCCTTGCTAAGCTAATATGGAGATATTACAATTTGAAAGGAGAGTGGACTTTAATATGGGACAATAAATATAATAAGGATTAGCCTAATATTGATGCCTTTTGAATGAGGATAGGGAGGGGGTAGGGTCTTTTATATGGAAAAATGTTATCAAAAATAAAGACAACATTAAAAAAGGAATAACATGGAAAGTGGGAAATGGGAGCAAGGTCCTTTTTTGGGAAGATGAGTGGATTTTAAACACTCCCCTTAGGGAGTGTCCCGAATGGGGGATGTTTGAGAATCAATGAAAAATCATTATTGGAAGGAAAGTGGAAGAATATTGGGACAGGGATCACTAGAAGGACTTATCTTTCATTGATAACAAGTTGGGTCATCTTAATAAAATTCTCAACTCCATCATTCTGATTGAGGAAGAAGACAGGATTATATGGAAACACACCACAAATGGTAATCTAACTATTTTCTCTCTATACCATTTGGAGTTCAAGGACCTAAATGAACCTCTTTGGGTGAAAGTTTGGATTAAAGATCTTATTCCAAAAATTAATGTGTTTTTCTGGATTATGATGCAAAATAAAATTTTGACTATTAATAATCTTAAAAAAAGACGTATGACTATTGTGAACAGGTGCTACCTCTGCAAGAAAGAGGAGGAAAGTGTGGATCATATTTTCATTCACTGTCCCTATGTTAGAAGGATTTGGGATTATTTTCTCTAGATTCTTAATACAGAGTGGGTTTTTCCTGAAGATTTGAAGAGTCTTCTTAACTATTGGAACTATCCTTCAAATAATGACACTGTTATTAAGGTTTGGAATTTTGTTCTTCCTCATGTTTGTTGGGGGGTTTAGAGAGAGAGAAATGATAGAGTGTTCAGGGATAAAATTACAAGTGAGAAGGAGGTTTTCTTTAAAATTAAGAGAGCCATCAAAGAAAACCTACTTTTATAGGATAGAGTTATAGAACCCTTACATGAGAATGATGTCCTCCTTTTCAATAATTAGAAAATTAAAGGGAATTTCAAGAAATAGGATAACAAAGCTAAGAGAGAGGATGCTAGATGGGATTGCCCCCCTAAGGGCTGGCAGAAAATTAATTTTGACAAAGCCTCTAAGGGCAATCTAGGGGTTGCAGGGTGTGGCATTGTCATTAGAGATGAAAATGGTGTCTGTAAAGGAATTAAAGCCATCCCTATTGGTATTCAAATGAACCATCATGTTGAAGTCTATGCTACTCTTCAGGGTCTTATTTTAGCTAAAGAGAAAGTTTGTTCTAAAGTGTGGTTGGAGGGAGATTCTCTCAACATTATTAAATGTTTGAATAATGATATTCCTGCTTCATGGACTATCCATAATAATATTCAAAAAGCTAAAGATATTATCCAATCCTTTGATAATTGTGTTATAACACATAAATTTGGGAGACTAATGGTGTTGCTGACTGCATGGCCAACACAGCTTGTAAGGGTGACGTGGTGGTGTAGTAGAATGATGGAAATGATGTGCCTATTCAAGCCAAATTATTGCTTGATAGTGACTGGTTGAGGAGTCATCAACAAAGTAACCATAAATGGTAAGTATCATTATGTTCATTGATGTGGAGGTGATGTGTCTTTATTACCTTTGTAGGTGTAAGTACCCAATGGTTATTGCGAGCTGGATTTGGCACACTTTCTAGGTCTTTTTGGTTTTGCGAAAAAAGAGGTGTGCTATTTATTTCGGCATTACTAGTAGTCATAACAATAAAAATAGTTTCAACCAGAGGGAGAAAATGGGCAAAAATAAGAAAAGGGTCAAGCCTGTTAACTGTAACAAGTGGAGAAAAAACCAAAGAGTCTGGAAGATTTTGAAAGATGGTGGGCTAGCGGTGTATCTAGAAAGGCTCCATGGTCGTAACCCTTCTATCACTAGAATCTTTTCAAAAACTTGGAAAGAGGGCAAGATTTTGGTGGGTGATCAGTATGGAGGTAACGGAGGAGATCATTGTAGAAGCTATTGGTATGGGTATGGATGGTATCAAGTTCTATAGAGATAGAGCGATTTTTGACAAAGCATGGGAGACTTTTTCAGAAACTAAGAAAGAAAAGGCAAGACTGGTCAAGGTTGATGCCACCTACCACAATCCTAAGTGCATATCTAGACCTTGGAGGTATGTTCTTTATGTGACCATCAGTTATGTTACACTTGATGGTAGGTTTATGAGAGTTTATGGCCACCATTTTATGTTACTAAGCCATTTTAGACATGAGGTGAAAGTCAGTTTTCCCTATTATCTACTTACTTCATTATGTGATACCATTACTAGATTGTAGAAAGATCTGAAGGGTGATCATGCATCCCACCATGGTCTAATGTTGCTTATCTATGAGGTGCTAAAAACTAAAAAAGTGGAAAGGCCTTTGGGGAAGAAGATTCTGAAGGATGAGGAAGATACGGAGGGGGATAAGTATGATAGCATGTATGAAGAAGAAACTGAAGATAGTGAAGAGGAGTCGAAAGGTTATAAAACCCCTAAAAGGAATAAAAAGGGTGCTTCAGAAAAGAAAAGCCACAAGAAGCCCTTTTCTGAAGGCTCCGAAATGGAAAAGGACACTTATGATGATATGTTGGATGGGAGTAAAAGGAAAAAAGGCAAAAAGCCAATTAAGAAGAAGATTCAGGAGGAAGAAATGGAATAGAGAATGAGTCTAAGGAAGTGAAGAAGGAGGATAAAAAGGACCCTAAGAAAAGGAAACGTGGGGAAGGTAAGGAGAAAGTTAAGATCAATGGAAAGAGAAATTACTCTAGCAAGAGGAGAATTAATATGACTTCAGAGGAGGAAGATGTGATAGAAAAAATAGAGGAGAACCATGATGTGGAGGATAGAGCTGAAAATAGGGAGGATAAAAAAGGTGATAATAATGAGGACAAAATCCCTAGGGAGAATACTAATAATAATAAGCAGGAGGAAGATATTACAAAGGAATATAAGGAAATAAGAACAGAGAAAGAGTCTGGACACAAGGATTGTGACTATCATGTTAATGTGGATATGGGGGAGTATCAAAAGCCTATGGCTACTAAAGAGTGCATTGCAGGTTTTATAGGTATGGTGATTAATTTGATTGATGATAATGCTAATTTGAAAAAACAAGTGGAAATTATGAGGGCTAAAATTAATATTTTAAATAGTATGGGAATTGGGGAAAAAACTGTGGTTGTTTGTCTGGAAGAAATGAAAGAAGCAGTAGGTAACTCAGAAGCCCAAATGGATTTTGTTAATAAAGTGGGGACAATGGAGAGACAGATTAAGGAAATCAAAGAAAAGGCAGAGGAAGATGATAGTGCTATGCAGATCAAGAACTTGAAAATCAAGGTGGAAAGATTGGAGGGAACGGTGAAGAAAATTGGGGAGCAATGTTTGATAAGTCTAAAATCTTACACTGGCCACGCATAGATCCTGATGGATAAGCTTGACTAGGACAATAAGGAGAAGCACTCCAGAGAGATGAAGGAGGCTGCTGGCCCAGGTACTCATACAAGAGAAAGCACAAAGAAGAAAAGTCCAAAGGTAGACAAGGAAACATAATATTTCGGTCAATAATATGCAGGTTATGTTGATCGAGGCCCAGGAACTTGTGTAGGGCATGTAGCTTTCCTTTTTTGCTATCTTTTTGGGTTTTTTTGTTGTCCCTATCTTTATTGTTTTTTCTATGGGACTTTTTTTGTCTCAGTTTTTGGATGGTTGTTTCCTTTCCTTCTTGGGTCCCTTGGCACAATTGTTGTTGTACTTCATTGAATATTTGTATTAACTCTTTTTAGGTTTTAGGTCCTTGTAAAACCTGTTGAACTCTTATACTTTGTTAAAGTTTTGGGTCCTTGTAAAACTTGTTTTTACTTAATTAGAACCTCTAAGTGATTGTGCTCTTCCTTCAGGTTCCCTTCTGCACCACATAGCTTTTGGTAAGCTTGGTCTATCTCTAGATCACCTATTTCAGCAATCTTACAGTGAATGTAGGACCTTACATCCTCTATTAGCAAAACCCTAGGTGGAATTTTAGAAAATGTGCTAGATTCATTAGGTTGCGATGCAATCTCTGGGAATATCTTTTACTTTGGTTCCACACAGGTGTTGTTCTTTATCAGCCTAACCATATTCATCTTATCATTCTTGATCTTCACAATTCTTGAAGTGGTTTCCATCATTTTTCAAATTTAGGGTTTTCTTGAAAATAATAACAGAGTTCGTCGGTGCCCTCGGTACTTACTTTGATCCATGAACCTTGTGAATGATTTTTTTGGAGTGTGCTAGATCGAGTTGAGGTCACTCTGCTATCTGATTTTTTATCACTCTAGTTTTTCTCTTCTCTTTCACTTCAAATCGCGTGTGCAAAATGAAGTACTCTCGTCAAGTATTTATAGAATTTTTCCCTAATTCTATCATAAATTCTCAATGACTCATCAAGTCATGAAGATCGATTTCATCAGGAAGACTTTCACATAACATTGTCAGTGTTACATGATGCTTCAGGATAGCTGTTGAGATTTCTGCTTTCACTGATGGATATCAGTGTTCTCTCACGACAACTTTATAACTTTGCTTCCTTACCGACAGGTGTCGGGTTATGTTAGAAACCTAGCCATTTTATGTGTTGACCAACAATTCTCGGTAAGTGTAGACAACTCATCCTTTATGTTCACCGATGATTTTTGGTATATATTTACCGATGGGGTTGTTTTCTCAGATTTATAACAAGTAACATAATATGCATCTTTATTTATGTATATTTTGACTATCTATCAATTTGTATAATGGAACTAATGCAAAATATGACTTCGTGTAGTGTAGTTCCATACTTACTTGTTCAGCTCAAGTGGGGGTGGTGATGTCACTGGATCTATTAGATGGGGTGTCACCATTTGAATTTCATGGTCCAGCTTCATCATTGCTTGAAGCTTTTCTCCAAATTTTGTCTCTAGCCCTTTGGATATCTCCAATGGTGTTTCCACTAGGATATGTGCTTGTCTTTGTCATTCGGTCTCTACAGTCTTTCTTGAGATGACCAACTTTATGACAGTGTAAGCATGTCATTCTAAGGTTTGTCCAGCCTCTAGACCTTTTGGTCCATGCTTTCATGTAGTTTGCATTAATGTGACCATATCTACCAGATGTTGTACAATTTTTCCAAGTATTGTAGTCCCATACATATTGATTACCAATTCTCTTTGGTTGATAGGGAGTTTCTTGACCTTTAGGCTTCCATGCTTGCCTTTTCTTTTTCCAACATTGAAGACTTGTGTGCCCATTCATTTTGCATGTAGGACAGTATTTTTCCATGTAGGTTTCCTTCTTTGGTTGATACATCTTAGAATTACATTCATATGCTTTATGTCCTTTCTTGTTACATTTATAACAGAATCCTATGAATCAAGATGTAGATTTAGGAATACCTTTCATTTTTCTCTGCATACATTTGATGTGTGGCCTTGCTTTTCACAGTGATTGCATGTCAGATTTCCTGGTCTTGGATTTTCATACATAGTCTTTGGATTGGCTTTATTTGATGATTCTCCATTTTCAGTAAAGCCTAGACTGTTGTTGTTGTTGAATCTTTGTTGTCCTTCAAGAAAATCATCCATTCTTTTATTGTTTTCTTCAGCCTTTCTGATAATTTCATTATGTTGTTGCTAAAATCTAACCTCATGCTTTAGTTTTCATTCTCTTCTCTTAGTTCAACTATAGCCTATACTCTCTCAATGAGTTCTATATTCATTCTATTTTCTTCTTGACTCATAAGAATAATCTGATTTGTAATCTCATGGTGATGCTCAGCATGTCTTTGAATTTCTATCTCCTTCTCTTGCAACTTATCAGTAATATTCCTTCTGTCATCAATAGCTAGTGTTCTTTTTGTTTTAGCTTGTCTAGCAGAGCTCATCACATCAATCATTCTCACCATCTGGGTCTCTTGATCAATTTATAGCATCTTTATTTCTTCTGTCAGATGTTGATTGATCTCCTTTAGGTTTGTGATGTTCTCTTCTGATGTATCTGATGCATTACTTGTATTTGATCCTGAAGACTCAAAGAAATATGGAATCTCTTCTTCCTGATAATCTTTTTAATTGCTCTGAGTTGCCATACCTTTTCTCTCATCCAACAGCTCTCTCATCTTGATTCTCACTTCTTTATACTGTTCATAGAACATTTGTATCTCAAGCTTTTTATTCTCAATATTTTTATCAAGTTTGTACTTCTCCATTGTATGACCTTTGCTCATAAGCCTTTAAGCTTTCCAAGAAGAGACTTAGCTCTGATACCAATTGTTTGGATTAATGGGAAGTAGTACTGAGAGGGAAGGGGTGAATCAGTACCTCTAAAAATTTTAACACTTTTCACCTTTGATCATTAGTAATCATTCTTTACTGTATTACCAACCATATCTAATGTTCTTTCTTATGCATTTAATATTAATTCATAATCTTTAATTGTTTGCAAAATTCATAGAAACATTCATGAAAGTAATAAACACATAACATGAGATATGATATCACAGAAAACTCATGTTAGGAAGTAAAAACTGTGGTGGGGATGGTACCCACAAAACTTCACTATCTGTAGAATGGAAGGGAGCCGGTAAAGGCTTACAATTGATCACTTCTGATGATCTACCCTATTAGGAGTATTAAAGTGGAGACCTGTTAAGATCTACTCTATTAAGAAATTTTAGCAACACTAATGAAGTGTGCACTCGGTTAAGAGATTTACAACAGGACTGTTAGGTCCACCTTTCTTGAAAGGATTTCTTAAGTGTACTACACTTGTTAGAATGAGTATAATATGTTTGACCTGACTATATGCAATCTATAATTCCTGATCATAAATCCATTAAAGCTCTCATAATATAAATATCACCTATAGTGATTGATTAATACCTTTTCCTGCTCGTCAGTAGCCTGTGTTGTGTTCTTGAAACTGAATTGATCATTTTTTGTCCTTCTGCATGAATTCTCTTTCCTGATCCTTAGATGCTCTTAGTGGCTACAATCATCATCAAACAACATGTTCACAATAGATTGAGCATCTATTTATACAAGTATTTGACCTATTCTAGAATCACGCATTACAATGTTAACTCTTGATCCAAGGTATACAACTTGACCTTGATCCTTTAGTTTGCATGTTTTAAAATAGTTAAACTAATTAAAATAATAAAAAATACATTGCTTTCTCCACACATAATGTATTTAAAACAAATCAAGAAGCTGAATATAAAACTTCAGTGATTTATCTGACGTGGAAAGTCAGATCCACTTTTTGTGGGATGTAACTAACTGTCGGTTCTTGACCGTCGGGTTCAACTAAAAGTCTGTCAGTGTTTCTTCATTGAATTGATCATCAGGTTCCCTTCATCTGTCGGGTTCCTCTCTTTTCTATTTTTTCAGGCTTCACTATTGGTTACTCGTTGGTTTCCTTTGTCCTTTTTGTCATTGGGTAACATTGAATAGTGTTTCTCGGGATGCTTTGTACTTGGCAGTATCGTGTAACCTTGGCATCGGGTAATGTTGTGCCATGTCTGTCAGTGTAGTGTAAACCAATGGTGTAGATCATGTTTTTCCTTGTATATACTAATGGAAAAATATAATGCCTTCAACACATTCAGTTTCAACCATGAAACAGATTCTATCCTTGTATTTTTCAACTAATTCTTCAAGAATTCTGACTCTTTCCTTCATTTGCCTCTAAAGAATCTTGATCATGCCAAACAGTTCTCCATCAACCCATGTGCTATTTTTTCTTCTATAGCTCTCAGAAATTTTAATACTAGTAGGTATCCCTTTTCTCCATCCACTAGGGTGCATGCCTAGAAACTTGTGCTCAATGTGGATATACATATGCATTAAGAGTGAGCCAAATAGAAAGGTTTTAGATTTTTCCTTCTTGATTACTTTAACATTCTCCAAAAAATGTTGTGTCAGAACCTCGCATAGGTTATAAGTAGTGTTTTCTTTCACCATCCTATAGGCCATCATGATAACACCTACAAATACTAAATTAGGTCTACTGTTGTAATAGAATTTGTATCCAAGTATCAGATCGCAATCAATCTGATATCCTATAAGAAAATATCATTCACTGTCATAGCTCATGTGTCACATTTTGAATGTTTTAGGGTTTCAACTTATTTATTTATGTTCTTCTCAGCCATAGGGATAGCTCTAATGTTGTCTACTCTAGTTATCTCATGAGTCAACTGACTACATATCTTTATAGGTTGCTCTCCTATCCAGATGAACTGATCATGAACTCTGTTGAGTAATATTTTAAACCATTCATCTTCATTGAATTCATACAAATCAAATATCTTCATTATGCTCAGGTTGTCAAAGTTTTTGAATTCATTCATCATTTTTCCATTATTAGTCATGTATTCCATTTTAGTAGAAATTTCATCAACACCCAGTATATCATACTTGCAATGAATGTATGCCCTAATATCCTCTACATGCAAAATGCCATACGATGTCTGGGAAAATACTCCTTCAGGGTCATCTTCGCAAGAAATGAATGGATGTTTCTTAAACTTGTATCTAGGTTGATCTACAACATCATAAATAAAAGGTGAATCCATAGCTTATGTACGAATAGATGATGTAAATATCTTTTACACGTTGAATTCCAAGTTTCTGCTTCAATCGATCACGCAATGTAGTTTCTTGATAGTATGATTCTCTCTGCTCTCTAATCTCCTTAGGTCGTTGCTTGTCAAATGGTAAAGAAATAGTAATCATTAGCTTCTTTATACAACTTTAAGTGTAAAAATGCACATTACCCAATATTTTCCAGTCAGTTACAAATCTCGTGATCATGAAATATGCATCATCTGATGTTGCACTCTTAGATATAAGTTCCATGATGTCTACAAATATCATACCTTGGCTCACTAGAGCTTACACCACATAATCAAGGGCTGGATATATTTTGTTGTGCTCATCCAATGCTCCCCCCTAAGGCCATGCTCAGCCAATCAGGTCAATTCTGCTTTACTATCATCAGGCAAAGATCCAGTAGCATCTATTGTCTCTTCCTAAACCAATATATCATTAGACTCTTTGACTCTCCATGCCTTACCACTGTTGTTATCTTCTGCTTCCCTAAAATAATTGTCAAAATCACTCTTATATTCTGCAAGACTCTTTCTAGTATCACTTTCATTCTTCTTTGTATCCATAGGAGGTGGTGCTCTTCTATTATTTACTCCATTATACCTGCAAAACTTTGGTATATGAACTGGATTGTTACATTTGTAGCATATAGGAGGTTTTATGTTCTGATAATCTTGTAATTTACAATTCCTTGCAATGTGTCCAAGGTTGTTGCATTTGTAGCATGTGACCTTTGTTGTTGATTCTCCTCCGTTGTTGTCTTTTTTGTATCTATTTTGATCAGGTTTTCTGCATCTTTCTTTCTTGTGCCCATATGCATTGCAATTAAAATAATCACCAGAAAAAGTTCTAAAAAGGGTATTACCTCTGCAATCTCTCTTCATGTTTCCAAACTTGTTACATCCAAAACATCTACCTCTGAAAGGTCTAATATGTTCTTTAGGTTCTTCAAGAGTATGATTTTCTGCATCAATCTTTGCATCAGACTTTTCTTCTTGAGTCTTAGAACATTCAGCTTCATTAAAGCCAACACCAGTCATATTGCCTTTAGGTTTTTGTCTATCTCTATGTTCATTGATCAAGTCATTGCTCATATGAAGTTTCTCAATGTGTTTCTTTGTCACAACAAGTTCACCTTTTATGATCTGATTATATTTCTCCAATTCTAGACACTTGTTCTTGTAATGGTCAAGGTCAATCTTCATTTGTCCCATCAGAGTATTAGCATCTTTCAAAGCTTCTTCAGTCTTCATCTTAGCATTCTTTTCTTGTTGAATTTCTTTAGCCATCATTTCATTATTAAGTTTCAGAGTATCATTCTCTTGTTCAAGTTGTTTTATCTAATCTGAATTGTCATTGTCTGAATCCTCTTTTATCTGAATGATAAAATCATGTCTCTGATTTCTAGAAAGTTCAAGTTGATCCTTAAGTTTCTTTATGAATCCCTGAGCTCTTCTTAATTTGAATCTCAAGTCACCATTTTCTTCTTTGGGTTTATCAAGGTCTTCAAGTGTTTCTTCAAAGTTCTCTTGTAAATATTCTAAATCCATTCTAATCTCCCTTAAGTTGTTAGACTTTCTCTCCAAAGGTCAAAAGCTCTAATATCAATTGTTAGGATTGAGTAATACTGAGAGGGGGGGCGAATCAGTATTACAACACTTTAAAATAAACTTAAACCAATTCCAAATAAACCATAAGCTTACTGAAATTAAAATAACATAAACAAATAAATAACACATAACTCATAACACCAATATTTATTGTCGAGGAAACCTTGGCCAAGGGAAAACCCCGATGGGGATTGTTTCTACAAGCATGCACTAAAGTATAATTTCCTTGTTAGGAGACCTAGCCATGTTAGGAGATGAACATTACATAGTAAATTTACTTGTTAAAGTAATAACAACCCTATTAAAGGTATACAAAACCCTTTTAGGGGCCAACTGAGCTTACAACTCTTACAAAAAAACTTATGTTACAAAGCATTCTCAATAATGAACAAAACAAGCATCTGCAATGCTTAGATAGTTCCAATCAAGGCTCTTCAATGATATATGTCATCCTCTACTCTCACATCTTCCATTCACATACACATATAAATTCATCTCTCTCTATCTCTCCATATCTCCACTTTACAAAAAGTCTTCATATATATATATATATATATATATATCTTTCACAACATCAATTCGACTCTCTTAAACATTATCACATAGTTGGCTCTCAATACAAAAATAAATAATGTAAAGAGAAAATAAAAATTCAGCACTCTTACATTAGAAAAGTATAGGTTATCCAAAATCATAATCCAACCTAGCTTGCCAGGAGTCCACAACATAGTCCTCAAATCATCGCTACTATTCAACTACTCTGTTACGTTGTTCTGCTATCTTCGTGTGTCTTCAAATCTCTCTAACGCACTGTAATCATCACCAAAACTAAATTGATCTTAGGTGGAGGTCATACATACCCCATAGTATCTTCTACTAAGATAGTAATTCATAACTCATCATACTTGATCTTCGATACCCAAAACAATAATGGCATACTCTATATTTATGCTTCTATACTTAGTCATTTTGAAGATTGTATCTCCAAAAGTACTTCGATCCTATCGATCAATATACCAGACATGCTTCCATAAATTAAAACCCATAAGTGTCTCATATCATACAAAAATCATCACTTACCAACACTACCATTTGACATCAAAACTTAGGGACATCAATTTCATCGAACCACACCAAATTGATCTCCTCGTTGCTACATTGGTCTTATAAAACAATCAAGAATCTCCAGTTGCTTCAATTTATTTTCATTCAATCAAGTTCGGAATCAATTTCTAATTGAGAGTAGTTGCATCACTTCTTATCCAACTATTCGATCGCTAGTCAACAACAAGATGATTTTTGAATCAACACGATAGTGATTTGATTTATGACAAGTTGGGAATCACTATAGACATGTAGCGTTGTTATCTACCACTCTAATGTCATTTTTAGTCCATTTACCAAGGCTTCATATTCCACGATATTGTTATTACATGGGAATAAAATATTGTATGCCTTAGGTATAGTGTATCCTTGAGGAGGTATGAACACAATACCGGCTCCAGATCCATGCTATGTGAATGATCCATCAAAATACATCTTCCAGGAGTGATTTGTAATCATTAGGATTGATTCATCTAGGAAATCAATATTATTTAAAGGAATATCCCCTAATAGTGGTGCATCTGCTAATTGATCTAAAATGACTTGTCCTTTAGTATCTTTCCTTTCGACATATCCGATATCAAACTCACTTTGTATCATCACCCACTAAACCAATCTACCAGTTAAGGTTGTTTTGTTTAAGAGATATTTTAGCCAGTCAATCTTGGCCACCAACTTGATTGAATGTGCCCTCATATAATGCTGAAATTTTTGAGATGCAAACACTGCAGCTAGAACTTCTTTCTCAATTGGTGTGTAGTTAAGCTCATATTTCACCAATGTTTTTCTAATATAATAAATTGCACATTCTTTTCCAGTTTCATCTTGTTGTGCTAGTAGTGCCCCCAGTGAGGTATTAGTTACTGAAACATACAATAGCAATGGTTTTCTTGCTATGGGAGCCATCAGGATAGGTATATTTACCAGATATTGCTTCAGTTGATTGAATGATGTTTCACATTATTTTTCCCACTTGTGTATGATACCTTTGTGCATAAGCTTGGTGAATGGTTGAACTTTATCAACCAATTGAGAAATGAATCTCTAGATTGATTGTAGCTTTCCTTGTAGTGATCGCACCTGACTGATTTTTTTGATGGCAGAATTTCAATGATGGCTTTTACCTTTTCTAGATAAACTTCAATTCCTTTAGGCAAAACAATGTATCCTAGCAATTTTCCTAAGGTAACTCCAAATGCATACTTTTTTGGGTTCAAGCGAAGTTTGAATTGCTCCATTTTGTCTAATATTTTCACTAAATCTTGTAGATGATCTTTGGGATGATGAGATTTCCCTAAAGTTTCGTCTACATAATCTTCCATGTTCTTCTGCATCATATCATAGAAAATCGTTGTCATTTCTCATTGATAGGTTGCTCCTACATTCTTGATTCCAAAGGGCATGACATCCAACAAAATATTCCCCATGGACAAGGAAAAGTTTTTTTATCTTGGTCTTTTGGAGTAATTTTATCTGATTATATCCAGAGAATCCATCCATTAGTGACAACATCTCATATCCTATTGTGAGATCTACAATGTCATCTATGCTTGGTAAAGGAAAATCATCTTTCGAACATGCTTTATTAACATTGAAAATTAGTGCACACCCTGATGGACTTGCCATGTTTTGATACTCAAACAATTTTAGATATCCATTCCGCATATTCAATAGCTCTTATAAATCCTTCTTTTAACAGTTTTTATAGTTTTGTTTTCCCCAAGAGAGCAATGTGTGGATGCATCTTCCTTAGTTTTTGCTTGACAGTTTTTATTCTAGGATCAATAGATAAATGATGTATAATTAAATCAGGATCAAGCCCCGACATGTCAGAATAAGACCACATGAAATTAATCTTATTTTCCTTAAAAATGGTGTAAAATCCTCCTTCTCCTCATCAAATAAAGACTGAGCAATGTGTATAATTTGTGATTTCTCTTCTGTACCAAGGTTGATTGGTTGAGGAGGTTCTATGAGAACTGCAGACTCTTCCTGAGAGTGATAAGGGAGAATATAAAATTTCCCATCTTATAGTACCTCAGTGAGGTTTTCACTATCGGATACATCCTTTATTTTTCCTTTTTGATGATCCGAGACTACCATAGAATGGTTTTCACCCTCAGATCTTTGATTGATTTATTTTTTATTTTTGCGACTAGAAAACTTGATATCCTCCCCAGTGTTAGAATTCCTAGTGGAAGTTGTTATGGGTTCTATCGCATTGAGGTAACAAGTTATAGCATGGTCATTAGGAAACATAGGTATATCCATGGGTTCAGACAAGGTCCAGTGAATTAGGTCAGGATAAATGAGTTGAAGAGTATCAGTTGGGTTGGTTTTTCTATTTTTGAGATTTAGGATTGAGTTGTGATCATCGTGTTTGAATGTATCAATGAGGTCTATAACAATAGCCTTTGAGAGAGTGTTTAGATCAAGAAGCTCCTCACTATTCTCACTCGAGTCATCGTCAATATTATGGGAACCAAATTTGAATGGTCGGAAACCCAAGCTTTTTCCCTCTTCATGTCTTGTTATATTAAGATATGAACTTGCTAGGATGCATTGAAACTCTTCAGGTTCTATCAATAGTCCTGTGTCGAAATTAATAATGTTGGGGATGCACGATATCTTGTGACTCTGTAGCTATGTTAGAATGATTAGCAGCATTGGAAATTTCTCCTCTCCCAAGATGAGGTGCATATTGATGAATCACATCTATCTCTATATCCATAGTGGCGTTAGAGAATGAGTCACATTCATACTCATAAGAATCTATTTCCATGGAATGACCTAGGTCTAGAACATGATTAGGTGTTACCCTTTCTCCCCAGTTGTGATGATGGTTTTCTTTTGTATTATCTTCCTCATCAGAATGATGTTCTTGAATCTCATTTTGAATACCATCAAGGATTAGATTCTCTATTAATGTTATGTTTGTATCTTCATCCTATTTTGTTTCTTGAGTTCCCCAAAATGAAGGAATGTAGTGTTCACCTTGATAATGAGAATTGTCATCATGAATATGCGATAACCATTCATATGATTGTAGTGTGAATTCAACTTCTTCTTCAGATTCTTCTTGTTCTTCATCAAAGATTGGTCCATCTTGGATGAGGGGTATCTGTGATTCTTCAGAATACCCTATGCCTATTTTGTCTTTGGGATCTCTAAATTGTGTCAATATTGGTTCAATAGACCCTCCTTATTGTTTCCTAATGGTCCTTGTCCTTGATATCCTATTCTTTGCATGATATGTAGACCATGTCTACATTGTTGAGTTGCGATTTGGACATGTTTGACATCTTGATGAGATTCATCTTTGTCTTTTTATATCCAACTTAACACCTCAGCGTCCTCTTTTTCTTCTACCACTAATTTTCCTTTCACAAAAGTTCCATTGTACATTGTTTGTGTTTTAGGATTTGCTGACATTTTAGATGATGACGGTCTCCCTTGTGATCTTGGTGAAAAAGGTAATGTTTTTATAGAGAGTAATTGATCAATATTGTATTCCCCCATCACATTATTAATGTAGTTTTAATTTCTTTTCAAAGTCTTGCAGCAGTGTTGAGTTTGAACTTTCTGGGGATTGTTCTCTGGAAGCTTCTCTGTTATGTGGAACCATCCTTTCATTTGATTGGCGAACATTGTTACAAGATTGGAAATAACTTGTGTCAGTTGGAATAGTGATCTATTCTCCATTATATGGGAATTTTAATCATTGATGAAAGGTAGAAGGGACAGGTTGCATTTCGTGTATCCAAGGTCTTCCCAAGAGATTGTTGTAAGATAGATTAAAATTGAGCACTTGGAACACCACATTTCTTTCCATAGGTTCCACTCTGATTAGAAACATGACTAGACATTTGGATGATCTTTCTTCATAATCATATGATTTTATGGTTATCCTTTTCTTAGGATCAATAACTTCATCTGAGAATCCCAATTCCTTGATCAAACCTAAAGTACAAATGTTGAGACCCGCTCCTCCCACTAATACATTTGATAGCTATTTTCTACCTTTAACTTTGACCAAGGCCTTTTTTTGGCTTGTTAGATTATTATTTTTTGTTTATGAGCCCAATTTGGTCAAAATTTAGATTAGCCCGCGTTTTTCAAAAGTTAGAAAAATACGGGCTATAAAAATAAAAGGAAAAAGTGAAACTCATTTTTCAGTTCACTCGCGGGCGAGAGGAGGGATCGAGCATAATCCATGCAAATTTTCTCTAGGTTAGGGAAAAGTAATACATGAATCGAGCATAGTCCATGTGAATTTTCTCCAGGTTAGGGAAAAGTAATACATGGATCAAGCATAGTCCATGTGAATTTTCTCCAGGTTAGGGAAAATTAATACGTGGATCGAGCATAGTCCATGCGAATTTTCTCCAAGTTAGGGCAAAGTAATATGTTGTTGTTTTCTGTAGATTAGTTGTTTTAGTGATTGTTTTAGTTTTTTTAGTGATTGTATTAGTTGTTTTAGTTGTTTTCTATAGATTAGTTGTTGTATTAGTGATTGTTTCCAATAGTTTCCATAGTTTAAGTACAAGTAAAGATACCAAATTTTTATGCTTAACCTTTCCAATAGTTTCCATCTCTGCAAGAAATAATCAATTACCCTAGTTGTTTGAGCCCATGGTTTAGCTTTTTAATAGCTTGGAAATATAGTGTGGAGTGGCTTCTTCTATAAAGAGTATAGATAAATGTTACATTTCCTTTAATTTTTTATCCTACTACTGCATACATTAGATGTTACAGCATCTTGGCCCAAAAATATCTTGTGTTCTGTGAAATCTATCTTCTACATTGTCTTATTGTAATTATTATATATGTGGATCTTACCAAGTGTTATCATAGCTATGATTTGGGTAATGAAACCCCCATTTTTTAATATCCATCTATATCTTCCAAATGGCTTAATTATTTTCTAAAGCTTGATAATTGTATCACAAAGCTAAAATGCATAATCAGAGTTTTGTCATCAATATTGAATAAATTATTGCAATTTTAGGGCATCCAATCACAAATCATCAATAAATGATAATTTATATAACACTTATTTTCCTAAGAGTTTTGTTATGACTTCTCATCTACAAAGGATCGGAACATACCATAGCCATCTTTCTTTAATAAGTCGATCCTTTACAACTGAATCTATATTATCCTTCTTTTGTCATTTTGGTGCAGATGAACCCTGATCAACTTTAACAAAAACCTATCAGCATGATAATAAAGTCTATCAGAAACACCTTTATTCTATGCCTCTTCATTATAGACAAATTTTAAAATGAGCTCCAATGAATCCTTTCACTTCTCAAATCTAACTCCAAAGAAATTAAAAGTTGTAAGTTTTTAAAGGAAATCCAAATGTTAAAGCTACACAAATGGAAAGAATTACTGATAATGCTACATTGTCTAGAAAGTTATATACTTAATTGTTAAAGGCATTAGTGTATTTTGACTTTCTTAGAAATGCATATTTTCTTTACAGAATCAGTCATATTAGGTTGTGAATATGGATACTTACATGCAAGTAACAAATCACCTAAATTTTTAGATGTAGTGCCAGCCTTTCTAAGATCAAAACATGTCAACAAAAATATAAGTTAGATGCTTTAGACACAATAAAACCTCAAACAAGACTGTTGCTACAAGTTCCATTAAGTTACGCTACGACCTTGTAGTAGTTCCAATCTTTTCATCTCTTGCTCCATCATAATTTTGTTGCATGTCCACTTTTTACCTTTTTAAATATTTTCACAATGTTTGGTAAGGACAATTATGATATACAAAGACACAATGTGTCAAAACTATTGTATTTTTTTTTATATAATCCAAAATGTTGTGTAAGAAGGCATTTTCTCTACTGTTATCCTACCTACCATCACACTGTTGATCCATTTGGACATGCACATGAAATAGATACAATCATACAAGTTAGATTGGTAACATGCTCGTACTTTCCTGATGGTCACTCTCTGAGACCCAGGCTGTATACTCTTGCTTTCACAAGGATTAATTGTGTTTTTTTAACTGCTTAGTTACCATCATCTAAATCTTGGATGTAATATGGTATGCATTTTTTTAAACAAACAAATTATAGCTCATGGATTCATCTCAATTCTTGCACTCCAAAAGATTCTACAAAAGTGTCTAAACTATTCTATGAGAAAATTTGGGCAAATATAATTTCATTGTCCAAGATTCCATCATCAACATAAAAATAAATCATTATAAAATTTATTCTCATATAGTTCATGATGAAAGAAGAATTTTTTAATATACCACATCTTAGTTTTTCTATTCCCAAAGTTTTTGTTCATCATCCAGACTCACTTTCATGTAAGGTTTGAATCATTTGAAAATCAAATGATACAGACCAGAGATTTTTATAACACCTCTGGTGCAGGAGCTCCTCCTAGCAGATGATCTTATGTAGATTGTAGACATTTGATGTTTCCAATGCACCTTTTGGAGAGAGGTTAGGGAAGTTAAGTTTTGTTTTTGATCTAAAGCAAGAGATTTTGCAGGAGGGAAATGGGGTTTGCGTTGTTTAAACACTTAACTAATCCCTCAAACTATTTGGGAGAGGTTGGGGAAGTTAATTTGTGTTTTCCTATTTGTATTTGGGTCTCCATTATATAGGCATGATGCCTGGAGTGTACGGACAGGAGCATATATTTCAATAAAATACAAGTTTAGTCTACAACCTTGGTGTTCTATGCATTATTGAAAGGTTTCAATACTTATTGGTTTGATTTTTAAGTTCATGTTGGAATAGTAAGAAATCTAAAATCATTCATTTCTATGTTCAATGTATTGAGAGCCATCTTACATGACTGTACCTTCATTTCCAGTGGATTAGTATAAATTTTGTTAGTTTTTCATCTATTTTGAAGTTAGTTTGTAAACCTTGATCCTTTCCATGGACTCAAAGGCCTAGAATCCATGGAAGGAGGATACTAACAATGTACTGTAAGTTCTAATGATCTTTACTTACAGAGTTTTGAAGCAAAGGAGTGATCACTGGCTGTAACAGTGAATTTTTCTATTGAATTGATAGCTAAGGATTAGCAGTGGGAGATTGGTCTTAACATCATAGCCTTTTTATGATTGGAATAGTTTTTTAGGGTGGCATGAATGGTGAATAAACCACCAATTGATTTTGGAAGGGTGTAGAAGGTCGAGATTGTCAAAGCCCTAGATTTAAGGGTTTGAAGTAACCAAATTGGGGCTTTTGGGGTTCCCTAGGTTTTGGGTCTAATTTCTCGTATTTTTAGAGGTTTTGAGTCATTTTATGACATTGTACAAGAGTTGAGACCTTGGAGATGTTCCTATGATACAATTGCTATGTAAAATCACCAAATTTCTAGTGTAATTGTAGGGGTACAGGCAGAGTACTACAATTTGGTCAAAAGTACCAATACCTAAGTTTTTGATATGTTCTTATATGGCCAAGAGGGTGTTTGAATATGTATTGAGTTCTCCTAGTGTTTTGGTCAAGTGAAGTGTTTGAAGACCAAAAAGGTCACTGCATGGCTACAAGACTGGCTCATTAGGTCTCTAGGCCAGTTTGAAGACATTTTTCCATTGTGAGGAAGAGATAACTCTAGAAACCTTAAAACCACTTTAATATGTCCTCATATACCACAAATACATCAAATCTATAATTGGTTTTCATTTAGAGTAACCTTGGTTGAGTTGAAGGCTCTAAGAGGGCCCTTAAGGCCTTGAAGGACTTAAACTAAAAGTAGTATTGTGGTTAAATACAATTTGTTTGAAAGCTAATTAGTTAGTCAACTGTCTAGCTTTTATTTAGTTCATTTTGTTTGTTACCTTTGCATCCAGCCTAAAATTTGTATTAAAATCTGTCAAGTGGGTGTCGTCAAGAAGTAGGAAAGGATATATCACATAGCTCCATCATGTAATCCAAATGCCTTCCAAATGGTGTGAAAAACCTTGGATCCAACTATTTTAATCTCAACATCTCCAAAAATTAGATCATAAATCGGGTTGTTATTCCATTTTTTGCCTTTTTTATCTTAGATTTCCTAATGTTATTTCTCACAAGAACTTTCCATGGTTTATTCCCTCTGAGAGCCTTTAGTATCCATTTAGCTGCTAGTGCAATTCCTTGATTCTTAAGATCCCTTAAGCCAAGTCCTCCCATTTTTTTTGGTATGCAGCACCATTCCCATTTTGTACAGTGTCTTTTCATATTTCCCATCCCATCAGACCACAAGAAATCTCTCAGAGTTTTTTCAAGTTTATTTATTTGACTACTAGCCATCATCCACGAGGATGCATAGTACACTACAAGTGAAGACAAAAGCTTTTGGACAACTTGGTCTCTCCCAGCCAAGGATAACATGTGGGACTGCCATTTGAGGTGCTTGTTCTCTATTTTTTATAAATCCATAACCACATGTCATTAATAGAGGGTTCAATGGAAAATAGAATGCCTAGATATCTTACTATAGTCGATGGGCCTGCCCGTTGCCATTCTCTACTTGCAAGCCATCTTAGAGGAGTATTTTCCCAACCTATTATTTTGGACTTGTGAGGTGCTATTTTGGCACCAGATTCCATACAAAACATTGACAAAAGAAAAAAATTGAGTATTTCAAATTTTTGTAATACAAAGTTGAGTGTTTGACATTTCTTATGTTCGATGTTGCCTCCTTTTTGGTTTTGTACTGTATATTGACAATAGTCATTTTGCAATTTGATTTGAGATGTTGTCTACATTAGTATGTTTCTTTTTATTACAATTATAATTAGTATGAATGAAAAAAATAATCAACTAAACAAAATGATATGTTGGAATGACAGTGCAATATTTATCGATATAGCATCGATGGCCTTGGTCAATGTGCCTATGTGTCAATGTGGTGTTGGCCCTTGTGTGTTGAAGATGTCATGCACAACAAGTAATCCTGGGCATCAATTTTGGGGTTTCCCAAATAGGAGAAAGGTCTAGATATGGAATTATATTTTATGTTTAAAAGTAATGTCACAAGTAATCATTTTAGGAAGAACTGATGTAGATTTGGTATTGCAGGGAAATGGTGGATGTCAATACTTCCAGTGGGTCAATGAAACAACATTTACATCTACCCCATCTACATCTATACCTGATGTAGGAAATGAGTGCAACTTGTGCAAGGCTTGAGAGACAGCTAGTGCCACCGAGATTGCTTCAATGGAGAAAGTAGAAATCATGTTTCTGCGATGCCTTCTTTGTGTAGTTTGTGCACTACTTTGTTGGGACCACATGCATAAATGTGATTAACAAAGGGCTATAGTATATTCTAAAACTTTTTTAGAATTTCATGTAGATACGTTGGACATATTTTGATAAACTCGTGAAATTTTTGTTGTTTATGACTTCGTTATGATTTTCTATATCTTGGATGGGTTTTTGTAAATTTTATCCTTGTTCCTTTTAGAAGTGTATGGATTGACTATGCATATGCATAATTGTAGATGAGGATCAGTAATAGGGTGTCAAACATTGCTTAGATCCTTTAGATCTAACCCCATCATTTTCTTCCTTACAGGATCTGGATCATACAGGAGCATACTGGATTCAACCCCAGAGACATTGGAGTCTGATCATATTGTGATGAAGGTGGAGTTTGGTGTTTCTTCAATGACATCAGGCAGTGATACAAAATTTAATGTTTGTAGTCATTGTATCAACATCAGGCACCACCTTCAACACAATATGATCACTAGACAAGTCTGTATGATCTCTTCTATAAACACAGCACATTCTATATGGTGTTAGAAGGCCCAGATGGGCAGAAATTCAATGGTACAATCATGGTCTCTTTTTCCCTTGGTAATGCTTTTCAGGTAGAAATGTTAGGATATCATCTATCTTTCTTGAAGAATCTTTATCAAAAGGGGATCAATGTCCTCTATCTTCATTCGAATAAGGGGTACAGAAGGTTGCTCTGTATCAATTTAGTATAGAAATTGAGTGCTATATCCAAACAATGCAGAGCAATTTTCACACCCTCAATTCCAGTGAAGAGAGAAATTTTATTGATACCCTTTGGATAAAGAGTCTTGATACCACTTCTACCATCCTTTAAAAGACTAGTTTTAAAGTTAAACCTGAACTATGATGTCTCTGCGAGTTACGTAGGCAAGGCCATCTATGTTGAGCCCCCAAGGCATTAGGTCTAGCCCTTAGGTCTTGTACTTTTGAGTTCTTCCTTGATCTTTCCACCCCTTACCAATATTTTACATAGTTTGCATCTCTTTATGAAACTAGTTTTAAATACCTTATGATTGATTTAGCTAAGTTATTGATGTAGCTTATCTTACAATCTTGTATGTAATAAACTATGAATTTTATATCATGCATCTAGTTGTGTAGCTGTATATACAGGTGCAGGAAATAGAGAGGCAAGGAGAATATGATACACAGGCAAGAAAGAGAAAATTAGGTATGCAGTTGCAAGTCATGTTGGTTATTTGAACATTGTAATAAGCTTTATACTTTCATTTTCTAGATGCGTAAGTCAGAGGGGGCTTACAATAATAAATCATGTAATGTTGTAATGTATTTGATGTTATTGGATCAATGTATTTTTCCCACTTATT
Organism: Thuja plicata; assembly: GCA_018584345.1. Taxonomy (NCBI): domain Eukaryota; kingdom Viridiplantae; phylum Streptophyta; class Pinopsida; order Cupressales; family Cupressaceae; genus Thuja; species Thuja plicata. Next base: position 144,273 of record MU226767.1, read on the forward strand.
CATTATGTTGGCATACTTATTCATTATTTTCAATATTGTTACTTTGTTTTAGGTCTTCTCAATGTCGACTACTAATCATTGGTTTCTCTTTCTCCCTTGGGAATGCTTATCAAGTAGAAATTGTATTATACCATCTATCTTTCTTGAATACTCTTTATCAAAAGGGGATCAATGTCATTTATCTTCAATTGAATAAGGGGTGCAGAAGGTTTCTTTGCATCCATTGGGTATATAAATTGAGTGGTATACCCAAATGATGCAAAGCATCTTTTGCACCCTCGATTTAAGTGAAGAGATAAATGTCATTGATACCCTTTGGATAAAGAAGCTTCAAAACATAAATATGATATCCTACCATTACTACTTGATAAGCATTTCCAAGGGATCATAGATTCTCTATCCTACCACAGACACGTGTGCATTCCTTATCATAGCCTTAACACAATCTCAATCTCATGAGGTTGTAATGGACCCAATTGATTCTAAATTGACCAATAACAACTTCCACTTTCTACATTGAAAAAGTACCATATTTCTCTCTTCAAGGGTGGGTTATTCATTACTACCATGTCATGTTGTATTTAGTTGTATGTAGCTCTAATTGTTTATTGTATACTATGCAATCTTTAGCATATGTATCATGTGACTTATGTAAATCTGATTATGATTGACCTTAATATCTTACAAGAATTGGTTCTCCATTGTAGTTACAAACCGTTGGGTAGGTAACCTCATGAGGAGGTCTACATATAACTTATTTGTAGGTAGAATCAAATTATGATCTCATCCTTTTTCACCTTAGTGGGTGGTAGTCGATGAAGACACTGTCTGGGATTCTACCCTAGAAAGGGGTTGTGTAACCACTTCTACCATCCTTTAAAAGAATGGTTTTAAAGTTAAACCTGAACTACGATGTCTTTGCAAGTTATGTAGGCAAAGCCATCTATGATGAGCCCCCGAGGCATTAGGTTTGGCCCTGAATATATTACTATATAAACAAGGGTTGCACTACAATTATAGTAATGAATTCAAATAGCTATTTAAATATTCTATATCATGAATTCAAATAGCTATTTAAACATTATCAAAATAGCGAGCACAAAAATGTAGTTGCAAATTTGCATGATGAACAAATACAATGATAAATTTTTAATGCTTTTGAAAAAAATTCACATTGCAATACATTTATCTTGTGACATAATTATTTTATTTTATATATTTATAGTTCATAAATTAAAATAAAGCATATTAGCATAAGTAATTTCAAATTTTGAATCACCTAGAAAAAGAGATCATTAATCTAAGTGATTCATTTTGTGTCAATTGAATCTCTCTAATTTCATTTTCTATTTGTATCATTCTTCTTACTACATTATATTTTTTTTTATCTTATAATTTTTCACCTGAATTGTTTTCTAAAATGCAATTCAGGTGAAAATTTTGTGAAAACATAGTGAAAACTGCACATGCATCACAGTTTGTTCAAATTTTGCTCACGATCTCCTTGTGAACCTACTCATAAATCTCTTTCAATTCTTCTCATGCATCTCCTTCACTCTGCACATGCATCACATTTTGGATTCTTATGCATTGAAGAATAGTTCCTCAATGAAAAAAACCCTAAAAAATCTATATTTAGATAAATGAAAACGATGATACTAATTTGTATTCTAAGGACTGACGAGATCATATGGTTAATTTGTTGTGTATGGAATATTTCAAATACCTTATATCCTATTTCAGAACACAATGTCAACTACTCCATACATATTTGAGATGATCACGATTGGGTAGTTGACTTGATGTACCTTGTATTCTCTTTCATTACTCATCGCCATGATATTGTTGTTTTTGGAATTCACATTAGACCCTAAAATGATAAGGTTTCAAACTGTCACATTTAATTCCCTATGTCCAAAGTGGAAATGGTATCTTTCAAACAATCTTCAACACACCTTGTTGCAATTGTGATACCGTTGTATGATGTTTCCTTCCTTTGCTATGTCCAACTTGTTTCATCATGGCCTACTCATTTCAAAACCAATGTATCACTCTTTAAGCTAGTCTAATACCATTTAATCATTGTAAATTTGGAGATATAAAATTGATTTGTAGTTGCACCTATAAGTCATGTAGAAGGCTCCAAAACATCATTTGTTCAAAATATTGATTCTGCTCCAGAATTTCATTGATAAAAACTACTTGTTATACATCATAGTATATGTTGTCCTTTTCTTATCCTGCTACCCTGCTATGATCCTAACTGAAATGACATGTTTTCCCTTACATTGTGTAGCAAAATGATCTGTCTCCATGTTGTAGTTTTGATCATTGCCTTCCATTATATGATGTGATTTTTCCATGATTGCTCTATCTTAACTTGCTATCTTGGAAATTCTCTTGGTCAACATTTGATTATTGTATCTTGATGTTTAAATGGAGACAATAAGCATTCCTTTTGTCCTTATCTTACATGATAAGGCTATTTGACATACTTTCAACACCTCTAGTATCACTCTCCATAGTAGATAATGAATTTAGTTCTAAACTCTTGCATATATACCTATCATAGTTCTAGAATCTTGCATAGATACCTATCATAGAATTTAATTATAGTATGGTGGAAGGCATCAAATTCAAAAATACTACTTCAATGGGAAACAATAAAATGCGTAAACAGTCAAAAATTGATGAAGTAATACATAACATTAAAGATTCAAGTCAATCTTCTGCCCACTTGAATGTAATAAAGGTTGTTTACATAGTTGTGGTGTCAATAATGTTGCTAGGGGAATGTAATATTTTGGCTATCCATGAATATCTGTAATCCCTGGATAGATTAAGATAAATAGTGGAGTTGAGCTAGGCTCTACAACAAGCTCAAGCCAGAGAGTATGTGTTGCTGGCAAGAAAATAGATGCCATATGTATACATGGAGGACCTTGGCATCTTCCTAGCAGATCAAAGAAATAACTATGGGGCTCATTAATTCTTCTGCGGGACATAGTATTTGCAAGAGTTGATAAGTAAGATTGATAGTGAAATTTAGGGTCTTAGATTTTTTGAAGATTTGATGTTGGGAAAGTAGTAATAGCCTCTTTCCATTTTTCATCTCATCATTGCATAAATCTTTCTTTCTAGAAAGGTTATTTATTTTGTGATTCAAATGTCTTTGCTGAGCTTTACTCTCTTCTACCAATTGACAAGGATTCTAATCCTTCTACTTCTCATTTAGTGGGACCAAGTACAAGAACACATCTATTTCTAGGTGAGCCCAGTAGCAAAGATGAAATCTATTGTGGTCTTTTATGTTTATACTTCAATCGTTATTGTGATTGCACACAATTGATAGAAGTTTGAATTTCTAAGGTCATCATTTATACTTTTTGAAACTTTGTGAGACATTAAAAAAAATAGAAACATGCATGTGTATTTATAGTTAAATCAATGTTTAATGATTGAACACAATTGATAGAATTTTGAATTTCTAATGTCGTCATTTATACTTATTTGAAATTTTGCAAGACATTTTTAAAAAATAGAAACAAGCATGTGTGTTTATAGTTGAATCAATGTTATGATTGCACACAATTGGTAGAACTTTGAATTTCTAAGGTCATCATTTATACATTTTTTAATGTTTTCAAGACATTTGAAAAAAGTAACATGCATGTGTTTATAATTAAATCAACGTTGTTATTGCACATAATTGATAGAAGTTTGAATTTCTAGGGTCATCATTTATGTTATGTTTAATGTTTCTGAGATGTTTTTAGAAATAAGTAATCATCCATGTGTGTGTTTGTACATTATTTCTGATTACTTGGCCACAAATAGACACACTATATTCACTTTGAACTTATATTTAGTATCCATACACCTAACAATAACAGGGAGCCAATAAATACCTTGGAGTCTTCCTAGCAGTTCAAGGCAGCTATGAAACACATTAACACTTCTACACAACAAAGAATGTGCAAGAAAGAGTTTATGCAAACTAGTAAGTATCAATGAAGCCAAACACATCAAGATTGATAGAGAATTTTAGATTTTTGAAATTTTGAGTTGGGAAAGCAGTTTCATATTTTACATCCCAACATATTGTGTAAATGTTTCTTTCTTTGAGAGGTTACTTGCTTTGTGACAAAGATTCTCTTGCATAGATACCTATCAAAACTACTATATTGTGTTTGTTATAATCCAAAATGTTGTGTAAGAAGGAATTTTCTCTACTTTTATCCCACCTACCATCACACTATTGATCCATTTGGACATGCACATGAAATAGATACAATCATACAAGTTGGATTGGTAACATGCTCGTACTTGCCTATTTTTCCATTCCCAAAGTTTATGTTCATCATCCAGACTCACTTTCATGTAAGGTTTGAATCATTTTAAATATCAAATGATATAGACCAGAGATTTTTATAACACCTCTTTACCAATTTTGTTGCATCTCATCCACTTAATCAAGACTCAATTACTAGTTTCAGAACAAGTCAGCTTATAAAGAAAAACTCAAATGCTTGCCCTGCTCCATTATTCTCAAATAAAATATTTCTAGAAAATTATGAGTTGTCAATCCTACTTTGGACTTTCTCAAATAATAAAAAGCTCCAAAATTTGTTCTTCCTTGAAGCAAGCAGCCCATAGTTCTTGTCTCTGACTCTGCTTGATCTGTACCAATTCAAAAAGTACTGTGTCTAATTACGTGGATAACATCATTGAAGTTTGATTTCACATGAACTGAAGCAGGAGCTTTTGCATATAATATTCCAAAACAACACTAAAATCTTGCATCCAAAGGTCTTGTTTTGACCATACTTTTGTGTTGGTACTTCACTATCAGTGGTTGGTTAGAAGCAATAAACTCATGAAAAATGGTTGATCAAGAAATTCTACATTTTTTTTATTCATTGATTTCTTGTTCCAGGTAGAAGATAATGAATCTTTTGGAAACTTATTCACACCTATTTCTTACTCTGATGTTGGTGCCTCAACTTACAAGTCATTTTTAGGTGCAATATTTATTGATATAGCGTCGATGGCTTTGGTCAATGTAGATACGTTGGACATATTTTGAAACTTTTTTAGAATTTCATGTAGATACGTTGGACATATTTTTGATAAACTCAAACTTTTTGTTGTTTATGACTTCGTTATGATTTTCTATATCTTGGATGGGTTTTTGTAAATTTTATCCTTTTTCCTTTTAGAAGTGTATGGCTTGACTATGCACATGCATAATTTTAGATGAGGATCAGTAATAGGGTGCCAAGCATTGCTTAGATTCAATAGGAGCATATTGGATTCAACCCCATATTTTCCTTCCTTGCAATTCTGGATCATACAGGAGCATACTAGATTCAACCCCAGAGAATAAGGGGTGCAGAAGGTTGCTTTGCATCGATTTGGTATATAAATTGAGGGCTATACCCAAACCATGCAAAGCAACTTTTGCACCCTCTATTCTAGTGAAGAGAGAAATTCCATTGGTACCCTTTGGATAAAGATGTCTGATACCCCTTCTACCATCCTTAAAAGACCGGTTTTAAAGTTAAACATGAACTACAATGTCTCTATGAGTTACGTATCTTTGATGATCCCCTAAGGCATTAGGTCTAGTCCTTAGGTATTGTACTTTTGAGTTCTTCCTTGATCTTTCCACCCCTTACCAATATTTTACATATGTTGCATCTCTTTACGAAACTAGTTTTAGATACCTTATGAAATATAGTTGTTGGTAGTTATCTCTTCTATAACACAGCACATTCCATATGGTGTTAGAAGGCCTAGATGGGCATAAATACAATGGTACAACTGTGGTCTCTTTTTCCCTTGGTAATAGGTAGAAACGATAAGATACCATCTATCTTTCTTGAAGTCTCTTTATCAAAAGGGGATCAATTTCCTCTATCTTCAATCAAATAAGGGGTGCAGAAGGTTGAACTGTATCATTTTGGTATAGAAATTGAGTGCTATACCGAAACAATGCAGCACAGCTTCTGCACCCTCTATTCTAGCGAAGAGAGAAATGCCATTGGTACCCTTTGGATAAAGATGCTTGATACCACTTCTACCATCCTTTAAAAGACTCATTTTAAAGTTAAACCTAAACTATGATGTCTCTATGAGTTACATAAGAAAGGCCATCTATGATGATCCCCCGAGGCATTAGGTCTGGCCCTTAGGTCTTGTACTTTTGAGTTCTTCCTTGATCTTGGCACCCCTTACCAATATTTTACATAGTTTGTATCTCTTTACGAAACTAGTTTTAAATACCTTATGAAATATAGTTGTTGGTAGTTATCTCTTCTATAAACATAGCACATTCCATATGGTGTTAGAAGGCCTGGATGGGTAGAAATTCAATGGTACAATTGTGGTCTCTTTTTCCCTTGGGAATGATTTTCAGGTAGAGACGGTAGGATACCATATATCTTTCTTGAAGACTATTTATCAAAAGGGGATCAATGGCCTCTATCTTCAATCGAATAAGGGGTGAAAAAGGTTGCACTACATCATTTTTCTATAGAAATTGAGTGCTATACCAAAATGATGCACCGCAACTTCTGCACCTTCTATTCTAGTGAAGAGAGAAATGCCATTGGTACCCTTTGGATAAAGAGGCTTGATACCACTTCTACCATCCTTTAAAAGACTCATTTTAAAGTTAAACCTAAACTATGATGTCTCTATAAGTTATGTAGGCAAGGCCATCTATGATGATCCCCTGAGGTATTAGGTTTGGCCCTTAGGTCTTTTACTTTTGAGTTCTTCCTTGATATTGCCACCCCTTACCAATATTTTAGATAGTTTGCATCTCTTTACGAAACTAGTTTTAAATACCTTATGAAATATAGTTGTTGGTAGTTATCTCTTCTATAAACATAGCACATTCCATATGGTGTTAGAAGGCCCAGATGGGTAGAAATTCAATGGTACAATTGTGGTCTCTTTTTCCCTTGGTAATTATTTTTAGGTAGAAATGGTAGGATATCATCTATCTTTCTTGAAGACTCTTTATCAAAAGGTGATCAATGTCCTTTATCTTCAATCAAATAAGGGGTTGTGCTGCATCGATTTGGTATAGAAATTGAGTTCTATACCCAAACCATGCAGTACAACTTTTGCACCCTCTATTCTAGTGAAGAGATAAATGTCATTGGTACCCTTTGGATAAAGAGGCTTGATACCACTTTTACCATCCTTTAAAAGACTCATTTTAAAGTCAAACCTGAACTACGATATCTCTACAAGTTATGTAGGCAAGGCCATCTATGATGAGTCCCTGAGGCATTAGATCTGGCCCTTAGGTCTTGTACTTTTGAGTTCTTCCTTGATCTTGCCACTCACTACCAATATTTTACATAGTTTGCATCTCTTTACGAAACTAGTTTTAAATACCTTAGGAAATATAGTTGTTGGTAGTTATCTCTTCTATAAACATAACACATTCCATATGGTGTTAGAAGGCCCATATGGGCAGAAATACAATGGTACAATTGTGGTCTCTTTTTCCCTTGGTAATGCTTTTCAGGTAGAAATGGTAGGATACCATCTATCTTTTTTGAAGAATATTTATCAAAAGGGGATCAATATCCTCTATCTTCAATCGAATAAGGGGTGTAGAAGGTTTCCCTGCATCGATTTGGTATAGAAATTGAATGTTATACCCAAAATATACAGGGAAACTTCTGCACCCTCGATTCCAGTGAAGAGAGAAATGCCTTTGATACCGTTTGGATAAAGAGGCTTGATAAGATACCATTTGTTTGTAAGGTTTGATAGGATACCTGTTAGAATAGTCCCAAAGGATAATTGAGAGGGGGGGTGAATCAGTTATCAACCAATTTAATTCTTTTCACTTATTAACTTTAGAATATCATAAAGTAAATGCTCATTTAGATAACACAGTACACAACACATAATTTGATTATGGGGAAACCAAATGGTAAAAACCCCAGTGGGAATTAGCACCCACAATGAACTATGCTTGTTTATAGTAATCCCTGATAGAAGATCTTGCAACCCTGTTAGGAGTTGTTCTTTACAAAGCAATAAGTATAGTGACCTGGTTAAGGGTCTGACCCTGTTAGGAGTCTTTTACAAATAACCCTGTTAGGGGTGAGGACTCACTGTCCAAAAGCTCACTGCTTCAATGGTGAAGGCTACAACCTTCTGTAGAATAGATATGCACTATATCTAATGATGAACTATAGAGTAGACCTGCTATCTTGATCAGTTCCAATGTATTGTAATCTTCAACTTCTTCTTCACATAGACTCTTGATGAATGAACCACAACTGATATTCTACTTTGTACATTTTCTATCTCTTTTCGTATCATTCACACTTATCGTATCACAAATAACTTTCTATAAGTATCTTCCTCAAAGTATGAGATCATGGGACCTATAAGACAACTATTCATAACATCCTTTTCAGCTTTACTAATCACGCAAGCATAATTACAACTGCGCAAATATAAACTGAATAAACATGACGCTTCACTAAGTCGGCTTCACCAAATCATCTCTAACTTTGCAATCTTCTTGAAACACGTTAGGCACCTTTAGATACCTATCATAAACTTATAAAAAATCATGAATATAAACATGCATATCTTGAAGATAGGCACAACTCAAGAAACATGTTAAATACGTTGGCTCTGAACAGATACTCTTCCAGAACTGTAACTGCCAATAACAAAATTACACAACTTGATTGAAACATCATATCTAGATCTGCGTGTATGAACATAACATACAAAACATGTCTACAACATGTATCTAACCACACAAGACTTGATATCATCATTTTGATAAGTACATACAGAATCACTATTGTGTGTTATATGTTGTCATTAATGACAAACATACAATCAATCAACTGCACAGAAAAAAATCTCCAACAATCTCCCCCTTTGACATTGATGGAAACATATGATATTAAAAACATCTTCAGCACATGGTGTCTTCTTTCTTTTACAATC
>MU226767.1:200583-211845 GCA_018584345.1 Thuja plicata
TCCCCATGCCCCCAAATGGAGAGGCATCTAAATGGCCTCATGGATGCAAAATATGAATATGATATAATCATATATTGGCAATTATGGATTTATCATTTTATGAGATATTTAGAAATGAGAAATTTGATAAATTGGTAAAACACATTGGCTCTCCATGTTTTGAAATATGGGGATACACTCTAGAAATCCAATCATGAATTACAAGGCTGACAGCACAAAATACATAGTGGATACATTTGTACATCTCCTGTCTATAGTTGCTCACTTTAGGTTTACAGGCAAAAAAAATGCATATAGAAATTTGAGAAATCCTTGCATTGAACATAGCAGACCCAAAGCGATCAAATTTATGGTGCAACCTTTATGGAACAGTTTGAACAAAGATGGAAAAGATAATTGTTTTCCTTCTTTAATGCCCACTACATTGTAACAGTTTGCATGCCTTCAACTTGACTGGGTTGTCATCAATGCGTCCCTTTTTGTGGCAGCACACCACTTTTTCTGGTAAAATGTGTGATCAAATAATTTTCCGGTATAAGAAAATTTTATAGAAGCACAATAATTTTTGGAATGTGTGAGCACATTGCTAATAGTATTTTTCTATGCCACATTCCATGATTTATACCATGTAACTAGCTTAAATTTATATTCCAGTTTCAGACAATTTTTGATATAAGATAATTTATCGGCTTGCTGACACTTTTCCATCAATGGGCAATGTCGCACAATAAAAAGCATATCGGCTTAATTAATGCAAAGTAAAACCTAAAGATAAATATCTAGACTAATCACCGACCATGATTTCATTGGTGATTACTCTAAATATTTATCTTCAGGTGTTTTTTTTTAACATTTCATATTAGTCAAAATTTTGACTAACGTTGGTCAAAACCCCTACAAATATTGGTCTACTTATCGACCATTCTATGTCAAAATTTAATGTCATGGGTTTGGCATCCTATTCAGATGGACCAAACATTTTGACTGACACTGGTCGAATGTTCAACGCCTAAACTTGCCAATTGCATATACCAATTTTGACCAAGATTGGCGTAGAACATTCGAAGTTATCAATGATGTGTCAAAATTACGACTAGAAAAATAGCGACAAGAGCATTGGTGGATCATTCGACGATGCTTTGTAGAAAATTTGACCAATTTAAGGTCAAAAAAAGACCTCAAATGTATTAGTGTCCATCTATCAAGACTCATTTTACTCGATGTCCGTGAATTAGCACTTCGATATGCAAGGGAAGGTTATGAGGGTGACTCAAAGCATTGTCATCCTCTTCTGAAAAGGATAAATAGTGAGGTGTAGTCAAGTGTCCAACCATGGTTTGGAATTTATCTATGTCTAGATTATTAGGAACATTTGTTTCAACCAAGGCTTTTTCCAAAATCTCTTTATGTGATGGAGAAAGTTTGAGAAATTCAAGAATTGAGATTTATGCAGGAGTTCTTGGCAATTGATCAACCAAACTATAGTTAGATGAGAGAGATGATGAATTTCATTTGGTTTTTGAAGGTTTTGATGATGTAGGTAGTTTTAAAGAATCTCCTTTTAGAACCACTTTGGCTTGTCCTCTTGTTATTGCACTAGTAGATTCAACCTTTTTCTTTTCCTTGATGACGATCACATTGATTCTCTTATATGAATCCTCTAACATGTTGATGGTATTATCAATTCACCTGATTTTCTTTCACATTGGATGATTCACCCTTCTCATAGTTAGGCAAGGGTGACTTAAAAGCCATGTGATCTTCATTTGTTTTGTGACCATCCACTGTAATAACTTCACTTTCAATCAAGTCTTGTAACAAGTGTTTTAGTTGAAGACATATTTTTCCATTAGTATGCAAAGGAAAATAGTTTTGAAACCGTCGGTAACACCAACACCAAAAGACAGGTTTAGTGTAACCCAAAAGACAAGTTCACAAGGGAACCCGATGATACAGTTTACTAGTGCAACCTAAAAGTGTTACAAGTGGAACCCGACAAAGTAACTCTACAGAGGAACCCGACAGAGCAGACAATAAAGGAACCCGACAAGAAGATTACAGTGTAACCTGAAAAAATAGATAACAGAGGAACCTGACAGACTACAAAACAACCTGAGCACCAGTCTATCGAGAGACAGTTATAAATCCTGAGAAATGTGGATCTGCCTTCCACGTCAGATAAAACACATGTGTTTTATATTTATCTTTTTGATTAGATTTAAATCCATTTTTGAGGGATAAGCAATGTAATTGTAATTGTTTTAATCAGTCTAATTGATTGAAAATATGCAAACTAGGAGATCAAGGTCAAGTTGTAAACCTTTGATCATAGATTTATCATTGTTATGCGTGAAACTCATTTAGGTAAAACTCATTGTATAAATATATGTGTAATCAATCAGAATGTATGAATGTGATGATGATTGTATCTATGAACACTTCTATGGATTAAAGACAGAGTTTTATGCAGAAGAACAACCAAAGATGAAATCAGTTATCAAGAACAAGTTTCAAGGCTACCGAGCAAAACAAAGGTATTGATCAATCACTATAGCTGATAATTTTACATGTGAACTTTATTGGATCTATAATCAGCAATTCTAGATTTCATATACTCAGGTCAATGAATATTTTTTACTACATTATAAAAAGTGTAGCAAATAGAAGAAATCCTTGAGAAAGGTGGATTTAACAATCCTTTGTAAATCTATTAACGGAGTGCACACTAAACAGTGTTTCTAAAGCTCTTAACATATTAGACCTTAACCAGTCTCTACATATTACTCCTAACAGGGTAGATCATCAGAAGTGATCAAACTTGTAAGCCTTAACCGGCCCCTTCCATTTTGTAGATAGTGAAGCTTTGTGGGTTTCATCCCCACCGTAGTTTTTACCTTCTAACAGGGGTTTTTTGCGTTACCAAATCTTGTGTCATGTGTCATTACATTTCATGAATGTTTCTATAAATGTTTACATGCTAATTGAGTTTATGATTTGATATAACATAAACAAAGATAGAATAGCACAAATGTTTGGTAATATAATGTATTGATTACTAAAAGGATTAAGGTTAAGTGATAAAAGTTTTAAGGGTATTGATTCACCCCTCCCCTCTCAGTACACACTATTCCATTATTTCCAACACCAGTTTCATGCACTCATTCATTCTATGTCCTTTATTTTGATGGTACTCGCAATAATGTGCATCATTCAACCATTTAGGCTTAATTGGTGGTTCGTCGGGTCATGATCCTGGTAGTGTGATAACCTTATGAGAGACAATTTTTCACAATGCTGATTCTAAAGGCTCTCCAATAGGTGTGAATATCCATTTAGCAGTATACGCAAAAGGTGGATTTTGTTGATTGTTGTCTTGATTGACTCATACATTAGATGCAATAGTAGGATTCTTAGGAGGAGTAGTAGTAGATAGATTAAATGTCGGCTTCTTTGGTTTTACATTGTGAGCATCTACTACTCCATCATTGACAATATTTTGATTATTGTTCCAATACTTTGTTTTTTCTTGGTTGCCATTGTTATTTGTATTGAAAGAACCTTTAGTTTCTTTATAGATTTTGAGTTCTCCTTTCCTTACCAAGGTATCTTTGATTTTAATTCCCATCTCAATCATTTTCTCAAATGTTGGAATGTATTGTAGTTGGATGTAATGATTCATTTATGTAACCAAGTTATTCACAAAAATGTCCATCTTTTCTATTTCTAGAATTAATCGAGGATATCATGCAAACATTTGTCTCCATCTTTGTAAGAAAGATATGAAAGGTTCACCAATTCTTTGTTTTGTGTTTAACAAATCAATCATCATTATAGGATGTTGAATGTTGTATGAATAATGTTGCATGAAATGTTCCACAAGTTCTTCAAAAAAATTTATTCCATGAATTAATTTAGAGAACCACTTTGTTTCTTGTCCTTTCAAAGTGTGAGGAAATAATCTCATGAGATATGTTTGTTCGTGAATGAACTCTATGCTTAGGGTATAGAACTCTCATCTATGATCTTGAGGGTCCATGACTCCTATATATTTGTCTTATTTAGGTATATCCACATTGGGTGGAAATGTTGGCATGTGTATACTTCAATCAAAAGGCATAGGACAAAATGCACTCATAGAGTATTTCCTTGGTATGGCGTCCTTTTCTTTCTTCATATCATGAAGTTCATTTTGCAATTATTCTACATGTTTAACAAGGAGAGTCATGGGATTTTCCTCCTCTTGTGTCTTAAGTTTTTCCATATCAAAATCTTGAGGTAGTTTTATTCTTGTTGAAGCTAGATGCATGAAGTATTTTTCCTTATCAGCCATTAGGATCTTGTCTATGATCTTTTGAAACCTTGTGTCTTGTTGGACTTTTTGAATGTATTCATTGGTTATCTCTTCATCATTGTTGGTATGATTAGACCATTCATTCTCAATTCCATCCAGGTTGTTGTTTTTGTTGTTATTGGTAGTTTTTTTGTTGTTGATGTTATTGTTGTTAGTCTCAACTTCAGAATCACTAGCTCGAGGAGCCAAAAAAGGATCTTGTTCTTGTTCTTATTGTGCTTTAGGTACAATGTGTATCTAAGGATAGTGTGTAGTGTCTATTTTTTCAAAATGACCACTTCTTGTCCACACCAAGTAAGATTAGATGATTCTTGATTTGCAAAGATGAGAAATCAATCACCTATAGTTTCAATGTTTGATATACTATCTTCACAATTGGTCAAAGTTTGGTGAAAAAAGATGTTGATGTAGTTTTGATAATGTTTGAGATCTTGATGAAGGTTAGATTGACCTTGATAGTGCTCTCTAAACACAAAGAAGGTTGATATGACCATTTGAAAGTAGCGTTAAGTGATTGAAACAAAAGGTAAATAGTTTGATCTACTAGGAACCAAGGTTTGATATTGAGCACTTGTGATGTTTGGACTAGAAATAGATATTTAGGACCTTCACTATTGAAGAGATCTTGATATGAATAGCTCATAAATGAACTTTTTTTTTACCAAAAAGAGTACAAGGACCAAAGAAAATATTTTATGACCCACATTTTTTAGCAAAGTATGACTTTGTGAGAATTTTTGTGCAAAGGACTAACCACCGTTTGTAAGGACTAGCCCATTTTTGAAATTCTTGTAAAGGTGTTTTTGAAATATGCAACTAGTGACACACACACGCAAAGCAAAGTGATTTTGTCATGTCTTGATAGGGATTGTTTGTTTTTTAGAATTTTGATGTTATTAGGGTACAAACACACACTTTCCCTATAAAATTGGCATAGCATGAAAATCCTTTCTCGTAGAATCAGGTACACGCCCAAATGCTAATCAGAATATGGCCATCACCAAGCACGCAATGTTTTCATTCATGATGTCATATTATCTGACTCCAAACACAAATGGGGGCATGAAATGATAAGTATCTTGGGGCAATTACTATTTTCCTTCCATAAGGATTATCACCTTTCGGGGGTGATTCGGGTAGCTTCTAAGCCTAGATTTTTTAGTAAGGTTCTCCATTTGATTATATTCTCTATGTCTGCGCAAGCACAATTCAGGCGTATATCCCCATAGAGAGTCTTGACAAAAGTGGTCACATAAATGTGATTAAGACCCTTAGGTTGCACTTATGTTAGACGTGAGACGATTATAAGCTCAAATGCCAATCGAATCCCAAAGCTTTGGCCCCAAAGAGTAAATTTGATTAACGTGAGTTGGAGTGGTGTGGCTCACACCTCGTTCTCATGTGGGTCATCCTAGGAGATTTTTTCCTCACCGGAAAGCCCAACTAAAGGTTTAAAGCAATAAAAGAGAATTCATGTCGAGAGAGGTCTATATTTATGATTTTACCAAAGGGAAAAGAGCATACTCTCCTACTCAATGATGTTTTCTCTTATCAAAAACTCCAAACAAGTGTTCATTCCTTCAAATCAAAGATTAATTTTCAATTTCATGTTTGAGTTTATGATTTTCCCAAAGGGAAAAGAGCATAATCCTCTAATGAAATCAAAGATCAATCTTAAAATTCAATGTTAAAGTGCCTACAAAGGAAATTAATCAAACACTTTGCTTTAAAAATATATTGTTCATTCTTTCCAATCTCTCCACAAAACTTAATTCGGGGTTTGAGTTTCTAATTTTACCAAAGGGAAAAGAGCATAATCCTCTATCTGAATTACGAGATGCAAGAAACTGTATTAATTTTTAAAGCTATTGTTTGATATTTTCACATGGCAACCTACAAACACTTAATCAGTAGTTTTTCTCCATAGAAAATTTGACAAATGACCTGCAAAACATGTAAGGCTGCTTTAAAAGTGATCAAAATCACAAACACAACCAAGTTAGAGGATAGTAAGCAAATTCGTCAAAGAAAATACTCTATTTTTTTTCTCTCTGGTTTTTAGACGATAAAACAGAGACCTAAACAATATAAACCAAAAATGATAAATCTTTTATAGAAAATGGTAAAAGTAACTACAAACGATAAATATTTTACCAATTACGATGAAATGCACTAGAAATGATAACTCTTTTACCAAAAATGAATAAAGGTCAAATTTATACCTCCCACAGGTGATAAAAGAATAGCAGTAGACAATTTGAGAATCCTTGGAAATGATGAAAAAACAACCGGAAACACCGAAACACTCCTGGAGATGCTAAAGGATAACCAGAGATGACACACTGCCTGCAAAGTTGATAAATGTGAAGAACAAAGAGAATATTTCATGAAAATGAGGCACTCTACCCCATGGTGGGCACCAAAATGTGATGTATAAATGTTGTACCTACAATAATGTTGCACACAACCACTCAATAACTCATTATATCACTGGTTAGTAAAATCAATTCAATGAAATCAACATAAAACCACATGAAATCAAACTATTGCTTCCTAGTCATGAATATTCTAATCTAATTTGAATTTGCTCACGAAATTAAGCATGTTAGATCATATAATTGACAATCATGAAATGGAAGATTCAATTGAAAATGCCTAAAATGCTTCAAAACATGTTCAATTATGCATTATTTAGATCAAATATATGAAATTAAACTAGATTAGCTTGCTAAATATGAACTAGATTAATTCTAGAATGAAATTGGCATTATTTCTATGCTTAAATTCACTATGCTCCTATCTGAAATGAGCTAGAAAGGCTTCATTATATAGATTTTTCTCGGAGGGAAAAGGCTTCAAATTTGAATTTGAATTTGATGGTTGAGGTGCATCCATGAGGGATGGCTGAGATGTAAGCTTGGTTGATCCATGTGATCACATTTCATTGGTTAGAGGTTTGAATTTTGAGGCATGTTGAAGGAATATTAATAACTTGAATTAATTAATTTTCTTAGCCATGTATTTAAAATTTTGATTTGATTTAATTCCCCAAGGTTAATTGAAGAATTAATTCCTTTTGATGAATGCCTCTTGATGAGTGATCTTGGATTGTTGATTTTTGATGAATTATATATTTAAACTCATATAGGTTAATTATATAATTATGATTAGCCTTAAGTCGACAATCTTGATTAGGGCCTGGAGGACTTGATTTCAGATTAGGGCTTCTGAGTTTATCAGACTATTTTTAGGTGATTACAATGAGGAAACCCGATTTGGGAAAAACCTCTATGGGAACTTGTAACCCACAATAAAAATTGTACCCTTTTGAAGTACACTCGGTTAAGAACGTATACTGTTGAAGATTACAAAACACATTTGCTAAATGTGACCCTGTTAGGGGATTTACCTTATATATGTTAAAATATTCACCCTGTTAGGATTGGCCTTGTTAGATTTCCTCAAAAATTCTTTTAGAATGTACCCTAAGTCTAGGTTTTACATATAGGATGGCTAAATCGACTCAGTTAAGAGATTTCTCTGTTACAAATATTAATAAGCAACAGTAAAATTTGATCTATAAAAATTAGCAACTCACTATGCTTGAATCAAATCCTTTATTCTCATTTGAATACTAGCATCACCTACTCCATTGATCTCTTCCTTAGTCTATAGATTCTTTGATTTGTCTTTCTCTGGTCTACTCGGTAAATACTGTTCTTCAATTTCTTTCCTTCTTTTCTCAATTCGCTAGTTCTTTTTCTCTATGTAATTCTCAGTCCTTATATAGACATAATTTTTCCTCTTAATCTCCTTAATTTTATTTTCCTTCCTTTGAACTCAGTTGTTCTATCATCTTCTTGTTCATCACCACTGTCTGATAGGGGTAGTAAAGTTACCTTCTCACCTTTGTAATGGATATAGTATGTTTTCTTCCTTCCATCATGGTGTGCCTCCATGTCATACTTCCATGGCCTCCCTAAGAGAAAGTGGCATGTATCCATTGGTACTATATTATAGAGTACCTTGTCCTTATATTTTCCAATCTGAAACTCTATCCATGCTTGCTCTTCAATTACTGTGTGTTGCCCTTTTGTGAGCCATGACACCTTGTAGGGTGTAGAATGTGGAATTGTCTTCAATTTCAGCTTTTAAATAGCTTCAAGGGACACCAAGTTGTTAGTAGAACCGAAATAAATGACTATTCTACATACTTTAACTCTCACTTTGCATGTGGTTTTGAAAAGTCTCTTTCTTTGGGGTGGCTCTAGTGCACTAGGTGCTTTGATCAAGGTCCTCCTCATCATGAGTGACTCTCCTTTCTCTAGTGTTGCAAAGGATTCATGAGAATGCACACTTTCGGAGTCTTCATCCCTCACAAAATTTTCTCTCCTCTCACTTTTTTTATTTCCCCTCTCTAGACACTTTGATGCCAAATGTCTGAGTTTCTGAAACCTAAAGCATTTGATTGTATCTGGTCCTCTTCCCCCAAGTATCCCTCTAGAATTTGATCTTCTTCCTCTAAAGCAACCTATAGAGATACTCTCTCCTTGCTTACCTTCATGACTTGATTTCCCCAAAGTCCTTGGGACCCTATCCTCTTCCACTAGGCATATGTATGCCCCTATTTCAAAAAATCTCTTTGGCCTCTCCCTCTACCACTTTGTTCCCACCTTCTCCTCAACCTTCAATTCTAAGTGATAGCATTTATGTACCTGTTAGTCCAAATCTTGATCTTTGTCCTTAGTGTTACTTTTTCAGAGTCGCCTTGTTATTTTTTTTGTCTCAAGCTACCTAAGCACTCATGTTTAAAATCTCAACAAAAGATCTTCCCTATGTTCCATCATTGCTTGCTCAAGAGAGAAAAGCCTTTTGCTAACGTATCTTTTGAACAGGTTTGAACAAGTTTGAATAGGTTGGAACACCTATGAACAACCTTGAACTCTGTTCAAGGGTGTTCAAGGATGTTCAAGCTAGTTCATATTCTTTATAAAGCAGAAGCGGGTGATTAGCATTTTTGCTAAAAGGAGGTGTTTCGTGATCACAGGTTACAGAACTTTGGTCGATCTAGGGTGGAAGTTTATCAGTTAAATAACTTGGCTCTTTGTACCAAAGAGTTGGTGGGATATTAAGGAATGGTCTTGAATGAGGGTGAACACATACGAACATCTTTAAACTCTGTTCAAGAGTGTTCAAGAGTGTTCAAGAGTGTTCAAGGATCTTTAAAAAATGACATGTGGCATAAATCAAGGACAATCATTGTCTTTTCAGACATGGGTCCCACTCGGGTAAAGCTTTTAATGAAGAATTCTTTCGACGGCGGCTAAATCATGTCTGAGCTGTCAAATTAATGAGGAGTTCATGCGACATAAAATTTTGCGCAAAGTGGCAGTAAATGATCGTGTGTGGGAACGGTCACTTCTCTCTTCGAGACATTATTGTCTTAATTATGGGTAATTAATTACTCATTCGAGACATTTATTTTAAAATCCCTCCTTGGCATTCATTATTTTTGAATTACTATTGTTCTCTATATGCGCAAAGAATGGAGATAAGGGTTTTTCGGAGCTCCAGTTGCAGAATTTTCCTCAGAGATTAAGGTTCATCTGGTAAGGAGCAGAAGAAAGAATCTAAAAAGAAGTCTGTTGCAAAACTTTCATCTGTGGTTTCTCCTCAATGTATCACCAGGTCGTGCTCCCGATCACTAAAGAAGGCAAAGATGACTCAAGAACAGATGGAGACAGTTAATCTAGAAGATGACAAGTTTGAAGACTTGAATTATCGAATTGGTGATGATGACCAAATTGGGAAAGATCTTTTTTATCTTGAAGATGTAACCCTGGATTTAATGAACACTCCTGTTAAAGTCAGTCCCCAACCGGAAAAACTAGTGACACACCCAAATGGTTGACTTCCTTAGTCAATAAAAAGTAGAGTCTAATTCCTGTGTCCATACCAGTGCAAGATATTGTGAGTAAGTATGCTCAGAAAACCCCTAAAGCCAAGAAGGTGAAAAGAACAATGCGCATGTTTGCTGATGTTAAGACTAGAAAGTGGATGGCCAAGGTCGCTACTTATAGGCCTAAGGAAGAGAAGCCAGATGTGGCAGTTGAGGACTTTGAAGTTACAAAAATTGAGTTGGGAACAATGGACAGAGCTGGGAAAAACCACTTATTCAAAGAAACAGCCCAACAAATGCTGATTACAACGGTGCAGGATAGTAAAGAAAAGAAAGAATTGAAATAGACCATTGTTTCACTTTCTCAGTTTATTAACACATTTTGCAACTTTGATGCTACCCCGTTGTCTCAGTCTTCTCAAGTCTTTGATCCCAATTCTGAAGAAAATAAGACTCTACTGAATCAAGTTCAAAGGGGACGAACTCTAGTTTCTTCAGTGGATGAATGGATGGCTCAAGTGCTAAATAATGGCAGATAGTATATTAAATATTCTCATTCAATTCTTCATAACACCGAGACAACTATAGGGGAACTGCAGGCTCAACGTCAAGTATGGGGCACAGATGAAGAAAAGTGGGTGTCAGCAATGACCAAATTTATGGAAATTGAAAGACATGGCTTTAATAAATTATGTGTAGAAAAGTCAATGAAAGATGTCGAGGAGTCCTACTTCTTCATACTCAGAAAAAACATCAGCTGGCATATTACCCTGATAAGAAGTGCCATTACGGAGAATAAAGAATATGAAGCTGAAGCAAAGCAAATCCAAAAGGCTGCCCTAACAGAGTTGAAAGTGATTAATTTCACTTATACCTACCCCTCTATCTTCGGTGAACAAGAACTGAAAGGTGCTTTGGATGCTTTTGAATCAGCTATTAAAACTATCAGAGACAAGATTCATCCCAAGGCCTCTGATTTGACCCAGATAGCAAGGATTGAATCCATGCTTTA
>MU226767.1:212356-244096 GCA_018584345.1 Thuja plicata
TCTATGTTGTTTATGATTTTGAGCAAAGTGCCCTGTGTTGGCATATTGTTTGGCCTGTTTTATATCTTAGTCAGTTGTTTCATGGTATCTAAATCTTGAATTTTATCTGTTATCTATTATCTACAGTCGAAGTTGTTTATGTCTTTCATGAAATGCCATTGTGGAAGTGACTGTGTTTCCTTCCTATTCATTACCTGGTTATATTTACTTCACAAGTTGTTTCAAAACATATCATCAAAGAATGATAATGTTGCCTTTATAAGCTTTCTGGTTAAAAGCTAACCGATTAAATTATTTTCTCATTTCATTGAATATCATATAAGGGAGCTATACCTGTTATAAAATTCAGAGGGAAGTGATTATAAAATACACTTACCCAACTGTTAGAAATAGTTTGTCTTTTAAGGGTGATAGAGAAAAGTTAAAAGATTATTTGTAAAAAGACAAATCTGTTCACTAATAGTACCTTGGTAGGGTTACTCAAACTGAGTTCATCTTGCATTGTGACACTCAACCCTTGCATATATCTTGCAAGCTTCACACTCCCAGGCTCTGCCAACTTAGACTTCATGAAAAGTCTCTAAAATTCTTCAGTGTAACTTGAGACATCTGAATCTTTCTACCTCAAACTCATTCTCCTCTTATGAATTTTAACTTCATAATCCTTAGGTATGTATGCGTCCTTGAGTAAGGCTACCATCCTCTTCCAAGTAGTGATTGGATTCTTTCCATTCTTCACCCTTTCATCTTGAGTGAAAGTCCACCACATGAGTGCAAGTCCCCTTAACTTTGAATTGGAAATCTTTACCTTTTGTTTTTCAAATATGTCTTCACAGTCAAAGAAACTTGTGAGAGCATCAAGCCAATCCACAGTAGCATCTGGGTCCATCTTCCCATTGTAGGTAGGCAATTCCAATTTGGCATCCATGGTTCTCCTCCCCATGGACTTCGGGGTCTTCAAGAGTAGTCTCTAATCTACATGAACTTCTTATTCTTCCTATATAAGGGTTTCTCC
The DNA here is from genome assembly GCA_018584345.1 of Thuja plicata. NCBI lineage: Eukaryota > Viridiplantae > Streptophyta > Pinopsida > Cupressales > Cupressaceae > Thuja > Thuja plicata. Next base: position 213,372 of record MU226767.1, read on the forward strand.
CTCAGTCCCTTCCTCATCATCATCAGAGTCTCCACCACTCTTCCTTGCCATCTTCTCTAAAAGCCTTTTCATTTCCTCGACCATCCTTTCCATCTGTGCCTCATGTTTTACCCTTTGCTCCCTCACAAACTTTACAAGTTCTACATTTTTCATCCTTGATGGCATATCACCATCATCATCTACACCAGAAATGGTTCACAATCCTTCTCCTAAGAGTCTCTCTTGCTCTGATACCACTTGATGCAGAGGTCCCAAGCTTCTAACCAACTTGAACCAACTCAAGTATTTTCTTGCTCAAAATAAGCATTCTACCCCTTCCACTTGGAGTATCTTAGGTTAGGGATCCACACCTTCAATTTCCTTCTCTCTTACTCACCAAATCTTCATATTGTATCTCCCATAACCCCTCTCAAAGTTTCTCTTAATCACACACATCACTTTGTATTGATGCACCCATATTTGCTTAGTACCTCTGATCCACTCTCCTTATTCAAGGTACTCCAAATCAATCTCCAAGTCTTAGGATCTATCCAATCTATCCAACTAACTCCTTTAACACTCCCTAATGCAACAAAAACTAACTCTTTGGCTTCTCGTTCACAAACACCACAAGGGCCTAAAATGCACTGGTTTTCTAGTAGCCATTTTTGAACACCTTTTCTATTTTTTCTCCCAAATCTCTCAAAGGACCTAGAAAGGTAATTGGATGATAAAAACATACAAGTTGGGTCAGCACTGTTCCCAAAAGGAAAATTCTTGGATCCTCAGAAAACACTTCTAACTTGGAGACCCTCTTCTAGAATTAAGAGGGCTAATTGGATCACCTAAAGAAGGATGTACTCTTCAAATTTGATATTTTGCCAAATCAACACTTGGGACATCTAGGGAAACTTTAAATACAATGATTCCTTCAACCATGGGCTTTGAAATGATACCCATCAAAAGTTATGGGGTCTGCAAACTTCTTGTTTATGTCCGTCTACCAGCCACATGCAGATGCTTGCTAGGGTTTCATGCATAACTCTTCAAAACTACAGCCTCCCACTCCAAAACCAATTGCAACATAAAGTACACTCTCCAATCTCTCATTTAAACCAGGTTGGAGATTTTTCCATAGGTTATATCTCGAGATATGGAGATAGGAAGACAAAACCTTGATTTTCTTCAAAATTTTGACCTGTAGGTGTCTGTGACACGACTCTCTCTTAATTGGGAAACTATATTTTGAAAAGTTGCAATTAGCAACTTTTGTTGTTGACAAATTTTCACAACATTTGAATATTAACTTCCTAAACATCCTAGGAACCTACTAAGGGTGCATTTGACATTGTATGAACATGTCAACATAAAATCAACCCTTCCTAACATAGTTCTACCCAGTCCATGTCCATATGACCATAGTTGACCATAGGAAATATAACAAATCCTAAGTCACCAGGTCTTACAAATTAGGACTTATTACATTTCTAGGATCTCTTGATCCTCATAGGCACTTGGCCAATCAAACATGCTATTACATTCATGGAGGCCTTGTAACCTCATTGTCTTTTTCAAGGGGTGATCCTGCACCACACTCCCAGGTTGGATTGATCTCAAGTCCTCTTGAGATAACTTCTTCCAAGTAAATTCCATGCTTCCTCATCTCTGCTTCATCCATCCACACTGCATCTAGTTCTTCAAGGTTTTCAACCCACTTGACAAGGTACTGCTTGTACACATTCTTTCTTCTCTTCTTGATGACCTTTGTGTCAATGATCTTCTCAGGCTTCTTGGGTTCATGAGAGGGTATAGCTTCAAGATCTTTCTGCAAATATTATTCATGGCTCTCAGTACCTACACCATGATGACCTTTATATGGTGTTAGATCAGAAATATTGAAGATAGGAGATATACCAAGGTTAGATGGAAGTGTTATTTCATAAGAATTCATGCCATGCATTTTCAAAATATTGCTAGGACCCACTCTCTTCATGAGTAGCTTTGTATGCTTCCCCTTAGGCAACCTTTACTTCCTAAAATACACCCACACCAAGTCACCAACCTAAAATTATACATCCCTCCTTCTCTTATCTGCACTTTCTTTATACTTTTCTGAACTTTTTTGAAGTTCCAACCTGACTTGATCATGGATCTCTTTCATGTTGTTTCTAAATTGTTCGCCATGAGCACTCACGTGCCCATCTTTGGGGAGATCTCTCAACTCTAGTATGCCCATTGGATTCTACCCATATACAATTTGAAAAGAACTCTTACAGGTACTTCTATTCATAGAATCATTGAAGGCAAATTCAGCTTGTGGAAGTATGTTATCCTACTTCTCCCCATATTGCTTTGTCAAGCATTTCAATAGGTTTCCCAGTGACCTATTGACAACTTTAGTTTTCCCATCTATTTGGGGATGATAGGTTGAACTAAATTTCATTTTTTTCCTTAACCTCTTCCATAGGGTCCTCCAAAAATGGCCAATAAACTTTACATCCCTATCTGATACAATAGTTTGTGGAAGTCCATGTATCCTTACTATTTCTTTGAAAAACAAATTGGCTACATAGGTTGCATCACTTGTGTTCTTACATGGAAAGAAGTGTGCCATTTACTGAATCTATTAACTATTAAAAATATATTATCAAATCCTTTTGGAGTTCTAGGTAAACCCATTACAAAGCCCATACTACAATTTTCTCAATGTCTTGTAGGTATGGCCAATGGTTGGTACAATCCTGTATTAGTTGAAGTACCTTTTGAATTTTGACAAATAGTGCATGTTTCCCCAAACCATCTAACATCTCCTTGCATCTTGGGCCAATAGTAATGTCTTCTTACCTTCTCTAGAGTCTTATCCAACCCAAAGTGCCCACTCATGCTTCCACAAAAATTTTCCTTCACAATGTTCTCCCTCATGGAACACCTAGGAATGCATAGTTTATGTCATCGGAACAAGAAACCATCTTGAAGAAAATTATCAGAATATTCAACATGATAAGCCTCTGAAAAATCATAACAAACTTTGTATATTTCATGAAAATCCTCATCATTCTCATACATACCTTTCAAGGAGTCAATGCCCACACTTTTCAATCTTACCTCTTGTACTGTCATGGCTCTTCTGCTCAAAGCATCTACCACCTTGTTAGAAACTCCTTTCTTTTGTTTTATTGAAAAGGTATATGCTTGCATTGATTCAACCCACTTCATGTGCTTGTGGCTTAACTTCTCCTAGCTATTCAAGAAGCTAAGGGCTTGATTATCAGTGAAAACAAAAAACTCCTTTGGAAAGAGATAATGCCTCTATTTATTTAAGGCTTGTACTAAGGCATACATCTCTAAATCATAAGAAGAAGAATTCATCTTAGCCTCATTCAAATTTTCACTGAAAAATGCAATGGGTCTCCCCTCTTGACTTAAAACAACCCCTATTGCCACATTAGATGCATCACATTCAATTAACAAAAAAATCTAAAAAAATGGAAAAGACAGTATAGGCTTCTAGCTATCTTTTGTTTGAGACTTTGAAAAGCATCCTTAGCCTCCTTGGCCCACACAAACTTGCACTTATTCCCCCCTTTGATTGTCTCCAAGATTTGTTACCAAATCTGACTAAACCTCTGATAAACTTACTGTAAAAAGAAGACAATCCATGGAAGCTTCTAACCTCTATCATGGTCCTTAGAGAGGGCCAATTTAAGATGCTTTCCACCTTTTCTAGATCCATCTTTATGCTTCCACCTAAAATCACAAAACCAAGATACAATAATTCTTCCTGCATGAAGACACACTTATCCAAATTGATTAGGAACTTTTCCTCTTGCAAGATTTTAAGGACCAAATTCAAATGTTTTAAGTGCTCATCCTTAGTCTTGCTAAAGATAAGGATATCATCTAGGTACACAATTATAAACTTGCCAAGGAATGGTTTCAAAAATTCATTCATTAACCTCTTGAATGTACTCAGAGAATTTGACAACCCAAAAGGCATCACCCTCCATTCATAGAGGCCTTCATTAGTTTTAAAGGTGGTATTCCATTAATCTCCAACCCCTATTCTGATTTGGTGGTATCCACTTTTAAAGTCCACCTTTGAATAGTATGTTTCACCCCCTAGATGGTCCAACAAGTCTTCAATCCTAGGAATAGGAAACCTATACCTAATAGTGATTCTATTTATGGCTCTAGAATCAGTACATAACCTTCAATTTCCCTCTTTCTTAGATGCTAATAGAGCAGGGACTGCACAAGGGCTCAGACTTTTGGTTATCAAACCCTTGTCTAAAAGTTCTTAAATTTGCTTAGACATTTCTTCATTTTTTCTGGGTGTCAGTTTATATGCTTCTTTGTTTGGAAGTGTGGCTCTAGGGATTAGATCTATGTCATGACTAATCTCCCTAATTGGAGGTAGGGTGCTTGGTAACTCCTTGGTTAAATCTCCTTGTACAACTCTAGAAAATCTGATACTTCTTTAGGACCTACTCTCCTAGGTTCCTCTTTCTTCCTATGCACCTTTCCCTCTTATTATTTTGGAAACTCTACAAAGGCATAAGAAGGGGTATCATTTTCCTTCAACACTTTTAGAAATTCCTTTTCTCCTAGAAACAAAAACTTAGAATCTTTTTGTTCATCACCACTGTCTGGTAGGGGTGATCAAAACAAGCATTCTACCCCTTCCACTTGGAGTATCTTAGGTCAAGGCTCCAAACCTTCAATTTCCTTCTCTCTGACTCACCAAATCTTCATATTGTGTTGCCCATAACCCCTCTCAGAGTTGCTCTCCATCACACACATCACTTTGTATTGATGCACCCCTATTTGCTTAGTGCCTCTGATCCACTCTCCTTATTCAAGGTACTCCAAATTAATCTCCAAGCCTTAGGATCTATCCAATCTTTCCAACTAACTCCTTTGACACTCCCCAATGCAACAAAAACTAATGCTTTGGCTTCTAGTTCACAAACACCATGAGGGCCTAGAATGCACTGGTTTTCTAGTAGCCCTTTTTGAACACCTTTTCTATATTTTCTCCCAAATCTCTCAAAGGACCTAGAAAGGTGATTGGATGATAAAAACATACAAGTTGGGGAATCACTTTTCCCAAAATTACAAGTCTTGGAGCCTCAGAAAACACTTCTAACTTGGAGACCCTCTTCTAGAATTAGGAAGGCTAATTGGAGCACTTAAAGAAGTACTCTTCAAAATTGGGATTTTTCCAAATACAAACTTGGGAAATCTAGGGGCACTTGAAAGAACATCATTCCTTCAATCTTGGGCTTTGAAATGGTACCCATCAAAAGTTATGGGGTCTGCAAACTTCTTGTTTATGTCTTTCTGCCAGTCACATGTGGATGCATGGCTAGGGTTTCATTCATAAATATCCAAATATGCAACCTCCCACTCCAAAACCAATTGAAACATAAAGTAAACTTTCCAATCTCTCATTTAAATTAGGTTGGATATTTTTCCACTAGTTACATCTCGATATATGGAGATAGGAAGACAAAACCTTGATTTTCTTCAAAATTTTGATCTGTTGATGTCTGTAACATGATTTCTCTCTCAATTCCCCACATTAAGACCTATAACTTGATGAAAATTAAAGATAAGATAATACCCCAACTTCCTATCAAGTTAATTTTTTCATTGGGATCCATACAATTTCGCACACAAAGAGAAACCATAGAATTTCACGGGAAAAAATATTTTTCTATATTGAATTTCAAATTTCTTCATACAATATCTTCTCAACAACCTTGAATTTTATTTTTGACACAATTTTATATGTATTCCCTTCATTTTAAACCAATTTTGGTTGGTTTTGAACTTGGGAAAATATATTTTGAAAAGTTGCAATTAGCAACTTTTGTTGTTGACAACTTTTGACAACATTTGAAAATTAACTTCCTAAACATCCTAGGAACCTACCAAGGATTCATTTGACATTGTATGAACATGTCAAAATCAAATAAACCCTTCCTAACATATTTCTACCCAAACCATTTCCATCTTACAATAGTTAACCATAGGATTTAAAACACATCCTAAGTCACTAGGCCTTACAAATTAGGACTTATTACATTTCAAGGATCTCTTGATCCTCATAGGCACTTGGAAAATAAAAAATTCTATTACATTCATGGAGGCCTTGTAACCTCATTCTATTTTTCAAGTGGTTCTCCTACACGGATTATAAATTAGAATTGTTCAAGAAATTGAAGAACTTGAAGCAAGACTTGAGTGTGAAGGAATACACGGAAGAGTTCTATAAGATTACTATCAGATTTGGACACTGAGAGGTATTTAAGGAGAAGGTGGATATGTATATTAATGGTATGAGATTTAATTTATGGGATGAGCTAATTATGTTGATTATTTCTATAGTTGAAGATTCTTATTAGTATGTATTGAGGGAAAAAGATAAGTTGAAGAGAAGACAAGGTAACCCTAGAGGGAAGGAGAAGAAAGAAAGTGGAAATGGAAAATAGAAGTAAACCATTGAGGTACAACCTGATTAGAGGACACTTAGGAGAGGGAATGGTAGCAAGGAATTCAAAGTTACTTGTTTCAAATGTGGTGGCATGAAACATAGAGCTTTTAAATGTTCTGAAGGATCTAGTAAGAACTTGGGTAGACTGAATCTTGTGGCACATGAGGAGAAGGCTAATAATGAACTTGTGGAAGGTATGGAAGAACCTAAGATGGGAGAGTTTGTTATGCTTAGGAGATTCATTTTGAGTAAGAAAGAACCTAAGCCTTTACAAAGGAGGAATTTTTTTAGGACTTTTTGCAAATCAGGAGGTAAATGTTGTAAATTTGTCATGGATAGTGTTAGTACTGAGAATTTAGTATGAGAAGAAATGGTGCAGAAGCTTGGCTTGAAGAGGCTTAAACATCCTTGTCCTTATGGGATAAGTTGGTTTTTAGATGAGCATATGGTGGAGGTGAAAGAGAATTATTTAGTTAACTTTAGAATTGGACCTTACAGTGATGAGGTGTTGTGTGATGTGGTATCTATGAGTACTTCTCATGTTCTATTGGTCAGACCTTGGCAATTTAATAGGGGAGCTATTCATGATTGGAGAATAAATTTGGTCATAGTAGAGAAGGATTGACATAAGTTTACTTTGGTTCTCATGAAGGAGGCAGAGGAGAGAAGTGAAAGGAATCTAAGTATAGTGAAGAGTCAATGTTCACAGAAGAAGAATACAAAGGTTGGTAAGAATTAGAAGAAGGATCTTGAATGCAGACCCAAGAAATGCAGACCCAAGAACAAGTTGGTATCAAATTGTGAGCAGCAGAAGACTTTGGTTGCTGATCAGATGAAGGCTTGTAGCAGAAGTGATTCAATTGTGCGAAGGAAAGGATTTATTGGTAATAAATATTGTACAGATGTGAGATTTGATAGAGTAAGTGCAGAGCAAAATAAGTGGATGAATCTAACAGAAGATGGAGCAGAAGTACAGAGGCAGAGAGTTACAGATAAAGAAGACATTTGGATCAAGAATGTGTATGGGATTTATGTCCCTCATCCTGTCAAATGTTCATAAATTTATTTTATGTAACATTTTATTCTAACAAGGGGTGTCTGATGCAGGAGCATCCTTGGGTTGATGGCAATCTTGCATCACCCAAAAATATTTCCCTTTCAGTTTGTTCTTAGTTAGCAGTTATGTGTTTATGGTAGTGTTCCTTGGTTTTGGATTGTTAGCTGTTGTGAACCTGGGGGTTTGTTTTGGACATCATATTTTACCTAATTTTGGGTTCGCACTTCATTTGGATACTTCGTTGTGGAGATATTGAAGATTCATGGTCAATTCTGTATGTTCTTCATGTTCTAACGGTCAGTTGAGGTTTTCCGATCTCATGAAGTATTTTTCCCAATTGACGAAGCTTGGTGACTCGTATCCTGATGTTCTTGGATCTTTGGTTGACGTCTCTCTTGGATCACGCATCATTTCTACATCTTGGCATTGAGATCTTTATCATTTGGGTCCTAACCTATATTATTGTATTACGTTTTCTTATTCTTGGAAAATGTAATTGATCTGGCTGACTTATGAGTTGCGAAGGCTCTATATATTGAGGCCCTTAATTGTTTTTGTGGGTATATCTTAGGGAATAAACTTGGATTGTTAGCATTAGGGTTAGTGTATAGATTTCTGTTGTAATCAGGCATGTATGCCAAAATTTTGTAATCTGCATGTTGCAGGCCAATATGATGTAAATACTTGATTCTATGATAATGTGAAGATCTGTTATAGCATGTTGATTTTTTATTCTTGTTTTTGAGTTGGTTGTTTCCATTGTGTTGACTCTTGTTGCATGGTTGGACCATCTCCAATGGGGAAACTCTAGCCATGAATTCATCACCTAGACGAGGTTCTCCTGCACTTCATGTAGTTGCATCTCTCACTTTTGGAGAGATTTTTTTCCCATGTGGTTTTTCTCATTTTTCTCCTCTTTGAGAGATTTTCATTGTACATGGATACCTAATTAGGCCTTTGTTGCAGGGACTCATTCATACATAGAGTTTTTTTGTTTCCCTAAGTTTCACTTAAGAGGGGGGGTGTTAGAGCATGCATATTAGTTGCTTTAGGCACACTTGCATATGTTTCTTTAATTAGTTATGTCCATGCTAGAGAATATTTTGCTGCATATTATTATCATGCATAATTAAAGCAGATATTTGCACATTTACTAGCTTAAGTTCACTTAGTGAGTCTAAATCTATCTTAGTCTAATTTTAGTTCGGCTCTAGTTTGCACATTGTGCATGTCATGCAGTTTTAGTTTGCATATCTTAGCTTTAGTTTGCTAATTTTAGTTTAAGTTAGCTTTTCTATTTTTAGATCTATTGCTTTCTATAAAAGCAATTGATCTCTTCATTGTAATTGATCCTGCAATTATGTGACCTTGCAAATTGTAATCCTTTTTATTTTGAGGAATATAGCAATTATTTTCTTGCTACCCTTGCTTATGGAAGGCATTTTCATTTGTTGTTTGATCCTAGGTGCTTGTGTTGCAAACTTCAACAATGCTTTCAACCTTTTTTAAGTAACTTAGAAAATAAAGTATTGATGATGCTTCATTGGGAACATACCAACCTCAGGTAAAAGGATCCATGTGACATTGTTGACTTAACTTTGAGATTGTTGGTTATTATGTTTGAATTATTTCTAATTATCTCCACTTGTGATTTGATATGTTACTCTCTGCACTTAATATGCATAGAGGACAACTGGCATGGCAAACAAACGAGTCTTCTTAGTTTTCCAATCTCATAACTCTTCTTTCCTACACCTATTCTAAAGAAGATAAGAGTCTCCCCATCCCCCCTAAATCCTTTTTGTCCTAAATGTCTCCCATTTGAGCCTATTGTGAAAATCAATTCCTAAATACTTGTATTCTTCCACTATCTCAAAAGAACTTCCCTTGAATATTTGTTGCTTTTTCTTTTTCAATGAAAATATCACAACCTTGGTTTTGTTGGCGTTGACTTTCATCCCAAAATTTTAGAAAAAGATCTCTAAAGCCTTCAAATGCTCTTGCGATCCTTACGCAGATTTTACAATTAGAATAAGATCACCTACATATAGCAACAACCTCATATATCATGCTAATTGAACACCCTTTCCTTTATTTTTGTTTAAACATTCTTTCAATTTATCAATATACAAACCAACCAATGTGGGGGAAATAATATACCCTTTTTGACGCAAAAGTTGCTACCAAAGCACTCAAATATACCCTCTCTTTTTTTATTTGATCTCTAACCTACTGATAAAGCTTATGGATAGCTACTCTATACTTACTTAGAATCCCAAGATCTTCCATTCCACTCTATAATTTGTCCCTAGGGACAGTGTAAAAAGATTTTTTGAAAGCCATAAAGCAACAAAAGGCTTCTCCACTTTGGGATCCTAGTCTTTTTCAATAAGTGTCTAAGAGTGATGTAGTGATCAATGGCAGAAAGTTTTGGCCTGAAACCAACCTTCCCTTTTTCCCTTTTGCCTTCTTTTTCTGTCCAAATACTGATTTTGTGTTCTATCATGCTCCCAAAGAGTTTACCAAGAAGAGGATTGACCATAATAATATGGTAATTGGAAACATTATTGATGTCACCACTTTTGTATAAAGGAATGACAACGCTAGTTGTCCACTTAGTTGGGAAACTGCTTTGTGTGACACTGTTAAAGATTTTTTGATGTGTGGTGCCAATGTTTCAAGACCCCGTTTAAAAACTTCTACTTGGAACCCATCAAGGTCTTGAGCTTTTCTACTTGCTAACTTCTTTATAACTTATTTGATATCTTTCACTTAGAATATCTCAAATGCAGTGTGAATTATGAGGGGTCCAATTTTCCCCTGAGGTCATTCATAAAGAAGCTTTGCAAAATATAACTATTGGGTAGTAATCAACATGCCACCATCCAGCAGAGGTAATAAAATACATCAAATACCTTTTGAGAAACGATGAGACCAGAAAAACTAGTTGAATAGAATAGACTAGTGGTAATAATTGAACATATACGATAATGACAAAATATAATGTATTACCCTAACATTCCCCCCATAATATGTTAGTCTTGTGATGTACCTATGAAACAATTCTAATGTCACCTTGTCAAGGGGCTTAGTTAGTGTATCGACAATTTGTGAATCGGTTGGGCAATATTGGAGCTAAATGTGGTGCTGCATCACCTGCTTACGAATATAATGACATTCAACCTTGATGTGTTTGGTGGCTGGTCTTCTAATATATTCATAAGTTGAGATCTCTTACACACTTTTAGAGCTTTGTGGATTACAAGTATTATCAAAATGCCGCAAATATGATCCCTTTTTTCACTATTTTCTTTACCTTCAATGTTGTTTTTACTAATTGAAGGTGTTGTTGAAGTGTACCTAGTAGCAAAAAGCTTTTTGATTTTCATGATTCACGAGAATTCTATCATAAGAGTGGGCTTTCTTTCTTGTGCTTGCTAATTCAGCCCTTTATGTATGACATTCATGTATATACCAAATTTTAAAAAGAAAAGCATGTGATTGGATTTCAATTTTATAAAACACACCCTAGTATTAATCTCAAATACCGTGGATGTAGAACTCTATGGAATATATTACATAGTCCACTACACTTTTGATCCGAAGTCAAAGATATTAGACTTCCTTGCACTACTTATGTTGGGTTCTTCTTAGGAGCACCCCCTTTCATACCATTTTGGAGATTAAAAACAACACGTTGCACAAATGAGGAGACAGGACAAAAGAGAAAACGAATGTGATTCCTACATGTAACCCACACGTACCAATATATTTAACAACTCCCAACGACCAAATCCACACGTCATCTGCCTCGCCCGTAACTTCTCCGCTCTGATTCAAGTGAACAAAAAGAACGGTCCAGACACGCTCCACGTTTCACGTGACAGCTGGAACCTCACCAGGAGTTTTAATAGTTTAAAATTCTAAATATCAAAGATCTTTTAATTTTATCTCTAATAAAGCAAAATATATTTTATTATTATTATATTGCTGTAAGCAAATTAAAGGCAGTACCGCACTGTTCACATTGAATCAAAAGATATTACATATTTTCACGTTGCCTTTAAACGTGGCACGGTGTCTCATCCCCGACCAAATCTGATACGTGGACGACACCTGTGTCTAACCCTAGTTCAGACGGAAATATAAACAAAAATTTAATGAGGAATTAATCCCGTACGTAACCCTAGTTGAGGGGGAATTATAAACAAAAATATAATGGGCCGCACTAAATGAAGTTAAATATAATCCCTTGGTGTACTGGTGAAGTTAAATGGTTCACAAAGAGCCCAAACTAAAATGTATATCTTACGAAGGGGGCGTTTAGATTTTTTTCAACTCCCTCTTTATGTTTTACGTTTTAGTTGGCTATTTAGCCAATACCATGAGCCTCGGATCTTGCCCCAAGTGAATTTGGCAGTGTGGATGCTCGCAATCCTTGACTCTAAGCTAAAAGAAGCACGTGTAGGCCCGTATCAGATTCTAAACCCTCCATTAAAAAAAATGATTTGATGATTGAATAAAACCATAACAGCTGGGCTTTACTTGCTTTCCCAGCTTTTCACATCTGTACAAGTAGCGGTTTTGTGGGCAACAAAAAGTGGCTATAAAACCGCAGGCGCCCCTTCTCTATCTGTGATGTAATGAGCTGGGTTTTTAACAGTCTTTTCAAATGATGAATGATTACCGGAGGATTATGTTGACAGAAGGTGTGAGGCATCATTCATATTATGCAACGCATTTGGGATGGCGGTCTCCGGTGGTGTATTTGTTCGTTTCAGTGGCCGCCATGCTGTTCATTGTTGCCTTTGCTTCTCTCATTTTCGTCTGCACTTGGTGCAGATTGGCTAAAGCTAATGCAAATGTGAGGGAAAATGAAAGTACAGGGCAGGGTGAATCTGATTCTGGGGCTCTGAAACCTGAGGCCATAGTTGTTGATGATGAAGAGCAGGGGAGGAATATGCTGGTTATCATGCCTGGTGAGCACAAACCCACTTTTGTAGCCACCCAAGTTCCCTCTGCCCCTCTTCCTGCACAAAACAGGGGATAGTGCTTTGGCTAGTAAAAGACCCACTTTTATTTTTTGCTGCAATTCTTGCAAACTGAACTGAACCCATTCCCCTTAGCATTCGGGGAAGGCTTCCTCAAATGCTTAAAATCGAGAATAGAGTAGGCAGGATTTGTGTAAAGTTATGGAAGTTATAGCCAGGGTATTTTGTAAATACGAGCTAGTGAGAAAAATGAAAAATCTTAGTTTGCTTTGCAGTAAAGTTTCAATGGAGGTTTTTCAGAGTTTTGAGAGTTATTCCTGGGCCTGTAGATTGTAGATGATATTAGTTTTTCAAGGAATTGATGATATTGTCAGGATTCATTCTGCAAATGATATTTATTCGGTGATTCGTGAGACGTTCATTCGCCATTCAAGAGAAAATGGTGGGTCTTCCCTAATCATGGAACTTTTTATGAGAGGCGACCACTCAGTAAGCTCAATTCGATGGTCTAGCCTTCCCGCCACTGTTTATGTGATTTAACATTACGATAGGCCCAAGAATGAAACAACTTCATGCATGTTGAGTTTACAGACGGGGTACATACTTGGGATTTACATATTTTCCAATTTTTTTGGTTTTTAAGTTTTTTTTAAAGGTTGAAGCTATTATTTTGGTGGGGTAGCTAAGGATTTCTAGCAGTAGAGAATTTGTATTCTTGAAAAAGAGATAGAAATTCAAAAAACATTCATATTCAAAAAATTTCATAGGTGGTAGAGGTTTTTTTCCATAGGTGGTGAGGTATGGTGTACATTTAGTTGCCTTTCTTTTCTTTTCTTTCCTTTTTTAATTCTTTCCCTTTTTAAGAATCGAAAAGTGATCGTTTTGGACTATAAAATATCTGTGCACAAGGATCAAAAAGTGGTCATCCCTTATGTGTGAAGTTTGGAGTACACTTAGTTGCCTTTCTTTTCTTTTCTTTCCTTTTTTAATTCTTTCCCTTTTTAAGAATCGAAAAGTGATCGTTTTGGACTATAAAATATCTGTGCACAAGGATCAAAAAGCGGTCATCCTTTATGTGTGAGGTTTGGAGTATACTTAGTTGCCTTTCTTTTCTTTTCTTTTCTTTCCTTTTTTAATTCTTTTCCTTTTTAATTGTCGAAAAGTGATCGTTTTGGACTATAAAAATATCTGTGCACAAGGATCAAAAAGTGGTCATCCCTTATGTGTGTAAGAGTAAAAAAAGTGATAATTCTAAGGGTCAAAAAGTAATATTTTGGACTATAAAAGTACCTTTCCTTTCTTTTCCTTTTTCTGCACTTTTCTTTTTCCTTAGTTTTCCTTTTTCTCACTTTTCATTTTCCTTAGTGCATAAGGATTAAAAAAATTGGTTAATTTTGGACTATAAAAAGCACCTTCCCCTCCTTTTCCTTAGTGCATAAGGGTCAAAAAGTGGTCATTCATTATGTGTGCAAGGATTAAAAAAAAAAAATCGTTTTGAAGTGACCTTCGATACATATTCTTCATTGTCTTGTTGATCATTCACTTTGACCACCACAAATTTGCACACCTTCAATACATATTCTTGGTTGTCTTGTTGATCATTCACTTCGACCAAATCAAAATTAACTCTGTAATCATGTGCTCTTGTACTAATCAATGTGTTCTTGTACTAATCAAGTTGTACAGTTTGTAAAAAATCATATAACATAGATAATAATAATAAACATTACCACATGAAATTTGACCTAACCTCTTTTAGACATCAATTTCTTATATAAATTTCGCTGCTTTGTATAACTATACATTGTTAAAACCCTTTAAATGAATTGTGGACCTCCTTGCCATTGTGTTTTTTCAATTTATTCCAAACATAGGACAAACTATTATCGCTGAACCCATGAAAAGATTTTACTTAAACTATGCGAAAACTGGCTTATAATTTTGACCTCTTTAACAATGTAATTTTGCCCAAAAACTTGGATTTTTAGAGAAAATAGTATGACATTAACAACGAAAGTAATCATTCTCCATTTTGTCGTTACATAGGTTTTAGCTCACTATTTTGGAGTTGATATTATTCAAATACGAATTTGTTTGTCATTTTGTAGGTGTGTTGATTTGTAGTTCAATATAATATCATATAGATTTAGTTTGATCTTACCAGAAATATTAAAGATGGATGATAATTGCGACCTCATTTGGTGATATCACGGTGATCAAATTATGACACCATAATTTAATTCTCTTATTTCAAGGAAAAAAAGGTGATCTAATTATGACATCATATTAAAAGATCCAACCTAATACAAGTGAAGGATGTGGCAATCTTGACCACCATGAGCTCACCATCTATAATAAATAACGATCAATGCATATTTTGGATTTACGCAGATATGTAAGAAAAGCGGCAGCTTGGGGTATAATAATACTATGTTTTATGTGTTATTTCACGCTTTCTATTTTGTTGGATTTTATACTTAAAAATTAAATTAATAGTTGTTTATTAAGTTAGTTATTAGAACAATTGTGGAAGTTTATTGGTACCAATAGTGCACGATTATTTGAGGCATGTGTGCAATAGTATTGGATCAATTGTACTAACTTTTTTATTGTCAAAGCAAACAAGTAAGGAGACAATAGGAAATATATTAAGGTCAGCCCTTATAATTCCAGAGTGTTCATCTTTACCACCTAAAAATCAGAATAATAGCTATAATAGCTATAAGCAATTAAGTCTATTCAAAGACGAGGAAAAAAATCATCAAAATCTGATGTTTCATTTAAAATTGTAGATTTACAAAGTTAATTATAGCTACTAATGATATACTTCCTCTAAATGAATACCTTATGCACTAACAATAATAGTGTTTTTGTGTCACATCATCTTTCCCTTAATTTCACGAGCTTCAACAACCTCAAAAACGATTATGAAGCGTGTGTTCAATTTTGAAGTGTACAAGATTGACTTTAAATTTATTTATTTTTTAGCCGATAGGCTATTTGTGGGAGCTTTGCTCCCTGAAAAGTAATTTTTTTGCCAGGAAATTGTCAGAGTCTCTCTAACTGACTTTTTTTTTTTTTTTTTTTTTTTTCAGGTAGAATAAAATTAGCATTTTAGAATTCTATTTNAACTTATTTTTTTTTTTTTTTTTTTTTTTTTCAGGTAGAATAAAATTAGCATTTTAGAATTCTATTTCTTGAAAATGGAAACAACCAGCAAAATACTTCATTTATGTGGAAGAAGAATTGAATTGCTATTTAATATGAAATATGCCAACAAATTTACAAACCGTCCAAAATGGAAACAACAAAATACTCCATTTTGTCATGTGGATAATTCTAAAATGGAAATAACTAAGTACTTGCTATTTTCATATGTTGTTTCTATTGCAGAGAATTGCTATTTAATGTGAAGTATTTCAAGAAAACTTGCAACAGTAAATCATAAAGAATTTTGTTTCATGTAAAATGATAAAAATATGATGACTTCTGAATGAATTTTGTTTCATTCATTTAAGTCTTTTCGGGTTACTCTTTCTAAACTTCTCCATATCCTCTCAAAGTTTTATGCGTTTTATAGCATTTACATTTTTGGTGGAGAGCAAGAATTAGTGGCAATGTTAAAGAAATATGTCATCTTTTGTCTTCTTGGCGTTGAAGCAAAGTTGGTGGTAGATGCTTCTCACTTTTATGATGAATCTTCTCAATTTAAATCAAGGTAGAATGTCCAAGAGGATTTGGGTTCTTGCTATAAATCAAAAGGGTTTGTTATAGTAGCTTTTTATAACAAATAAATCTTTCTTTCTAAATAATAGCATTGAATGTTTGTTATAAATAGATTGAATATAAAATAACATAGAGTAATGATTTTTATAAATCTATTTAAAAATAGAGAAATTTATTATGTTTAATATTAGTTTATGGTATCTACATTGATACTTTATTTTTTTAAGTGCAATATAATATTCATGATGTTAGGATGTTTATTATATTATTTATGGTATCTACATTGTTATTTCTTTTGAAGTGTTATTTACATGTTATTTTATAATAGTTTCATTTGCAGGTATATCTTTATTTAAAAAATTCAATGACTAAGTTTAAGAAAAAAATGGAGCTCTAAATTTCAAGTTAATTTTTTTCATGGTAGATATGAAGTTCATAAGAACCATCCATATAGACAAATCAAACTTGAAAAAAATAGAGTTTTGGAACTAAGTTTACATATTAGTCATTAATACACATTCAAATACAAGTGGAGTGATTTACTAAAATAGATATCATATATATGCTAATTATATAGGAATTCATAAATTTACAAATTTTATTATAAAATGATGATAAAGTGAACAGTGGGGTATCTTCTCAGCAAATTGATAAGATACGTTTTAAAATATTTTTAATATAAATTTAAACAAAATTTGTACTTGGTATAATTTTTAGAAATAATTTTATCTATTTCTAAGATGAGTTTAATTTCACAACATGAGAGCCATATAATGGTTAAGTTAATTTTCTAAATTGTGTTCTACAATATTTTCAGATAGGTGAGATTTGCATTAGTACAAGTAAAGTTGATTTTACTCCTCAAGCTCGTCATGTCAAAATCTAGGGATGCAATTTTTTTTGGCAATATTAGGAGTTTAGAGAAACCCCTTCGAAGCTTCTTTTTAGAACATAGTGTGGACTCGATAGGAAAAGGAGAGGTCATAGTCTCTTCTAGCCACTTATTGAGTAGAATATAATTTTTTTAGTTTATGATGTTTCGAGACATTCTTTTTTACATATGCCCATATTATAGATTTTCACATTCTCTGTTAGCCGTTTTGTGAGATCATCATCTAACATGTCAATTTTAGAATGACCTACTTTTTATGTGCGTTGAATTTTACTGTAAATATTTTAACGCAAACTTTGTAAGTCAACACTATGCCTCAATCATCTCCTTTCTATATATGGGCAGGAAGGCACGTCAAACACGTCTTCGATAGGCATGTAAAAATAAAACTATTTAACAAAGATTTTCTACTGCAAACAAGATATTTTATTTTGCAAAACTATTTAACAAAACTATATAGGGAATAAAAAATTTCTATTGCAAACATCTTTGCTATTTAACAAAATCATTGTACACATATACCAAACAAAAGAGAGTAAAATTTGAGTCCATGTTATCTATAACTACCTCCAAATTCCCAGTTTCTTTCTTAAAACTTCGGCACTACCTCTTTGCATGTTCACCAAATACGGTGTGAACATAGTGTTTGCCACGATGGAAGACATTTTTTCAACTCACTGTAGATAAGATAATGTTTACAAAGTGTTTTCCACGATAGAGGAAGCTGGACAACTCACCGCATATAATATCTAAAATCATTTGACAGTGTATACTAACAACTGAGATTATAGCAAATTCCGTAATTCAAGCATATTCATGGAAAAAATTTCACATATGAAATATAGTTTCACGGATTTAGCCCACCTCACTCCATGCTTGAATTAATAAAAATGAATATAAATTTTATAAAAAACATATTATAAAATACATACACATATATATCTTTTGAACTCTCTAACTAACTTTTGTTATGTGCAAAGTTTCATTTTCTAATATTATTTTTTATTTCTTAGCAATTTTGTAGGATATAATAAAGGAAAGAAACTATAAAACAGGATCGAAGGGCTCATCTCAGGTGAATGAAAAAACTCATTTTACTTAAATTGAAAATTGATTAACATTTAATCTATTTAAATGAAATTATATTTAATATTTTTTTTAAAATAATAATGGTCAACCGTCAAGACATATACAATAGCAGTAGGGTGATATATACAATGACAACATGCTTTTTAACACTTTGGTGTGGATAAACACATAGGGGTAATTTGAAAATTATTTTCTTTGATGGATAAATGCACTATGCAAACCATAAAGCTCCTATCGGCTCATCGTTGCAAGCATAAAAGCGTGCAACTGCTAGTTTACCTAGTTTTATGTTGAAGATGTTTATTATATTAAATGAATCGACTGAATTTGAAATCTACGATCCATCTTTACCCAGAGACGTGCCAAGACAACCGTCAGATTGTTTTCATCCGTACCCTGTCGTGTCATTTCCTCCGGTTGCCACATAACGCCATGTATTTCTACAATATTTTTGCCCTCTCCATTTTTGGAAGGAGCCATGAGGAAGCATTTTTATTTTTATTTTATTTAAATCTTACTCCTTCCTTTTAATCTTTTGCCTACACTTTGCAAGCTTCCAAACTTTCACACTTGTAAAACCTTTTCCTAAAAGCTGAGAAACAAATTTATTTACGTTTTAAAATCTTTTTAAATTTGTAATGATATTTTATTAGTATTGTTAGATTTATTTTCAATAAAAATTATAATTAGCTGATAGGCTTCCCTTGTGAGGTTGCTTGCAACCGGAAGTTGTCTCATGTCAGAAAACAACTATCAGAAAATGGTTTTCAGATTATAATTTAAGATGACTTGGTTTGTATAAATGTCTCATACAAAATTAGCTTTTACATGTACTCTACCATCCTTGCATTTATTTTCTTACCAAGAAAGTATTGGCATGCTGGGTAAAGGTAGGCGTTTGGGTGAAAAAAAACCAACCGTACATTGCTTATGCTTCTGCGATGATTTAGCTCTCTTTTCACTTCCTTTGTACACATGAATCTGCAGAAAATCATCCTTGTGTAGAGGAAGTCATTTCGCCATAGGCTGTATTTAATTAACTGTCTAATTTGAAATCTATTTCCATTTTTTTAATTTGAATCTACATTCCTAACCATGATTTACAACCTACCCAAAAGCTCTTCTTTAAACATACTCCTGCATAACTTGATTGCATCCATTTTCTCTGCCTCTATGGGCCAATGTAAACCCACGCTTCTATGTTTAAAAAGGCTGATTTATGGGTTTCCATTCAATGCAGACTCACGGGTTTCAGTTCTCTCATAGGATGGGATCCCTCAATGATAGTGTCATCATAGGATTTGGGATAATATTTGTCCTTTACTACTTTCTGTATAAGCTGAGGGATGGAAACAAATTGAGATTGCCTCCCGGACCATGTCAATGGCCTGTTATAGGAAATATCCATCTCTTGGGAAGCCTTCCTCATCAGTCTCTTACAATGTTGTCAAAGAAATATAGATCCACCATGTTTCTCTATTTGGGCTCTATTCCCATTGTTGTGGCCTCTTCTCCTTTCTTGGCTAAAGAATTCCTCAAAACTCATGATTTGGTGTTTGCAACCAGACCAAACTATTCAACAGGGAAGTACATATGCTATGATCATCAAGATGTGGCGTATTACCCCTATGGAACGTATTGGAGGCACATGAGAAAGCTATTGACGGTGGAGTTGCTCACAGGCAAGAGAATTGACACTTTCAGATTTGTGAGAGAGGAAGAAGTGTCTGCTGTGATTGCCTCCATCTGGCGTGAAAGTGGGCGAGCAGCAGAGTGTGTGGATGTGAATAAGTTTCTTTCCTCCCTTACTTGGAACATTACCTGTAGAATGATTCCTAGCAGGACTTATTTCGACAACGAATTGAGTGGAGTGGGTAGCTTCAAACAAATGGTTGACAAGATGTTCGTTGTGGCCGGTGCATTTTGCATTGGGGATGCCATTCCTTCTCTTGACTAGCTTGACTTGCAAGGAATCTGTTGACGCATGCAGGCCGCTCACAAAATATACGATGAATTTGATGAGAAGGTGATCGACGAACACATTCATCGTAGATCCACGGAAGGAAAACCCAAAGAAGGTCGTGTTAAAGAAATCAAACATGACACCTTCATCAACCCATGCCCTAAATAATTATTATAGAAAAAGGGTAGGTTTGACAATATGTTTATGTGCAAAAAGCCCTACATATATTGAGGACTATGTATTTGTTTCACAGTTTCCTACTGATCACATAGTATACGATAAGTTTGTGGAGGACTATGTTTATGATATGCATTTAAGAAAGCTTCCCCTCTCTTTGACCCTCATCTTTGTTCCATTGGCGGGATGATCATAGTAAAAATAAATGGCATATATGTAAAACTCTTTCAAGGTAAATAATACTTTCATTTTACTGGGCTAAACCACCAACATGTTGTTAACATCCAAATCACAATCACTCACAACCAGATTCCTCATGTATGCCCGCCCTTCCGTTACAGGCGGTGACAATTTTGACAACTCCATAGTAGCTTGCATTTTAGAGTACGCTTTCCCAAACACTCCACAACAGGAAAGTCACCACTAATTTCTATTCACAGTTGGGCTTGGATTAAACCCTCGAAGTACTACATGCCAGACATGTCTCGTTCCTAAGGCCCTAATAACACCATGCTCACTAACTCCATAAACATCTCGTTCATGATGTCTACGGTCTCTTCTTCAAGTCCACTTCTTTGGGCACTCCAAGGGAATTTGCAACCACACTTTGCCTGACTATATTCCGCCCTTCCTTTTCAATTAGATGGGAATGCCTCCCGATTTACACACGCCCTTTGAGCAATACTAGGGTGAAGATGATTTTGTTCAATACTAGAGTAGAGATGGTTTTTTAGGATACCAACATTGTTTGTCCTGAGAGAGCTCCCTCCTTCTAAAACATAAAAAGCCTCCAACACAAGTTCATGAAAGTTCATATACTCATTTTCTTGGATTGAAGTTTCTTTATAGAATATGGAATCTTCTTTACATACTTGTAGTTGTAATGTTTTGCACTTTGCAAGGTTTTATTGCTTGTTTTCTACGTTTGACATGGATGGAGGATAGTAGGTTCCCTATCAGAGGGCCTCCTAGTGTAGAGATGTTGCCTAAAGTTTTGGCGTCTGCTACCTTTTCGCTACAAGATGCTCAAAAAATTAAGAAATCTATCAGAGGGCTAAATTTTGAATCTTTATCAGCCTTGATTCTACTTGCATTATGATTTAGTTACAGTTTCTATTTTCGATTGTGATTATAATTTTTTAACTAAGTGTTAATGATGTGATATCGGGTGTTGTGTTCTATGGGTTTCAATGGTACTCTGAGGTTATTCTTCCTGGTCTCACTCGTAACTCAAAAATAGTCTTTTTTTTGTTTACTTCAATCTCAAACTTTCAGCTCACTCAAAATTGTTGCTTCAATGATCGCAGACCCAAAGTAAATAGAGAATTTGGGAGTAACAACTCTCACACTGATGAACTCGAGATCGCAGACTGGCTTAAAAGCTCTGGGACATTTTTTTTCAATTTTTCATTATTTGCATTGCATTAGGTTTAAAGATTTTTTCATATCGCCTGTGCTCTTTTTGTTTTGTATGTTCCTGCATTGCATTGCATTGAGGTTTATTTAGATAGTGCCTTCGTTAGATAGTCCTTGAGGACACGAGTTTTAAATAAAAGGGAAGGGTTTTTAATGGAGTTGAACAACCACATATTTTGTGTCAGCTGCCCAATTTTATGGCTGAACTTTTTAAATTTATAAATGGGTCCTCAGCCCATGAATTCGAATGTTTTTTAGAGAGTTTACGAGGGAAGAGTCATGCTACAACATAATGAATGTGGGATGGGATTGAGATCAGATAAGGCTACCAACATATTGATGAAAGCTTTTTCTTCTTGTACAACTTTTCAACATTATACATTGTTGGTCACGTTTTATCCTTAACTACTATTTTTAATATTTTATTATACTGAAGGATTGGGTGCAAAATTATGGTTCTACAAAATTGTGACAAGATACCTGGTCCATTGCTTTATCAGTTCTTTTTGTGGTTCCCTAAATTTTTAAGAAATTGGAAGTTTGGAAGAATTATAGAAGTTGTAAAGTTGTAACTGGTAATTTTTGCTTTGTATGGAGAGTTAAGCATTGGAATAAAAAATTTCAAAATTGTATGGAATCCCCATCTCTACATTTTACAAAATTATAAAATTCATATCGAATCCCTTTTTTCTCCAAAATCATAAAATGATGTAGGGGCCAATTTTTCCTTAACAAAAAGCAAGGGAATGATAGATCCTTACAAATTGCAAAATAATAAATCACACTGTACACTTTTTTCCTTCTTATTCCTCATTTGTGATTCCTATACATGTTTTCTTAGTTCGGATATAGTATAATTTTGTACATGTGTTGTTGTTTATCCTTCTATTTTTTAAATTTTATTTGAGCTATGTTTTTTTGGGGAAATTTCCCTACAAAATTTGGAGCTCTTATGCTTTTAAGTACAATATAGGAAGAAATAATCTAATTTGAAAAATGTATCTTGGAGATGATTGAGGATTGACAAATTAATCAAGGTAGGTTGTGCTAATAGTACCAAAGTGTGATGTAATAAAAGACATACAGTCACCTTGGATTTATAGGTGGATTAAATAGGAATAGAATTTAGTTTGAAACATGCCAAGGATGATTCAAAGTCAAGAAGAGTCACTTTCATGGGTTAAAGGAAGGAGAAATCAGTAAGCTTTGAAGTGGTGGCAATGAGAAAAATTTGTGTCTATTATGTTTAGCATGATTCATTGTGATAAATTAGTGTGTGGAAGCTTTAAAATTTAGATTTAGGTTTTCAAGAAAATCTTCATGAAATATTATATAGTTTGATATATTGGAAAAAAATTTAAAATATATATTATTTTGAAAATGTTTCAAATTGGCATTTTCTTATATTATAGAATCATATATAGTAGTACTAATATTATAAAATGTGAAAGGATTTAAAGACTATTGTTATATTATTTCAATTTTTCACAAATTTGCTTAAATATCTCAAAATTTAGCTTTTTTTAGTTTTCAAAAAGTACACGTTTTCAAAAAATTTCCTATATTTTATAATTGAAAAATGTTACAAACATTTGACATTTTTGACTTGTACTTACTTAGAGATTTCAATATTGGTGAGTACAATAAGCTATTTGAGGAGATTGAAGCTTCATGTTGTTGAACTTGAACCAAAAAAAAGTTGTTGAAACTTATTAAAAATAAATAAAAATTCAAAAGAAGTAAAATCAATCATGTCATAAATCTATCTATTACAGAGGTTATATAATTGTAATTTTTCACAAAATTAAATAGATATTTGAAATAGTATTGAAAATTATTCTTGTTGTCATCATAATTTTGTAAGATTATAATTTTCCAATATATCCTATTTATATGACATGAGATTGAAAATTATTATTTTTGTCTTCATAAATCTATATGTTTATATACTTCATTAAGTAATGTTAAAATGATCTATTATATACTAGCAGTTGCCCATAGATGGTTATTGGTGGGGGCTGCAGGGAGGGAAGGTGAAATGTTGAGAGACAAGGTAATTGGGAAGATGTGAAATTAATGTAAAAGTACATATTGTTTTAGTTTTCTTTTAAATGAAGAGTTTTAAACTTTTAGTGGCATTAGGTTATATAATAATTATTTTTAATTAGTATTGATTATATTAATATGTTTAAAATAAGTGTTAAGATTTTAATTTAAGATAATTTGTAAACAATAATATTTAAAATAAGAGATTTGTGTTTTGATACATTATAGAATTTTAAGAGATATTGAAAAGATTTGTTTATAATATGTAAGTTTAGTTGTTGGATGAATGAGTATAACTTTTAATTTAATTTTTTGAAATAAGTGCTTTAATTGATGGAGATAAATATTTAACTTTGTTGTATAATTACAAATGTGTTAGATGGCTTAAGATGAACTTATGTATAATTTGTACTTGGGTATTAGAGACCGGCTTGTAATGTGAGATTAATTGAATATTGTATAATGTTTTTATGTTGAAATGTAGAAAGCACTTTGTTTGAATTGTTTATTTTAATGTAGAAATGACAATATGACATGGATTGTATTATTATTTAAGCATTTTAATTTGTTTGTTTATTTGTGTTGGTTACACTAATATTAGTATGAGACATATACCTTAATGTATTGTAAAAGGGATCACGAGATGAAATTTTTTATTGTTTGAACTTGTGGATTATAGATGGTCTTGCAAGATGAAATTATTTGGTTATTGACACAAAAACAATTGGTTTCAATTGATTTGTTTTGAGTATAGATTACTACATGTAATGATTGTATTATTATTTAAGCTTATTTGTTTTCTTATTTGCATTGCTTGTAGTAATAATAGTAACATAACATTTTTAGTTGTTTATATTAGTTGTATAAAAGGTTATGTAGCCCATTTCATTATTTTTGGGTAATGCCTTATAAGAAATTTAAATGTTATTAAAAAATGTATTAGATAATGTACTTGTCGTTTAAATTAATATTTGTGTAAATATTATTTTAAATTTTAATATTTGTGTAAATATTATTTTAGATAATGTACATTTACTTACTTCGTAAATGATTTAAAAATGTGTTAGATTTGTAAATACCTGTTCTTAGAATTAATATTTGTATAAATATTAGTTTAGATGAAAATATGACATTGTTAAAGTATTTTGTAAAATAAGTGATTATAGTGATGATCATATTTTACCATTAATATGGAAAGAAAACAAGTTTTGAAACCATGGGTGCATGATCACCGAAAGACAGTCTCATAAAGCAAAATATATTTTATTATTATTATATTGCTGTAAGCACATTAAAGGCAGTACCGCACTGTTGACATTGAATCAAAAGATATTACTTATTTTCACGTTGCCTTTAAACGTGGCACGGTGTGTCATCGCCCACCAAATCTGATACGTGGAGGACACGTGTGTCTAACCCTAGTTCAGACGGAAATATAAACAAAAATTTAATGAGGAATTAATCCCGTACGTAACCCTAGTTGAGACGGAATTATAAACAAAAATATAAAATCCCGTGGTGGGGGCGGCGACATTAATGTGAATGAAGAATGATTAAAATGACATCATTCTGATGATTGAATAAAACCATAAGAGCTGGGCTTTTACTGCTTTCCCTGCTTTTCACATCGTGCACGGCAAGTAGCGGTTTTGTGGCAAACAAAAAGTGGCTATAAAACCGCAGGCGCCCCTTCTCTATTTCTGATGTAATGACCTTGGTTTTTAACAGTCTTTTCAAATGATGAATGTTTATCGGAGGATTCTGTTGACAGAAGGTGTGAGGCATCATTCGTATTATGGAACGCATTTGGGATGGCGGTCTCCGGTGGTTTATTTATTCGTTTCAGTGGCCGCCATGCTGCTCATTGTTGGCTTTGCTTCTCTCATTCTCGTCTGCACCTGGTGCAGATTTGCTACTTCTAATGCTAATGTGGGGGAAAATGAAGGTACAGGGCAGGGTGAATCTGATTCTGGGGATATGAAAACAGAGGGCATAGTAGTTGATGATGAAGAGCAGGGGGGGAATATGCTGGTTATCATGCCTGGTGAGCACAAACCCACTTTTGTAGCCACCCAAGTTCCCTCTGCCCCGCTTTCTGCACAAAACAGGGGATAGTATTCTGGCTACTAAAAGACCAACTTTTATTTTTAACTGCAATTCTTGCAAATTGAACTGAAAACCCATTCACTTTAGCATTCGGGACAGGCTTCCTCAAATCCTTAAAATCGAGAATAGAGTAGGTTGGATATGTGTAAATATATGGAAGTTATAGCAGGGTATTTTGTAGATATGAGCTAGTGAGAAAAATGAAAAATCTTAGTTTGCTTTGCAGTAAAGTTTCAATGGAGGTTTCTCAGGGTTTTGGGAGTTATTCCGGCCTATAGATTGTAGATGATATTAGTTCTTCAAGGATTTGATGATTTTGTGAGGATTCATTCTGCAAATGATATTTATTCGGTGATTCATGAGACCTTGATTCACCATTCAAGAGAAAATGGTGGGTCTTCCCTAATCAGGGAACTTTTTATCAGAGGCGGCCACTCAGTAAGCTCAATTCGATGGTCTAGCCTTCCCGCCACTGTTTATGTGATTTAACATTACGATAGGCTGAAGAACGAAACAACTTCATGCATGCTGAGTTTATAGACGGGGTACATACTTGGGATTTCCATATTTTCCGTTTTTTTGTTTTTTTTTTCAAGTCTTTTTAAAAGGTTGAAGCTATTATTTTGGTTGGGGTAGTTTAAGGATTTTTAGCTGTACAGAATTTGTGCTCTTCAAATTTAAAAAACTTGACAGTTTTTGAATTTCATATTAAAAAAATTTCATAGGTGGTACACTTAGATGCTTTCCCTTTCCTTTCTTGCCCTTTTTTAACTTGCCTTTCTTTTCCTATTCTTTTTAACTTGCCTTTCTTTTCTTTTCTTTTTTGCAAAAGTCAAAAAGTGATCGCTTGTGGTTGTGCACAAAAGTAAAAAAGTGACCACTTTATGTTTGCAAGAGTTGAAAAGTGATCATTTTGTGATTGTTTTGGACTATAAAATCATCTTTCCTTTCTTATTTTAAGTGCACAAGGATAAAAAAGTGGCCATCCCTTATGTGTGTAAGGGTAAAAAATTGATAATTTTGGACTATAAAAGCACCTTTCCCTTCTTTTCCTCCCTTCTTTTCCTTAGTGCATAAGGATCAAAAAGTGGGTAATTTTGGACTACAAAATTTCCCCTCTTTTTCTTAGTGCATAAGGATCAAAAAGTGGTCATTCATTATGTGTGCA
This sequence comes from Thuja plicata, assembly GCA_018584345.1. Classification (NCBI taxonomy): domain Eukaryota; kingdom Viridiplantae; phylum Streptophyta; class Pinopsida; order Cupressales; family Cupressaceae; genus Thuja; species Thuja plicata. The sequence continues at coordinate 240,478 of MU226767.1, forward strand.
AGGATATTCTTAGTGCATAAGGATCAAAAAGTGGTCATTCATTATGTGTGCAAGGATTAAAAAATGATCGTTTTGAAGTGATCTTCGATACATATTTTTGGTTGTCTTGTTGATCATTCACTTTGACCAGCACAAATTAACTCTTAACTCAATAATCAAAATTAACTCAGTAAACATGTGCTCTTTGATTGCTTGTGTTCTTGTACTAATCAAGAATAATTGCTTGTGTTCTTGTACTAATCAAGTTGTACAATTTGATAAAAAAATCATATAACATAGATAATAATAATAAACATTACCACGTGAAATTTGACCTAACCTCTTTTAGACGTCAATTTCTTATATAAATTTCACTGCTTTGTATAACTACACATCGTTAAAACCCTTTAAATGAATAGTGGAGACCCTTGCCATTGTGTTTTTCCAATTTATTCCAAACATAGGTCAAACAATTATCCTTGAACCCATGAAAATATTTTACTTAAACTATGCAGAAACTGGCTTATAATTTTGACCTCTTTAACAATGTAACTTAGCCCAAAAACTCAGTTTTTTTAAGGAAAATAACATGACATTAACTACGAAAGTTATCATTCTCCATTTTGTTGTTACATAGGTTTTAGTTCACTATTTTGGAGTTTTAGTTTAATTTAATATATAACATCATATTGATTCAGTTTGAGCTTACTAGAAACATTAAAGATGGATGATAATTGCGACCTCATTTGGTGATATCATGGTGATCAAATTATGACACCATAATTTAATTCTCTTAATCAAGGAAAAAAGGTGATCTAATTATGACATCATATAAAAAGATCCAACCTAATACAAGTGAAGGATGTGACAATCTTGACCACCATGAACTCACCATCTATAATAAATAACGATCAATGCATATTTGGATTTACGCAATTATGTAAGAAAAGCGGCGGCTTGGGAGTATAATAATACTATGTTTTATGTGTATTTCAAGCTTTCCATTTTGTTGGATTTTATACTATACGCTAAAAAATTAAGTTAATAGTTGTTTATTAAGTTAGTTATTAGAACAATTGTGCAAGTTTATTGGTATCAATAGTGCACAATTATTGAGGCATGTGTGCAAAAGTATTGGATCAATTGTACAAACTTTTTGATTGTCAAAGCAAACGGGTAATGAGACAATATATTCCTTCACCCCTTACAATTCCTACCGTGTTCGTCTTTACCACTTGAAAGTCAGAATAATAGCTATAAGCAATTAAGTCATTTGTTCCACCTAAACGCCAGAATAATAGCTATAAGCAATTAAATCGCATTCAAAAACCAGAAAAAAATCATCAAAATCTGATGTACCATTTAAAATTGTAAATCTGCAAATTTAATTATAGCGACTATTATATACTTTCTCTAAATAAATACCTTATGCACTACCAACAATAGTGTTTTGTGTCACATCATCTTTCCCTTAGTTTCACGAGCTTCAACAACCTCAAAAACGATTCTAAAGCGTGTGTTCAATTTTTAAGTGTACAAGATCGACTTTAAATTTAATTTTTTTAACTAGTTTTATGTTGAAGATATTTATTATATTAAATGAATCGACTGAATTTGAAATCTACGATCCATGTTTACCCAGAGACGTGCCAAGACAACCGTCGGATTTTGTTTTTTGTTACCAGAAACGCCGTTCCCGTACCCTGCCGTGCCGTTTGCTCCGGTTGCCACAAACGCCATTTATTTCTATAATATTTTTGCACTCTCCGTTTTCGGAAGGAGCCATGATGAAGCATTAGCATTTTTATTTTTATTTTATTTAAAACTTACTCCTTCCTTTTAATCTTTTACCTACAGTTTGCAAGCTTCCAAACTTTCACACTTACAAAACCTTTTCGTAAAAGCTGAGAAACTAATTTATTTTACGTTTTAAAATCTTTTTAAATTTGTAATGATATTTTATTAGTATTGTTAGTTTTATTTTCAATATAATTTATAATTAGCTGATAGGCTATATTTCGTGAGCTTTCAGAAATATCTGTTGACGCTTTAAAACCAGACCACTAAAAGTTTGGTGGATGGTTTTTCTCATTGAAAACTACTTGGATGAGTCATGCATAGTCCATGGATGAGTCATACATATCAAATCAAATCCGATTTTAATATGAAATCAAATCAAATTTCACGAAATCAAATCAGATTCCACTAAATATGAAATCAAATTGGATTTTAGATTGAGAAAGGGAGCCGAATAAAGAGCATTGGAGACGATAGCAAATAGGTGCCCTGTTTCATGAACCAGTAATTTTGATGATACCAAGCTATAATCAATCCCCAATCACAACAAGCTCGCCTTCTGAACCACTGAGTTGCTGCAGTGCATTCACAAACCGTTTATGTAGATCAATGGCAACAATGACTATCTTAACAACTACTACTTCAATCTTATTCTTCAAATTAAATATAATCGGTGTCAGTACAGAAAACACTTACTCAAGCTTTTGCCCAATTTCTTATAGGTAATTTCTTGAAACGAGAACTTCTGTGTTTTTCGATTGAATGGAACTTCAAGAACGATACAAATATATAATTTTGTCTATTGGTGTTGAGAAACATGTGTCTCAACCTTGCAGTTTGTTTCAAATAAGTCCAATATTTTTGTTGGTAGTTTTCCACATGTTTATGCATTGGAAAAAGGTGTAAAGGTGTATGAGTTGTCAAAATGAGTCTTGTCCATAGTAGAATATAGGTGGGCCATTTTTAGAGCCTTAATGACTCATTTTGTGACTTTTATAAGGGTCTAAACTAGGGGACAAAATTATGGACGGGATTACTATTTTAACCTGGTTGTTTTTCCATCTTGGAAATGTAAATGTCAAAAATGGGCAACATGTGGCATGGTGGTTAAGCCCATGGCTTTGTAAAACCACAAGTGGTTTCCGGGTTGTAAAATCACTATATAAGGAGGGCTTGGGGAGGAGTTTGTATTATGGAGTTTTGTTTGTTGACGCTGGGTGCTAGAAGGATGCTAGTGGTGTCTCTCCAAGCTTGAGTTGAGGTGATGCTCTTGTAAGAACTTGCATTGCAAGTGCATTGTAATCTTCTTTGATTTGATAATACATTATGCAGGTTTTAGAGTGTGGGGTTTTTCTCCCGTAAGGGTTTTCCCCACGATAATCACAGTGTTATGTGTTTGTGGTTATTTCATTTATACTCTTGAATGTGTTTCTTTGAATCGCTGTAATTCTTTAAGTTGAAATTTGTATAATCGTCCTCTCAAGATTAGCATAGGAAGCGTTTTCGCACACCTTTGCTTCCTTACAAGTGGTATCAGAGCCTGTCCAGTTTTTGGTTCTATTTGTTGGGTACAGGGTTTTTTGAGCTAGTCAAGGTTTGAGTGGGAGCTTGTGCAGAGTATTTCATTTCTGTATTGCAGGATTGCAAAGATGGAAAGCATGTCGGGGAGGATTGATGTAGAGAAGTTTTCTGGCACAAACTTTGAGATGTGGAAGTTGAAGATGGAAGATTTGTTGATTGATCGGGATCTATGGGATGCGGTGGATGAGAATAAGCTAAGGCCTACAGATCCGACTTTAGCTGCACAATATGATGTGATGGACAGAAAAGCTAAAGGTCTCAT
>MU226767.1:246138-271782 GCA_018584345.1 Thuja plicata
TTTAGAGCCTTAATGACTCATTTTGTGACTTTTATAAGGGTCTAAACTAGGGGACAAAATTATGGACGGGATTACTATTTTAACCTGGTTGTTTTTCCATCTTGGAAATGTAAATGTCAAAAATGGGTAACATGTGGCATGGTGGTTAAGCCCATGGTTTTGTAAAACCACAAGTGGTTTCTGGGTTGTAAAATCACTATATAAGGAGGGCTTGGGGAGGAGTTTGTATTATGGAGTTTTGTTTGCAACGCTGGGTGCTAGAAGGATGCTAGTGGTGTCTCTCCAAGCTTGAGTTGAGGTGATGCTCTTGTAAGAACTTGCATTGCAAGTGTATTGTAATCTTCTTTGATTTGATAATACATTATGCAGGTTTTAGAGTGTGGGGTTTTTCTCCTGTAAGGGTTTTTCCCAAAATAATCACAGTGTTATGTGTTTGTGGTTATTTCATTTATACTCTTGAATGTGTTTCTTTGAATCGCTGTAATTCTTTAAGTTGAAATTTGTATAATTGTCCTCTCAAGATTAGCATAGGAAGCGTTTTCGCACACCTTTGCTTCCTTACAATTGGAATGCAGGAGCTTCGAAAAATGGGTGTACGTAGAGTTGGCATGTTATCTCTTCCTTTGTTTGGCTGCTTACCTTCGCAAATAACACTGCATGGTCACGGAAAGAAGACTTGTGTCAAAAATCTCAACAAAGAGGCTTCTAATTTTAACTCGAACATGCTCAAATTACTGCAAAAATTGAACGGAACGGATGACATGAGGTTTGCTTATATAGACATTTTCACCTCACTCAGTGCCACTACAAGATTCCCTGCAAAGTATGGTGAGATATGTCGCCATCTTTTCTTTGGAATTCCTTATATTTGTTCTAATTTCATACCCCAATATTTATACTTAGTGTTAGTATGGATATTTTACATTACATTCCTTGATCCTATGAGGATGTTAGAAAACATAGAGAGATTCAAAGTGATGGATTATCAAATGTGATTCAATGTTGAAATATCAATAATAAATTATTACACTGCTTTATAGTTCAATTGTATAGAATTTATTTAAATTAATGTTTGAGATTACATTCTATGATCTATCATCCGAATAACTGAATAAAAGAACTATAAATCATAATGTAGTGAAAGATCGATGGATCACAAAGTCGGATCTACAAGATCTAATTTTCTTTCTACATCTCTCTTATTCCTCTTATTTTGATAGTAGATCATGAAATGTGAATCAAGATATTAATAGAAATAAATTCTATACAGGTGAATCAAGAAATACAACATGATAATCGTTATAAACATTAGAAATCTATTATCTCAAAATAACCATAAATATCTTATAAATGGAAAATATCTGATAGTATTGTGCTTGAATGAGCACAAGGTTTGTAGAAGGCCAGAGAGTATGTTGTGGAAAAGGGCATCTGGAAGTGTCAATCTTATGTAATGAATATAGCTTTGGCACATGTGCAAATGCTTCAAAGTATGTATTCTGGGATGGTTTCCATCCATCAGACATAATGAACTTTCTTCTTGCAAAATCTTAGCTTCCCAAACTTCTCAAAGAATTCTCATGACACATGTGTTGTATTCATCTCTGATTAATATCATTTCGTATACTAAATTTCCATATTTATTGGGTTATATCTTGTAAAATTTAATACATACGGTTGAAAGAAACATTTCTAAAACTGTATAATCAATTTAAAAACTTGTAACTTGTTATGCTATGGTTCCATAATTTATGAAGTTTTGTGTTTTTCTGTCATGGAGAGCCCCCAAAAGTTTACCTTAATTCTTTTTAGTTTGAAGATTATATTGAGCTTTTCATGAATCAGTTAGGATTCTTGCTATTACAATCTTCTACAATTTGAGTTAGTTGATAGCCCATAAGTCAGATTGTGTATATGAGATTGAGAAGGGTTTCCTAGAGATGTATTTACCCCATTGGAGAGTGTAGTAGCTTCCTTTCCTTGTACGTGTGTTGATACTTCTGTAATATCTCTGGATTTACTTCTTGTTTTAGCAGTAGTATTCAAGCATTTAATTCATTGTCCACCAATGATGAATCAACACCATGCTTATGCTCACCAATTGATAAACTGAGATCTGGTAGCGTCCTTTCCAAAGTGGATCTAATGGGCAGAGGGTCGATCATGTTTCTTTCTTTTGAAAATGGTTGGAATACTCCACCCACTCTCTAGTTTGAATCCAAAAAATAGCTTGGTGTTTGAAGTAGCAGACTGTTGCCGATGAGAAATCTTCTCTTTTAAAGATTCTTCCACAAATACTGGCTTCTGTAAATAAATTAAGTCCGTCACTCTCAATAATCCATGTAAGTTATTTCCACCGAAACCCAAATTCAAGGGCTCTTTACTGGCTTCTGTAAATAAATTAAGTTCACCGCTCTAAATAATCCACATAAGTTATTTCCACAAAAATCCAAACTCAAGGGCTTGTGGCTCCAGTAAAAACATAAAATCAAGGGCTTGTGGCTCCGGTAAAAACATAAAATCAACGATAGATGAAAGACCAGCTTAGCAATGCAACTAAAAGTGCAGGAAAGATGTTTGAAATAAATAGGAAAAAATGCACAATTTTGTATTCCTGAAATCACAGGGGATACACAAGTTAATGGAAGAAATGAATACCATCATTGACAAACTGCATACAAAAATGATAAATTTAGAAGTAAGCGGAAGGATTTACCTGAATGGGCTTTGATGAGATCTAATACCTGCTAAAGACACCTTAGCAGTTTAGAGTTAAGTGATAGAGAAGATAAATTAAATTTTCTAACAAAATGTATGAATTATCTTATATATATATATATATATATATATATATATATATATATATATATATGACTAAAAGAGGGGTAAAAAATTTATTGAAAGAAAAAGAGAACAGTACAACAAAGAGCTCTAATGAGCTTATATATTAAAGATATGTAACTAATTACTTTCTATAAGATGTTCCTGAGTATCCAAGCTCTTTCCTCGTGTGCCTCGAGGCACCACAGTCTCTCCATCCCTTTGCAATGACATCTTTTATGTCACTCTTCTTTAAATGGGCTAATCAAACGTCAACCTGTGCTGAATAAGGGCAATTTCATTTAATCTACTGCAAGTTCTATGGAGGTAGCTCGATAAACTTCCCAAATAATAGTTCGTAGCAATACACAGTTTTGGCAATGACCACAACAACCATATAAACCTAGTATGTAGATTCTTTTTCATTGTCCATTATTTACTACGTGCAAACTTCAGTTTTACAGCCATGTTACATTGGATGGTGTTGTTTTTATTTTGAAAAACAAAAATTGCTAAAGAAACTGAATCACACTCTAAATTTGCATTGGGATTATCAATCCAATTTTCAGACTCATTACTTCATGCACCTACAGGTCCTAAACTATATGTTGGATTTTGACGGATTTTTTCGGTATGTCTCCAGTACGGGAGTTAACTGCTTCAATTAATCATAGGCAAATATAATACAAAAATATTTTAAATGTTAAGAGAATAAAGCATGTAATTCAAATTTGTATTAGAATGTCATATAAACAATAAAGAATATAACTTCTCCGTACAATAGATTACATGTACTTTTCTATCGGCGTAACCCCTTGCACTCCTTTTTGCTGCAAGTGCTAGTATTATATACTACCAGTTGCCGATAGATGGTTTTTGGCGGGGGCTATAGGGAGGGAAGGTGAAATGCTTTCCTTTTAAATGAAAAGTTTTAAAATTATAGTGGCATCAGTTTATATGATAATTATTTTTAATTGGTATTGATTATATTAATATGTTTAGAATAAGTGTTAAGATTTTTTGATGAATAGAGGCATTTTCAATTAATATATAAAAAGAGTATAGTTTTCATAAAATAGGACTGGGGGATAAAAAATCACCCCGCGAAGAGTCACTCGGTATCACGCCAAAAACATACAACTATTCACCAAAAAATCTTATAAAGAAAGCCCTCAGGCTGCAAGAGAAGTAGCAGAAGAGGGAGGAGGATCTTTATCATTAGGATTGCCCCAAACATTGGGCCTAGGGGTCTTGTCGGGAAGCAACCACCCATCATCTGTATCTTTTTCTTCATTCTCCAGTTCTCCTTCCTCTCGCCTAGGAGAGATAGCAAGAGATAAGTGGGAGATTTTATCCGAAGGGGAAGAAGGCCACACAAGAACATTGGTCGTCGGTCGAGCAGCAGAAGAAACAAGCAGAGGAGGCCAACCAGCAGCCGAGGCCCTCCTAGAAAGAGGAGAGGCAAAGTGGTGGCACCAAGATTGCAATGTTCTAGAGCACTTGGACGAGGAACTCTGGCTATGACACTGGCCCCGGGGTGGCACGCGGTCACCTGAGAGGGAATCTAGTGGCACCTGAGATACAGTACATAGGGCATTACCCCAATGCTGCAGCAACTCTTGCAAGTGGGCGACCTCAAGGGCCACCTTGTCAGCTTGTACTTGAGTCTGCATCATGACATTATTACATAAACATGCCTTAGCATAAAGAGAAACATTGACATCCAGAAAGCTATGCGTAAAAATAAAAAAATTACAGTCTTTCCATAGGGAAAACAAAATCTCCATTCTAAAAGCATGCCAAATCTGGGTATACTGGGAAGGCATTCTGGGTGAATCACCAAGGAGAGCCATATTCCAAGAGAAAGGCTCAGGCCGGAATGACATAAAAAAGTCATGAATCCATCTCCAATAGTTTTCATCCCATTGACAGAACCAAAAGAATGCATAATGGTTTCAGAATGCCCACAAAATGGGCATTTGGGATCAGGGACACCCAAGTGCCGGAGCTGAGCTCCCAAAGGCAAACCCTGGTAAAGCAGACACCAAGAAAAATGTGTAAATTTGGGTTCAGTAATAGCATCCCAAATAGTGCAGAAATGCCAGCTCCAGGTCTTCTGGGAAGAAGAAAGATGCCAACGATGATTGAGAGAATCAATCATAGGAAAATGAGGCACAAGCCTAGAGTACCTAAGCTTGGGTTTGTAGTTGGTAAATGGCATATCAGGGTACCATTTCTAGTCTTTCCACCAAGGTTTAACGGAATGAATTCCAAGTTTATGCAGGAGATGCGGCGGAATAGTAGAGACAAGCAAGTCAAAAGTCTGACGATCTGGACGAGTGAGCCAGAACTAAACTCAGAGATCATCCCAAGAGCGGAGAATCATGGTGGCTTTGGAAAACAAATCCTTGGGCATTTGAATGCCACATTTTTGAAAACAAAGAGTACTTATCCCCTGGATTTTGGTCAAAGGAAGCCCTTGTTGAGAAAAAAGAGGGGACCACCAAATGTTTTTTTGATTGAAAGAAAGCCCATCACGGAAGCCATTGCCAACCCAAGCAAGCTAAGGCTTGAAAGCTTCCCAGGATCTCCAAATACTTTTGACAACAAATGTACCTTGGATTTGAACATGGTGATTCATAACTAGAAGGGTTTGAAACCCAATCCCCTTCCAAGCCAGCTTGTGCAAGGGATACCCAGAAGAAATGCAATGTCGAAGAAGAATTTTCTAGGCCTCATCACCAGTGAGACGTCACACAATCTACTTCACACAAAGGGCCAAGCCTTGTTTCTATGTGTTGAGTAAGCCAAGCCCACCAGAGGCCTTAGGGAGACAAAACAAATCCTAGACAACTCTGTGAAATCCATGATGATCAACGCCAGAAGCCCAAAGAAAATCCCTTAGCAATTTTTTGAGCTTCTTGTAGGAGGCTTTTGAAGGATCCCAACAAGAAGAGTAGTAAACATGCATAGCATCCAAGACCTTGGAGAAAATTTGAAATTTCCTAGCGAGAGAGAGCAACTTGGTAATCCAATAAGTAAGATTCTTTTCAATTTTAGCTAACACAACATTCCATAATTCAGTAGAAGTGGTTTGAAAAGAAAACGAAATACCAAGGAAACAAAAAATTTCCCCATGTTGAATCCCGGACCATCCAAACTTAGAGAACTAGGATGGATTGGGAAGGGAAGATTGCCTGTAACACAAGGTTTTATGCCACTGAATGGATGAACTAGAGGGCAGACAAAAAGTGTCTAAACACTGCAAGCCTACCTTGATATTTTCTTCATCCTCTTCAAGAGTGACAAAGGAATCATCGACAAAATGGCCATTGCCCAATTGCTAGGTAGAGCTAACAAATAGACAAAGCCCTCGGCTGCTAGAACATACAAGGCAGGAGCTAAAGGATAGCCTTGCCGAATGGATCTGAAGAGACCAAAGGTAGAAGATTATCTGTCATTAATGGTGATGCAAGTAGAGGCAGCTTGAAAAAGCATATGCATAGATTGAAGAAATATGGGGCCAAAACCAAGAGCGTGAAGCATAGAAATAATAAAAGGCCATTCAATGTGGTTATAATCTTTAGAAAAATCAATTTTAAGGAAAAGGGTTTTCTGTTAAGACTTACGAGCCTATTCTTACGAGCCTATTCCATACCTTCCCAAACCACTATGATATTATCAATAATAAATCTTGATTTGATAAACCCAGTTTTCTCTGGCTGAACAATTCGACGCAGGATGTGACAGATCTTGAGAGCTAGAGCCTTAGCGATGATCTTATATGAGACATTAAGCAAGGTAATAGGCCGCCAGTTGAAAATATCCTCAGGCTCCCTAGACTTGGGAATGAATTTAATGTTTCCTTTGTTGATAATGTCCCCCAGAGACTGGGAGTGATATGCTTCGAGGTAAGCTGGTGTAAATCAGGACCAATGGCATCCCAAAAGTGTTTTATAAAACTCACAGGGAAAGCCATCACAACCTGGGGATTTATCATTAGCCATGGCAAAGACAACTTCATGAAGATCCTATAGGGTAAGAAGCTGATCACAAAAATCTTGCTGGGTAGGTGAAACACATTGAGGCATGACAACCATGCAATCATCAAAAGCTTGATTGCTGGTAGGAGAAGATCCTTGAGTGGCAAAAACTTGTTCGTAATGACGAACAAAGGTCTACAGAATATCAGGAAGCTCTGTGAGGAGGGATTGACCTTCTTTAATCCTGGTTATGCCCACATGGGTGTGACGGGCCCAACAAGAAAAAAAATTCTTTAGAGGCTTGATCTCCAACCTTTAAACACTGTAGCCGAGCTTTGATCTGACCACCTCTAGCAGCATAATTTTTTGCAACTTGGTTCTGCTGATGCAACTGGGCAAGGTGAAGTTATAAGCCTTGATTGAAAGGATCATGAGCTAAGGCCTTCGTAGCAACACAAAGAACTTTGGTGTTGACATCATAGGATCTACAATGGTAGATGGAAAGCTGTCTACCATAAATGTGCAAAAAGAGTGCCATACGATGAATGACATCATTCTACCATTGAATCCAGCTAGGTGATTGTGATGGCCAAGGCTCAAGGTTCCAAACCTGATGAATGTGGGCCACCGTGGAGGCATGGCTGAGAAAAAAAGTATTAAAAAAGAACTGAGTGGTGGGAGGTTGAGATTTAGCTGTCTTCCTTATAATATTAAATTGAATGGGGAAGTGATCCGACAATGTCACATCAATAAGAGGAGTAACCGATAAGGCTTATTTTTTTGAAAAAGAGAAAAATGATTGTTTCAAAATCATGGCATGATCAATCCATTTATGAATTTTATCAGAAGAGGCTCTAAAATTAGACCACGTGTGCCAAACTCCATTAGGATGGAGGCAACCAATATTGGGATAAAAAGGACCAATTTATTACACATGTAATATCAGGCTTCCCGTTCACCAAATGTCCATTGAAATGGAAAAATGCCATCCTTGTCAGAAGCTACTTCAACCATATTAATGTCACCATAAAAAATCCAAGTTGCAGGTGGCAGCTCGAATCCACAAGCCAATGCCAAAGGTGAGATCTCTCAATAGCATCATTGGGAGCATAAACATTAACTATGCCAAAAGAATGATTCTTAATAATGAAAGTATCCCAAATAGATCTTTGCATGGGATCTAAGCTATGATTGATTAAAAAATAATGCCAATGTGGAGAGAGGAGAGCAGAAACTCCACCTTGACAAGCTTTGTGGTGAGAACAGAGAGCAAGGCTCTTAGGCCAAATAACTTTGCAAGCAACATCAAGGAAAAACTAGAAATTTTAACTTCCAGGAGGCATAACACATCCAAATGACTAACACAACGATGCACATCCTTGATAGAATACTTTTTGGGCAGATCTGTCAGACCCCTAACATTACATGAGATATACTTCATGAGAAAATAGTGTCGTCCATACCATCACTATCCCCAAGGGAAGAAAAACTATTTGACAAATAAGCTAGAGAGAAATCATTCCCAAGAGACTCCATGGAAATATTTTTGCATTTTTCTGAAATGCCCTCCAACGTGGCCTCAGCACACCTATTAGGGTTGCGAGAGCAATGAAAAATGGGAGGGGTGGAAATTGTGGAAGCTGTCTGAGGTGTGCAAACCCAAGGAGGGTTAACACCAAATTCAAAAGTATCCATCCCCTGCTGGCCAGGGTTTGAAATGGGAGCATTATTCTCAGTATGAGAAGCAGATCGAGCCGCACGAGGAGGTGGTGGCGGCTACGAAGTGGAAGCCAAAGCAGAAGGCTTGACCTGCTTGTTCTTGCGGATGACTCTTACCCACTCATCTTTCTTGGTGTCCTCTTTTTTACCAGAATCAGCAGGCCGCAAACCATAATCCTTAGGGGAGGAGGTTTGGGATGAGGAACTGCCAAAGGGCAATGCTTGATCTTGTGCTCTGCAGATTGACAATGATAACAAGTGTTGGGAAGGTTGAGGTACAACACCTTCTGAGAGAAGGTCATTTCACCAACTTGAATCTCAACATAATTTTTAAGGTCTTTGGAAAGGTCAAACTCAATATAGAGCCTCTTTTGAGGCTGATGATTGAGAAAAAGGTCATGCTCACAATAGATAACCCTACCTAGCATTTGCACAATGGCATGCATGAAAGGCCAACAAGGTAGAGGAAGACTAGGGAACTCAACCCACACAGGAACTTTTAGTTTCTTGTGGTCAGAGATAGAAAAGTCTCAAGATGATCATTGGAAAACTAAAAGGGAAGCCCTAATATTCCAGGGTCCTTCGGCAAAAATGTCATCCACATGAGTGGGATTGGAAAAATGAAACAAAAAGAAACCTTTGGTGAGACTCGGAATGCCATCCAAATGGATTCCATGAGGAGTCCAGGCTTTTGCAACCCAATCCTTAATCCCATTTTTAGGAGGGTTGCGACCATGAAAGTAACCAATAAGAGTATGTGTTTCAAGCCAAGAACACGCATCATCAAACTCATGAATGGGAAAAACAATATCAGGCTGAGACATACCTTGTGGAACACTTTGGGAACAAACTTGCGAGGTCTCTTGCTTGGAGGCGCCATTGTTATTTGTCACCAAAACAACACCAGCATCAACTGCTGGGCTAATGGTGGTCGGGGCTATAAATACTAAAGAATTTCCTATAGCAAATGTGGTTTGAAAGGACAGGAGGGCTCAGAATAGCAACGCAATTGTAAACCCTAGCAGAGAAAAAAACCAAAGCCATCCAAAATAAGTGTTAAGATTTCGATTTAAGATAATTTGTAAACAATAATATTTAGAGTAAGAGATTTGTGTTTTCATATAGTGTGAAATTTCAAGAGATATTGAAAAGATTTGTTTAGAATCTTTAAGTTTAGTTGTTGGATGAATGAGTATAACTTTTAATTAATTTTTTTGAAATAAGTACTTTAATTGATGGAGATAAATATTTAACTTTGTTGTATAATTACAAATGTGTTAGATGGCTCAAGAATGAAATTATGTATAATTTGTACTTGGATATTAGATAGAGTCTTGTAATGTGAGATTGATTGGGTATTGTGTAATGTTTTTATGTTGAAATGTAGAAAGCACTTTGCTTGAAATATTTATTTTAATGTAGAAATGACAATATGACATGGATTATATTATTATTTAAGCAATTTTATTTGTCTATTTGTGTTTGTTAGAGTAATATTAGTATGAGACATATACCTTAATGTATTGTAAAAGGGACCGTGAGATGAAATTTTTTATTGTTTAAACTTGTGGATTAAAGATGGTCTTGCAAGATGAATTTATTAGGTTATTGACACAAAAATAGTTGGTTTAAATTGATTTTTTTTTAGTATAGATGAATGTATGTAATGATTTTATTATTATTTAAGCTTATTTGTTTTCTTATTTGCATTGCTTGTAGTAATAATAACATAACACTTTTAGTTGTTTATATTAGTTGTATTAAATATTATGTAGTGAATTTCATTATTTGTGGTAATGTCGTAAAAGAAATTTAATTGTTATTAAACAATATATTAGATAATGTACATGTTGTTTAAATTAGTATTTGTGTAAATATTATTGTAGATTTTAGTATTTGTTTAAATATTATTTTAGATCAGGAATTGATGTACATTTTCTTCTTAAATCATTAAAAAATGTGTTAGACACAAGTAGTTGTTCTTTGAATTAATATTTGTATAAATATTAGTTTCTAGATGAAAATATGCCATTGCTATAAATTTTGGAATATAATTGATTATAAAAGGCTAGAAAAGATAATGTTTAATATATATGAACATTCTTATAAAGTAGCAGTTGTTGATTTTTTTTTGTTTTATACATATATAGAGAAACAAACTTGTAGAATTTAAAATGAAGTATTTAACAAGCACTGAAATGATCAAGTATAATAGTAGCGGGCAATGAAGTTGAAATAATGATTGCTTTCTAGGAAGAGCCTGTTAGTATGTGGAATAGACAAAGTTGATTGGAATGCCATGGTGCATGATAGATTGTTAGGTTTATTTTAATGTATAAATGATAATTTGGTATGAATTGTATTATTATTTAAGCATTTTTGTTTGTCTATTTGTGTTGGTTACAATAATATTAGTATACGACATATACCTTAATGTATTGTAAAATGGATCGCTGGATGAAGTATTTTATTGTTTGAACTTGTAGATTATAGATGGTCTCGCAAGATGAAATTAGTTATTGAAATGAAAACACTTGGTTTGAATTGATTTGTTTTGAGTATAGATGACTGTATCTGTATGTAATGATTGTATTAGTATTTAAGCTTATTTGTTTTCTTGTTTGCATTGTTTGTAGTAATAATAACATAACACTTTTAGTTGTATAAAAGATTATGTAGTGAATTCCAATTTGTGTGGGTAATGTTTATAAGAAATTTAAATGTTGCTAAAAAATGAATTAGATAATGTACTTGTTATTTAAATTAGTATTTGTGCAAATATTATTTTAGATATTAGCATTGTATAAATATTATTTTAGATGGGGAATTGACATACATTTTCTTCTTAAATGATTTAAAAATGTGTTAGATGTAAGTAGTTGTTCAAATTAATATTTGTATAAACAACAGTTTAGATGAAAATATGATATTGTTATAAATTTTGTAAAATAAGTGATTATAAAAGACTGGAAAAGATAATGGTTAATGTAAATTAACATACTTATAAAGTAGCAGTTGTTGAAAATTTGTTGTTTTATGTCTAGAAGTTGAGAAATCCAACTTCACAGATCGCCAAGAACACCTGCATGCAAATAACTTGTTGCTGAAAGGAAACCAAAGAGATAGAAGCAAGGGTTTGTAAAATCTCAGTGGAGTGAGAGCAAATTGTATTCCAAAGTAATGAAACAATAATTACAAAAGTTCAACCTTAAAGGTGAACAAAACCCTAAAAAGGAAAAAGCTAGGTTGCGCAATATAATTAATATGAAATATTAATTATATGCACCTAAGAGACAACTTAAGTGAAAATAGAGTACATAGACAACTTAATAATTAAATCAACATGATCTAATTAATAAGTGAAGATAAATAGATACTCTAACACCCCCCTTAAGTGAAGCTCATGAGGTAAGCTAACCTAGCACAACTATGAAAGCGGGAAAAGAGGGTCCCGACAACAAGGCCTGATCAAGTACCCAATACAAGGAAATCTCTATGAACTGAAGATAAAGGAGAAAACCCAGTGGGAAAAACCCCTCTCCAAAAAGAGATAAACAAACATGCTGAAATAAACATGAAGGAAGGAAGGCCTCAACAAGACCCCCCAAGGACAACTTCCATCACCCCAAGCATAGAATGCAACTGAAGATAGCGTGGAGATGCAAAAGGTTTGGTGAAGATGTCAGCAACCTGCACGTCAGTGGGGATGTACTCCAAAGTGAGAACATCATCCTAAATCTGCTGATGGATGAAATGCATATGAAGCTCAATGTGTTTCGTGTGCTGATGCTCTACCAGGCTGCGAGAAATGTGAATAGCACTCTGATTATCGCACCATAGAATAGTGGGACAATCAGGAGGAAAGCAAAACTCAGTCATCAACTGTCGAAGCCATAGAATCTCCTGACTAGCATGCACTTCTGCTCTGTACTTAGCCTCTATAGATGAAAGTGCACGAGAATTCTACTTCTTGCACAACCATGTGATAGGGCCAGAGCCAAGACAAAAAACAAAGCCAGAAGTAGACTTCCGATCATCAACATCACCAACCCAATCTGAGTTAGTGAAGCCAACAATGTGAGGAGCCCTGATGTGTAATGAATGCCATACATAAGTGTGCCCTGAATGTATCTCAAAATACACTTGGAAACTTGCCAATGACTCTCATGAGGCTCATGTGATAACTGAGAGACTAGACCAATTACAAAGGAGAGATCAGGATGAGTGTGTGTCAGGTATAACAAGCTACCAACCAACTGTTGATACAATGTAGGATCCACTAAAGGTGAAGTGCAAGAGGTAGACAAAGTAACACCCAACTGAAAAGGTGTGGGAGCAGGCTTGCAATCAAGCATATCAAAGTGCCAAAGCATGTTAAGAGCATACTTCTGCTGGTAAACAAAGATTCCAGTAGGGGATTGAAAATCTGGAGACCTAGAAAGAAGTGTAATAGACCAAGGTCTGTCATCTCAAACTGCTCCATCAATGCGCGCTGAACATCCTGAATCATAGAAGATGAGCTACCTATGATGAGAAGATCATCAACATATAGCACAATGATCAAAACCTCATCCTCAAGATGTTGAATGTAGACTGTGAGATCACAATGACATCGTGTGAATCCTGTAGAAAGTAGAAAGGAGTCCATCTTCTCATACCAAGCCCGAGGGGCCTATTTGAGACCATACAAAGAACGTCGAAGTCTGCAAACCAAGGAGGAATCCTACTCAAATCCCCGAGGCTACTCCATGTAAATCTCCTCAGTAATATCACCGTGCAAGAATGCACTCTTCACATCCATCTGAAAAATAGGCCATCCCTGAGAAGCTGTGAGGGATAAGACAAGGCAAATAGAGTTCATCTTGGAAACAGGGGCAAATGTCTTAGTGTAATTGATACCCTCAACATGTGAAAAACCCTTCACAACAAGACATGCCTTATACTTATCAATAGAACCATCAACAACAAACTTAGTATGATTAAACCACTTGCATCGCACTAACTTTCTTCCCTTAGGAAGAGAACAAAGATCCCAAGTGTGATTCTTCATCAAAGAAGAATACTCCTCGCCCATAGCACTGTCCCACTTAGTATGTCTTGTCACTGCCGCAAATTTTTGAGGATCATCATAAATAGCATGACTCAGAAGACTAGAACCCGCAATATGAGACCGGGTGCGACGGGAAGTGGAAGGGTCACCAGCCAGAGATCCTGCAGCATCAATTGTAACATGAGCCCATCTAGGCATTGGTGGAGGATCCTGTGGTGGAGGTAAATGGGGATCACTAAGATAATCATCCTCATCATCCTGAAAAGAAACTGGAAGAGATGAGGGAGTAGTGGTAAGTGAAGTAGACACTGGAAGTGGGGTATCTACTGTAGGAAGGCGCTCATCAAACTGGACATCTCATCAAAATAAGACCTCTCTGGAATCAGGGTCAAACAACCTGTATGCCTTCACATCCTCGTAGTAGCCAACAAAAATGAGGCATCGACTTTTCACTCCATTGCTCTCCTCTGAGCATCTGGCACAAAAGCCCATGCTTCACTACCAAAAAATAAGAATGAAGATACATCAGGCTTGACATGAGACCAAGCCTCCTCAGGAGTCATATGTCAAACTGCCTTGTGAGGCATCTGATTCTGAATATAGATGGCACAATTGACTGCCTATGCCCAAAAGGATGAATCCATGGACCTGGACTGTATCATACAATTAGCCATCTCCCGAAGTGTTCTGTTCTTTCTCTTAGCCACACCATTCTGTTGAGGGGTGTAGGGCACTAAAAATTGATGTTGAAGACCATGTTCAGAGAAAAAATCCTTGAAATCTTGGTTCACATACTCCCCCCATTATCTGTGCATATCCAGTGAATAGAAAGACTAGATTGCTTCTCCACAAATGTCTTAAAGACTTGAAATGAATCAAAGACATCAGACTCGTAGTTCAAAAAGTACACCCATGTGCGCCTGGATAAGTCATCAATAAAAGTAAGCACATATTTGGCACCAGAAAAAGGAGTAGAAAATGACATGAGGTCACTATGAATCAACTCCAATGGTGCCAAAACACAAGTAGCCCGTCTGTGAGGAAAAGGATCCCTATGTTGTTTGCCAAGAACACAACCCTGACAAACCCCATCAGTGCAAGTAATCTATGGAAGCCCAAGGACAAGTGCATGTGTGCTCATCTGCTAAAGATATCTGTAGTTGACATGGCCCAAATGCTCATGCCAAATTCTGCTCACTAAATCTACATGTGCTATAAGATAGGAACCTGTGCCAGCAGAAGACTCAAATCCATCAAATCTGTATAGGCAGGATGCAGTGTCAACACTCCCAGTAGCCACAATCATATCAGAATCATGTAAGTCCCGAATAACCACATCATGTGGTGAGAAATCAACTGTCTTACCAGAGCCAGAGTGGAAAATATGATAGATAGACAATAGGTTTGTGAAAATGTCAGGGACAAAAACAACATCCTGAAGAGAACCCCCAGCTAATGCAACAGAACCAGCACCCAAAATACAAAGATGAGATGATTTCCCAACAACAATCTGTTAAGTAGCACAAGGAGAAAGTGAGGTGACCAACTGCTGAGTGTGAGTCATGGTGAGAGGCACCGAAATCAAGAATCCAAGTGGGCCCAGAAGTCATAGCTCATGCAGTAAGAGCATGACCTTTCCTTGCAAGGGAGGATGTGGACTAAGGAGCTGAAATGTGATGCTCCTGCATGGCTTCCTCTAAAGCCCCCAAACATTTCTAGCACCTAAAAATAGGATGTCCATCCTTTCCACAAAAACTACAGGTCTCAACTGATTTCTTCTTAGTCTTGGAGGTAGACTCAGTAGACTTTGAAGAAGATTTACCCTTGGAAGGGTTAGCTGGAGGTTTTGAATCAGTTTTCTATGCAGGTTTGGAGGAATACTCATTTCCTGCTGAATCTTTCTTCGATTTGGATTTCTGTTTTGGTTTCCCCTGTGAAGACTGAGAAACCAATGCTTGGCTAGAAGAGCCAGAAGCATCCATCTATTGGATCTTTGCCTGTTCCTGTGTCAACCAATCATAGAATGTCTTGAATGAAGGCATGGTGTGTCTAGTATCCAAAGCATCCATGGTGGAGTAGAAATTAGAAGAAAAGATCTGATACTATCCTCTCAAATTTGAGAGTATCAAGAAGATACACTCATCATCTATCTTGTTTCTCCCACATCCCTGCAAAACTGAGCACAGAGATTTGAACTTCATCAAGAAGTCCTCCATAGCGGGAAAGCTCATAGGAGTCAAAGTGGTCAGCTTTGCATTAGTGCCTAAAACTCATTCACTATCCCAAACAAATCTGAAAACTTGCCCCAAATGGCCCTAGGAGTTGTCAAACCATCCAGGTGAAAAAGGAGACTGTCGGAGATGTTCAGTGCAATTAAGCCCATGGCTTCATCCATTTTATTCCTGTGCTGAAGAACCTCAAAAGGAAGCTGTAGGACAGGTTTGTTTTCATCTAGACATGACCATAAGCCACGTGACATGAGTAGCCTGGTCATGTGTGCTTTCCAGGTGTGGTAATTGTGCGGTGTCAACCAGGCCACAGAGGGGTCTGACATTGAGAGAAGAAGAAGGAAGAAGTAGAAGGGTCATTTCTGAATGTAAATGATAGAAAGTAAAAGAAACTCCCCACAATGTATGATTCTATCCCCCGTATAGCAAAGAAACAATTACTGAAAGCATAAAAAATAAGAAGAAAACCTGGACACCAGATGTAGAGATGCGAGGAAATAGAAGCCTCTACTTCAACACCAAAATTGAAGGATCAAATGGCTGAATCAGAAATCAAGACTAGCATCATCACGTTTGGCTCAGAAACACCTTTTCGGCGATATTTTGTTTTTTGAAAACGGACATCGTATGGCCAAGATATGGCCAAAAAACCAAGTAGTCCTCCGAAAAACAACTCTCTGGAAAAAAATAGTCATGGGAATAAATTTGACGTTCAAATGAC
This sequence comes from Thuja plicata, assembly GCA_018584345.1. Classification (NCBI taxonomy): domain Eukaryota; kingdom Viridiplantae; phylum Streptophyta; class Pinopsida; order Cupressales; family Cupressaceae; genus Thuja; species Thuja plicata. Next base: position 262,660 of record MU226767.1, read on the forward strand.
CGTCACAGAGCCCGTGAAAAAATTTGACGGCCATCGGGTCTGTCACTGAGAAAAATCTTTCGGTCGTCGGAAAACTGAAAAACGACCAAAAAAATTCAAAAAATCCCTCAGGAAAAAAATTTGGCTGCTGACGTCATCAGTGACATCACCCTGTGTGCACGACATGTCACCCAGTGGCGGCAAGTGGTGGGTTGGTGGCAGGGTGCCTGCGAAGGCAGTGACTGGGTGGCGCAGTGGCCGGTGGGCGGTGCGCTGGCTGGGGCCAGGTGCGGGCCGGGTTGGGGTGGCGCGGCGGTGGCCGCTCTGGTTGCGCTTCTTGAAGCCCTTAATTTGGCATTTTTGAGTGTTTTTAAAAGTTTTTTTCTTGAAACTCGTGTCATACGACCTAGGAGAGAGAAATTTTTTGTCTGGGGTCACTGTGACCAAAACCAGTGAACTTTATATGTATTTCGACTCTCCCTGGCCTTCTGAATGCAATGGCGGAGTCCGTTTTGGCTCAAAGTGTTCCAAAAAATAGCACCTCCTCCAAAATGAAGAAAAAGACCTAGAGAAGCTGTGGCTTTTGACTATGACTCACAGCTTCAAAAACCCTCAGACCAGGTAGCAGCAGGAAGGCTTTGATACCATGTAGAAGTTGATAAATCCAACTTCACAGATTGCCAAGAACACCTGCATGCAAATAACCTGTTGCTGAAAGGAAACCAAAGAGACAGAAGGAAGGGTTTGGAAAATCTCAGTGGAGTGAGAGAAAATTGTATTCCAAAGTAATGAAACAATAATTACAAAAGTTCAACTTTAAAGGTGAACAAAACCCTAAAAAGGAAAAAGCTAGGTTGCGCAATATAATTAATATGAAATATTAATTATATGCACCTAAGAGACAACTTAAGTGAAAATTGAGTACATAGACAACTTAATAATTAAATCAACATGATCTAATTAATAAGTGAAGATAAATAGATACTCTAACATTATGAATAAAGAAACAAAATTTTAGTTTTTAAAATGAAGTATTTAACAAACATTGAAATGATCTACTGTAATAGTAGTAGGCAATGAAGTTGAAATAATGATTGGCTTTATTATATCTAAGAAGAAGCCATTGTCAGTGTATCAAACAAATACAATCAATTGAAATGCCATGGTATATAATTTTACAACCAGTGAAACAGATCACCATATTTTGATAAGTTACAAAAGAAAATATATAGTGGAAGAGAGGCCGCATGTGCTGGTAAGCATCTGTAGTGTGTGGAACCTATGCAACCTACAAAAAAGAAGAATGATCCTGTAACATATAAAATAGAGGTCACCAAATTGTAAGATAAGAAACAGAGATGATGACCTAATGTAAGATAAGATGGATGTTGTTACATTTAAAATTAGAATGTTTATTGAAATGTGAGGGATAAATAAGATGTTCCCCTTTATCCTTAGATACACAAATGAAAGACCCAAATTGATTAAACCCAAAGGAAGGATCAATGCATAAATGAATCAATCATTTGGAAATGAGAGTAAAGAGGAATATCTTAAATACCTATTTTATTGGAAAGAATGTGTGGTAGATCTAGAAAGATTAAGAACTTTAATTGAAATGAATAGGAGAAAAGTACTAACCTTGAAATGTTGCAGATTTGAAGAGTATTGTTTTTGGGGGTCTGCACTCAGTTTGTGGAAAATTTGAGACTTGATCTGGAATAGAAACACAAAGATGAATAAAACCCATAAATATTTTTCCATTCTGACACAGTTTTGATTTTGACCCTCAAGTTAATGTCACCATTGACCCAAAATTTCCGATTCCAACCTAGGGCAGAATTGACCTAAAAATTCTCCAACAAAAAATCTATTTCTGGATCCCAAAATTTTTCCAAAAAGGGTATCAGAATCTGCACTCTAATCCGTTGTTCCAAACCTGTACCTGTAAGAAAAATAGATTATTTTTTGGGGGGGAGGGGTTTGCCTTAGTCAAACCCTGATTTAGGAATTAACCTTGAAATAAATAATAGAAATAAAGAATGCTAGAAAGTAGTAGAAATAAATCTAATAATGAAGCTATGATATTCAATAGATATGCAATTGTATTTCAAATGTAAACAAGTATGTAAATATGAAAGCTTGGACTCAATATTAGAAACCATAAACCTCCATGATTGTATGCTTGGAATCCACCTTGAAGAGAGAATGAATGAGTATTGAGGATGCAAAAAGGATCTTGAAGGAGGATCACACCACCATGATGGATAGATCTAGGGCTTGAATGATGAATCTTGAATGTTTGAACCAAATCCCTTCAAAGGCTTGAAAGCTTGAATCCTTGATCTTCAATGGAAAACTTGAATACTTGAGAGGAAGACTTGAACACTTTGAAAGATTGAAAACATGTAGAACAATGGATTCTTGAACCTTTTTCTTGATGATGGATATGCACTTAGTGCTTATTTTCTTGCTTGGAGAGACTTAGTTGATAATTTGTACTTCATATCACTTAGAGAAAATGAGAGGAGAAAACTTCCTTATATATGAATCTAGGGAACAATATTATAGAGAGGCCTACATAGGAGAATTAAATCCAAATAGACCTATATCCCTAGAAGAGGACCTATATTAAATATAATTTAAGATCAAGGTTCACCTTGACCCAGGGAGTCAAAACCCCTGGAAAATGTGCCAGATGAGATGGATGGTGCCCGGAGAGGCCCAATTAGGGTCCTAAACAGGCACATAAGTAGGAGAGGGTGCAGAAATGAAGGGACAATATAATGATAGTAAAAAAAACCCCCTAAGGAGGTATAAACATTCTTAACATGGAAGTGCTTCCATTTTAAGATGATACATTAAGACCCCACTTTAGCGGGAGTATGGAAATCGAACATACTCTCAGTAAAGTTAGAAGAAAGACTATGGTGGATCGCAATGAGGTAGAACATCACTAAGTTAAGGACATGAGTCCCCAGACCAAGGATTCTAAAGCAACATACATGCATAAAGATATGAAAGTAAAGAGAAATTAATCATAGAGAACATACATGATTACATAAGCAAGACAGGAGCAACACTATAGATAACATAGCTTCATGTTCTAATCCTACTCGCATGAAAGTGAAAGAGAGAAAAGAGAAAGTGATTACCTCGCCTAGTAAGATTCCCACCTTACCATGAATCACCAAGGAGGGAGAGCACAATAGGTTCACCCATAATGTGTGCTTTGTAATTGTAATGCGTCTTCTGATGGCTTTTGAAATATCCATAGATCCACATTCTTGTATCACTATGGAATATAAAATGTGTGTCTTTTCAAGATTTAGCAAATTATGTGCGTTACCTTCCAAGGATTTAGCATATTGTAAAATGTGTATCTCTTGAGGATTTAGCAACTTATGTGCGTTACCTTCCGAGGATTTAGCAAAAATAAAAATAAAAATAAAAATGTGTGTATCTTAAGGATTTAGCAACTTATGTGCATTACCTTCCGAGGATTTAGCATATTGTAAAATATAAACTAATGTAAACTATAGTATAAGGGAGACCCTATATATGCCCCCCTCCTTATCATGACTACCCACTAGGTAGGATAAGCAAGAGAAAGAGGATACCTACTTCACAAGGTAAGGAGATATCCAACTTAACAATGTACACTATATCCTTAGCAAAGAGTATTTACCCTTACCTCTAAGAGCATAGATAATCGTGAAATGGATATGTCACATATGGAAAAAGGGTCCTCCAAGAGGAAGATATTTTATCATCAAGATCCCCACCATAGAGGACTGCTTAGGATAAAATATCATCTTCTAAAGAAAAGAGGGACCAAAGATTCAATCATCAAGCCCCATGCGATCAAGAGGAAGAGGAATCTCCGAATGAAGGAGTCAAACTCTAACCCAAAGTAAAGGCAAAATTTTATAAAGAACATAATTTGGAAAATAAAGAAGAGGTGATGACCTAGGACAATCACCTCTCATATAAGAGGGTATCCATAGCCAAAAACATAAATCTTTATATGGAAATAATGTTATAGAAGAAACAAATGCCAACCTTAGATAGAGGAAGAAGGAAAATACCTTGCCCCCCAGGGATAGAAGCAAAGGATATATCAAATTATATCAAGAGATGTTATAGAAAAGAGATATATTTAAAAAAAAAATGTCTTAGAAAAGATATCATGAGTGATTATGAGCGAAGGAAGTATGTATCATAATAGAAAATTACAGGGATAGAATATAGAAAGAATAACCAATTAAACTCAAAACAAAATACATGCTAAGAGCATAATGGATCCTAGAGGATTGGGAGGAAATACCTCTTACCCCACAGTTAAGAGACAAGAGGAGAAAAAATATTATCTAATTTATAGAAGAACAAGGGGAATGACCTATATCAAAATTATGAAGAAATTGTAATACTACATGGGAATGAGATATAATTCCTAAAGCAGCTCTTTCTCTAACATATAGTTCGAAATGCACACAATCAGCAAGTAAATGTGTATTACTATAATGAAAAGGACATTTGTATTTAGAGGGAGCATTTTTTGGCATAGGTTTAAATATTTCTTTCTTAGAATTCATTAACTGGACATACACTTTCTTAGCCACATCTTGAGGAGTATCAGGGTGATCTAAGGAAGGTGTTGGAAGAAGAACATGGAGAGGAGGATGATAGTTAATGTCAACCACCTTGAATTGAGAAGGCGGGAAACCTATACCATAAATATCTTGTTTAGGGGATGAATGAATCAGGTTTTTAATTCCATGTTCATTAACACCGAGCCCTAAACCCTTATATCTTTGTTTATCCACCATAGTATATCCGGTAGTGTACATATCTTGCAAAGCTTCTAGAGGAGGTGATTGATTATGGTATTCATGAGAAAATGTTGTGTATGGTGGAATGATAGGTTTGGAAGAGGTTTCTTTATTTTTCCCTTTAATATAGTCATGGATCAGATAGGAAGAGGAAGGTAAATGGAAGAATTCTTGAACATCGACATCATGAACCTTAGCTTGAGCCTCATCATAAGTGTGGGAAAAACTAGGGATAGAAAATGGAGAAATAGAAATAGGAATATTTGGAATTGGATTAGGCATGATAGGATTAGGATTAGGAGGATTAGGAACTAGATTAGAAATGATAGGATTAGGATTAGGAAGATTAGTAAATGGGGTATCATCTACCCAATTCTTCACATAATCCAAAAGAGCAATAAGTCCACTACACAAATCCTTGATGAAAGTTTTGAAAGTAGGAAGATTAGTATTAGTTACTCTCAAAATAGCATAAGAAAGTGAAACATGAAGATTAAAAAACATGATGAAATGGATGATACTTTCATAAAAATCATGAGTACTATAAAGGGATGCTAAAAGAAGCATAATGAGAAAAGTAACCATACCCCAAAGAATCTTAAAGATCTTCATAGTGAATGAAGTGCAAGAAATGTTTTTATATTTTTACGAGTATGTGGATTTTTTTGTATTTTAAAATGCAAGAGCATAAAAGAAAACTAATTTAGTATGCATGCAAGATCTAGTCTCTAAGGAAAAGAGGCAAAGCATCTAACACCAAAAAGAAAGAGTTGTCTATCGCGGGTTCACCAAAATATAACTTATAAAATAGAGGTCACCAAAATGTAAGATAAGAAATAGAGATGATGACCTAATGTAAGATAAGATGGATGTTATTACATTTAAAATTAGAATGTTTATTGAAATGTGAGGGATAAATAAGATGTTCCCCTTTATCCTTAGATACACAAATGAAGGATCCAAATTGATTAACCCCAAAGGAAGGATCAATGCATAAATGAATCAATCATTTGGAAATGAGAGTAAAGAGGAAGATCTTAAATACCCATTTTATTGGAAAGAATGTGTGGTAGATCTAGAAAGATTAAGAAATTTAATTGAAATGAATAGGAGAAAAGTACTAACCTTAAAATGTTGCAGATTTGAAGAATCCTATTTTTGGGGGTCCACACCCAGTTTCTGGAAAATCTGAGACTGGATCTGGAATAGAAACGCAGAGATGAACAAAACCCATAAATCTTTTTCCATTCTAACACATTTATGATTTTGACTCTCAAGTAAATGTCACTATTGATCCAGAATTTCCAATTATGACCTAGGGAAGAATCAATCTAAAAAGTCTCTGACAAAAAAATTGTTTCCAGATCCCAAAATTTTTCTGAAAAGGGTATCCGAATCTGCACTTTTATCCGCTATTTTGAACCTGTACTTGTAAGAAAAATGGATTGTTTGTTGGGGGGGAGGGGTTTGCCTTAGTCAAACCCTGATTTAGGAATTGAAATAAAGAATGCTAGCAAGTAGTAGAAGTAAATCTAATAATGAAGCTATGATATTCAATAGATATGCAATTGTATTTCAAATGTAAACACGTATGTAAATATGAAAGCTTGGAATCAATATTACAAACCATAAACCTCCATGATTTTATGCTTGGAATCCACCTTGAAGAGAGAATGAATGAGTCTTTAGGATGCACAAAGGATCTTGAAGGAGGATCACACCACCATGATGAATAGATCTAGGGCTTGAATGATGAATCTTGAATGTTTGAACCAAATCCCTTCAAAGGCTTGAAAGCTTGAATCCTTGATCTTCAATGGAAAAATTTGAAAGATTGAAAACATGTAGAAAAATAGATGCTTGAACCTTTTTCTTGATGATGGATATGCACTTAGTGCTTAGTTTCTTTCTTGGAGAGACTTGGTTGATAATTCATACTTCATATCACTTAGAAAAAATGAGAGGAAAAAAATTCCTTATATATGAATCTAGGGAACAATCTTCTAGAGAGGCCTACATAGGAGAATTAAATTAAAATTAGACCTATATACCTAAAAGAGGACCTATATTAAATATAATTTAAGAATCGTCACTTCGGAGCCCAAAATAACCGACCCGGAAGTGAGAAATGAACTTTTAATGACCTTCGACAGTCGACAAACTTTCAAACTTGAAAGGGGGACCCAGGTCAAAGTTGAGGTCATCCTTGACATAGTTCAAAGTTGAGGTTGACCTTGACCTAGGTTAAGTTCAAGGTTGACGTTGACCCAGGGAGTCAAAACCCCAAGAAAATGTGCTAGATGGGATGGATGGTTCCCGGAGAGGCCCAATCAGGGTCCTAAATAGGCACAAAAGTAGGAGAGGGTGCAAAAATGAGGGAACAATATGATGATGGTTGAAAACACCCCCTAAGGAGGGATAAATGTTCTTAACATGGAATTTCTTCCATTTTAAGACGATACAAATACATAAATGTTTAGTAGATTGCACTACAGACAAATGAATTTTTATGTAGAAGAGGAGTCATGCAAGATAGAAAAGGGCAAAGAGTGAGAAAGTGAAAACATAAAGAAGTACCTTGTTGTTGGGTAGGTGGGGAACTCAAGAAAAGGAGACAATAACACAAGTGGATTGTTGGAGTTTCAATCTTGAATAATACCTATTACATTGGGACTATAGGAAAACAAAAAAGAATAGAGAAGCCAAATTTGGTTATTTAAATTTTTTTGGAAGGGATGAACAGGCGAGAATATTTTGTGATGTCAATGGAAAGAATATTGAGTATAAAAGAAATGAGTAGAAAAAATAGAAACCTATATCTGAGGCACATAGACTCTGGAAGATTTGGTCGTATTCCAAGCTTCGTACATACCCATCAAATCCAAGGTATCAAGGTTCCTTGGATGTGCACTCAGTTTGCAGTATGTAGTTCTGTTTTATGCTAAGTTTGGATGTAGATTTTTTTAGAACAAAAACCTTATGGGACATCAGTTGCATTAAAAAAAATCTTTGTCGTTGCACACCCACTCAGGTGGTTTGGGTGGGTACTAAATTATAGTCTAAGAGTAAATCTATTACAAAGTTACAATTGGCAAAAAATGTTGATGGTTTTGCTATGTGAATGATATTTTTGTTATCCTCACATGTATTATGTTTGGTTATAAGTAAGAATAAGTGAAGCCTTTGTGCGGAAAAGGGAATGCAAATCTAACTGAATAATGGAATAAGATAGTTATTGTCATGATCATGTATGGAGTAGCCAAACTATGTAATTTATTATAATTTTTTATATAAGAAATAAGTACAAGAAATGGGATGCTTGAGGTGCACCATAGGTGTGAGGAGGAAACATATATGTTTTACATTTTGAAAGATGAAAAATATGAATATGCATTCAATGGAATATAATCCTTTTCCCTATGTGTGGAAGTGCAAGTATGTTTTGGTGGCTAATAAAACATCAGTTAAATGCGGTTTGAATAAATCATCATATGTATATTTCAATAGCTATGAATGTGGGTGCAAATTTAAGAAGTACAAATTTTCACAAATGTGTTATGAAAGAAAATATAAATCCATATGTTTAACAAAGTTGTATATTTGTAACAGTAAGAATTATGCTAATTAATGAAAATGCTAGAAAATATGTTGTAATAATTTCATTTATTCCTTGCAATGACTTCTCTTGGTGATATTTCACCAAAAGTTTGTTCTTTGTGTGTGTTGATCTCACATTGGACGCTTTCTGTTTAATAAAAAAAAATGTACTCTTTAAACATAGAGAAAGCTTTCGGACGTGGTATAGTTTTTGTTTCCCAAAAGAAAGTACAAGAAGTTGTGCAAATTAAAACCTATTCTAGATGTTGGAAAATAGAGTATTCTATGTTGTCAAGTGAAGGAATTGAATGGCAAAATGTGTAGAAATAACCTATTTGTTTATAGAGAATGTAGAATTTCAATGTTGATTATGTATTGAACATTTGGGAAGGTATTTCTAATAATGGAGCGCGGAAATAGATGGACACTGCAATTTTCATGACATGAGAAAATGAGAAAGTTTAATATTACAAAAATTGTAAAAGTTGAAGTGCAACAGAAGGAAAAATCTAAAAAAATAAAATGATGAGGAGGAAGTAACACACCATATGTGAGTTGCACTTTGTATTCTGAGCATATGTTGCACTTTGTATTCATTCCTTGTTTACATAGGGAGTTAAATGCACCACTTTGTGGACTCACTCTATGTTTACTTGGAAAGTTAAATATTCCATTGTTCAACCCTTTTTCATTTGTGAGTAGTATTGATAAGCAA
>MU226767.1:328853-339372 GCA_018584345.1 Thuja plicata
TTCATTCCTATCTTATAAGTATTGGATTTGTAAGGACTAGTGAAAACAATAATCTTTATTTGAAGGAAGATGCTGATGCTAACACTTTGATTGCTGAAATATTTGTTGATGACATCATATTTGGAGGAAATGATATGCTATGCAAATCATTTTCTATTGAGATGAGAAAAGAGTTTGAGATGTCTATGTTTGGAGAGATCAAGTTCTTTCTTGGTCTATAGATCATTCAACAAAGTGAAGGTATTTTCATTGCACAGTACAAATATATCAAAGAGGTCCTGAAAATATTCAAGATGGAAGATTCCAATCTAGTTGGAACACCAATGGCTACTGGATGTAAGTTAACAAAGGAGGACAAGACAACAGAGGTAAATCAGACTTTGTATAGATCAATGATTGGAAAATTCATGTATGTTGTACACACTAGACTAGATATTGCACAAGCAGTAGGAATTGTTGCTAGATTTTTTTCTAACCCCAGGGAATCACATATGACTGCTGTGAAAAGGATTTTAGGATATTTGAAGAATACTGAGGAATATGTCTTATGGTATAGAAGAGAAGGCAAATTTGAACTTAAGGTGTTTATCGATGCTGATTAGGCTGGTGATCTTGATGACTTGAAGAGCACAACTAGAGGAGCATTCTTTATGGGTGACAGACTTGTCACATGGATAAGAAAGAAGCAAGGATGCATCTCCCAATCTACTACAGAAACAAAATATGTTGCTGCTATTGCAAACTGCTCAAATATTTCATGGATCAAATAGTTACTGCAAGGAATGCATATGAACATCTCAAAACTAGTGATTATATATTGTGATAACACCAATGCAATAAACATTTCCAAGAATCTAGTCATGCATTCCAAGACTAAACACATTGCCATCAAGTATCATTATTTGAAAGAACAAGTTCAAGAAAAGGAAGTGATACTTGAGTATGTGCAATCAAAAGAACAATTGGTCGATATCTTCACCAAACCACTGCCCAAGGATACATTTGAGTACTTGAGAAAGAGACTAGGGGTCAAACCCTTGTCTACTAGTTAGTAAAATGACTAAAGGCTACATCAGCCTACATATTATTAGAATATCAGAAATGTTGATGCAAGCAAAGAGATGAACTTCAAAGCTACATCTATATACAAACAGGTATATATCAGAATCAAGCACCAAAGCATATTGTTGTATTACTGATGGATAAGGAAAATTCAAGGAATATATTATGGATGGAGAAAAATGATTGTTTGACATGAATGTCAGATATTTTTAAGATATTTATTTGGCATTGTTGTCAAAGGGAGAGAAATTATCCATATTATCAAATCTTTCTGGAAATAGAAAGAGATTATCCATTATCATCTAAACTCCAACAGGGAGAGATTATATCCCTATGAAGAGAAAATTGTATGGAAAGATTATACAAAGGGAGAGTTGCTGACTATAGAAAAAGATATCAAAAGAGAAGAACAGTCAAGATGGAGAAATTGACACAAGGAGAGGACACAACACATCAGAAGAAAAAGAGCTACAAGAATAAAATCTAAGCTAAAACAGAGCTTACCGATGGTCAGACATTTATTGGTTGACAAAACAAAAATATTGGTAGTTTGATGAATCTCAACTGTTGTATTTCATATTATATTAGAAATATTATAGTGTGATAATATAGTATGTTGCCATCAATGCCAAAGGGAGAGATTGATGGCATGTAACTGATTGAATATTTGACAATGTTAAGTTGAAGATAATGCAAAGCTTTAAATCAGTTAATGTATTGTATTGTCATTGATGTCAACTTAATATCATCTGTACGGTCATGTACATAATGCCAAAGAATTCAGAGAATCAATGGAACAAAGGTTATTCTTTCAGCAATACATAAAATTTATGTAAATTCACTAAGTGACAAACAACACCGATGGAGTGCACACCGAAAGTCAGAGAAAAGAAGAAAAGTCATAGTGATACCCGACGAGCTAAAGTATAGTGTTGCTCGACGAAGAAAAACCACAGTGATTCCTGATGAGAAAAGTTAGAAGGTTGCCCGACGAGTAAAATTATAATGATTCCCAATGGATGGAGATCACAAAGCTAACTGGAGTCTCACCGATGGAACTATTAGTTGTCACCAACAACTAACTACAGAGGTGACTGACAGAATAGAGAGTTCAAAAAATGAAAAAATATCAAGCTGGCAAGAGCTAAAGATAGACTTAACTGGTTGTTTTCTTTGTTTTATTTGACCAGAGTTAAGTGATTGATTTAAAGATGATTTATACAGTTGGCAAGAAGATAATTACAAGACAAATCAGGAGTTATGCTTTAAATATAATCAGATTGATTATTTTTCACGCCAAGAATCAAGAATGAAGAAATAATGAATATCATGTCTATATAAGAGACAAGCTTAATTCATTTATGAATGGGATTAAGGGGAGTAAATAGAAAGAGGATGCTGAAGAGAAACTGATGAAGAATAACTTCATACAGTTCTGATCAATCAAACTAAAGGAGAGCTAAGGAGTTCTACAGACACCGATGAATAGTGAAGCACAACATTACAGAGAAAAAAGTGTGGAGCAAAAAGAATTGACTAAATAGATTGATCAGAGAGGTAATGTACTTAAATAGATCTAAAAATCTTCAATTCAAAGTTGCATTAGAAACAAGTCATAGTGTTTTAGTTTAACCATTGAATCATCAAGTCTCTTAACTGAGAAGGACTTAACAGTCTTCTATATATTGAGGTACATCCCAAGGAGTACCAAAAAGTTTTATTCATGAAAGTAGCATTGGATTTGCCCGATACCTATTGAAAGTCTAAGAAGGAGGCTGATTCAAAGATGGTAGCAATAGATGCCCAATACTAAGTGACAACCTCTATGTATAAAATCCTTTAACAAGGTCGCACTTAATAGTGTGTTTGTAACCTTTAACAGGGTTGGCTCCTAATAGGGCTCACTTTAGAAGAGTGAACATTTGGGGTACCGGTCCCAGTGGTTTTCCCTGAACAGGGTTTCCATGTTAAAAATTCATGTGTTATATGTGTATGATTCATTTCTTTATTGTTTTTTATCTGACATAGTTAACACTGGATTGATCGGTATACTCTACTTATTTATTGAGTTTTGGTAAATTTTCATATTGCTTATCGGTAATCAAGAAAGAATAAGGATTGATAGAAAACATCGACAAATAGTTAATCAATATTAGTATTTCATGGCATGCATCTTGTAGGGACTTAATAATCAGAGGTTTATTGATTGGTGGATAAGTTTTAAGGATAATTTTTGAGGCCACTGATTCACCCCCCCTCTCAGTTATTACTAACACTAATATCATTCTAACTACAAATTTTGAAAATCCTAAACTCTAATAACAATCTAAGACTATCGCAACAAGAGTACACACTCTTCAATAACCAAATAATTAGTCCAAAAGGCTTCAAGATTCCTTCTTGAACCTTTTGAAGGAATTGAGTCAAGAGTTGAAAGAGGCTAAGGCCCATTCTCTTTAGTCTTTTGGTCATTGCGCTTTTTGTTTTCTATGGGTCTTGTTTTTGTCTTGTTGGTTATTTTGTCAGTTTAGTTGTTGGGTATCTTGTTGATTGAAATCACTTTTGTTTATCCATTTGGAATGACATAATAAAAAAAAAATAATTGACATATTAGCTTGCATGAATCTATACATAATAAAACAATTCAAGTGTACTTAATGAGAAGCAAATACTAGAAATGATAAATGTTTCAGCCTTGCATACATACATACATACATACATACATACATGCATGCATGCATACATAAAATTGGTTAAGAAGAAATAATTCCAAGCCATTAACTTCATGGGTGCTTTACATTTTAGCCTCATCTATCAACCGAAAATGCATACAAAATCTCTATCTTTCTACCTTATCCTCTCATACTTTGTTGCTTGTAAAATGATTAAATTTTGTAAGGCTTACACAATATAATTCGTTAAAGAAGCATGTCATGTATGTAGTGAATATTCAGAATACTAATTATCAAATTATTACATTATCCTACAAATTGTTGGAATTAAGGAACACTTGGGGGGGGTGAGGGGTGGGGTCAATCAATGTTCTTTATTTTTAGCTTTATTAATCTGATTCCTTATTCACTTAACATATATGAAGAAAAATAAATTAATGAAGCACAAAAAAACCATCCACAACACCATAACACCAGGAATTTTATCATGGAAACCTGGTCAAGGGAAAACCCACTATGAGGATGAATCCAAAAATGAAAAATACTTTGCAGAAGTATTGTAGCTTGTTAAATGTTTACAAAAGGAATTCACATGCATTTAGGCACATTTCCTAGAGATCACTGCTCAAATAGAAAAGAGAGACTCACTTCCTATAAGATAATTACAATATTACAGTAAAGATGAACTCAGAAATAACATCTACAATTGCAAAAAATTAGTTTTAGTTAGGTACATTATATTCACTGCCCTGTCTCATCAATATGCTCTGATTCGGTCCTCAAATTGCTATATTGTGCACATGAAACTGCACACAATCGCTATATCCACATATTACACACTTAAAATGACCAAAGATATTGATCTTATATATCCACAATAAATATTTAATCACTTATATGTTGGCCCATAAACACTTATGAAAATAATGTAATGTGTATGATTAGTTAGCTAGATTGGCATGAAAATCTCAATGTGGACCAAAACAATTCAAGACATGCTATCCCACAAGTTGGATAATCATCCTTGAACATAAAAATAAATCACCAAAATTTATCTGATAGATCCTCATAAGGATCTACTACACCCTGCTACTATTCTTCATTGTTTATCAACAACTTGATATACATATCTTCATATCTCACACACAAATTAACTTCAAACCTCACATAGCTAGAATATGATAGATATATATTCAAAAATCTTCCTCTAGGTTTGAACCACAAAATATTGATTTGTAAGTACATACCAGACCTATTACCAAATACTGCAAAACTCCTATGTTCTTCACTAGACTTAGCCAAATGTCAAAAAATACTTATGGTTGGATCAAAAGCTATCATGCGAATGGATGCATTGAGATTAGTTTCCATCTTTGATAACACCCATCCATATGTGCAATGTTTCTTGCCAACAATCTCCCCCTTTGTCATTGATGGAAACACTTTAGTGAAAAATGATTAAGTGTCAAAACACACACACACACACACACACACAGAGTAAAACTCAAAATTCTATGCTCCTCATATGATGAATATGAATTTTTATATATATTTTCACTGCATTCTCTCTCCCCCTTTGACATCAATGGAAAAGGCAGGTATCCAAATTAAAAAATTGGCACAAAATTAATACAAGAGCCTACATATGTACAAATTGACTCCACAAATTTAGATAAACCTAAATAAATATTCAAAATTATTCTTTATTACCTTCAAATCACTGTCCCAACCCTTCTTGAGACTCTCAAAAATTGATATCAGATTGTTGAAAAGATATGCTTACAAATATATAGCTTTGCGATCATTGGGGTTGCTTGATGTCATGAAAGATTTAGCTTCATTCAAGGCACTCAACATTGTTTCCAACTTGCGAGAAATAAGACTCCTAAGTTCACCAACTCTACCAATCATCCTGTCTCTATCATGCATTAAGATTTTGATCTTGTTAAACAAAGAAATCACTTGACTTTCTTGACTAGACACAAAAAAATTTAGAGGATCAAATGACTGTGAAATATTTTCTAATCATTTTTCAAACTCCTTTACCTTATTTTTAATCTCATAAAAAAGTAGAAAGTGATAAACAAGACTTATAGATACTACCTCTTTCTAATAAGGAATTTTGAATACTCTTTACACTGATATTCAACAATGATCTATCATTTTCTATCATCTCCATCAATCTCTTGAATCTATTTGCATAAAATTCATTTTGAACCTTTATCTGAGCTAAATTTTCCAAGGATTCAAAGTTTGAACTTATAGAGTTAATAAGACTTTTTAACTTTCTAGATGGAGTATTAGATAGATCTTTTATATGTGTATAGGGATAATATTCTCCAAAATACCTAAAGCAAGGCCCAACAATTCATAACATTCAATGTGTGATTTTATAATCTCTTCCTTTTCTTTTGCCTGTGTAAATGAATAAAGCTTCAACTTCTTGATTGGAGATAATGTGACCAAATTGATAGGCCCTTTAGTGATTTATGGATCATCCAACACTAGACTATCCTTTTGAAGAAATTATTTCACTTCCTTTGTAGTGTCTCTTTCCTCAATCTTCACTTTAGATATCTTCTCCTTAGTCACCTTCTCTGTCCTTTCTTCACTTTTCATCTCTCCTACAACCTCTCCCTCAGGAGAAATAAACACATTCATTTAGGAGTATTTACTTCAGTAGGATTACTGTCATTAAACAATTTACTATTAGGAACAAAAGTGTCATTTACATCTTGAGATTCTTCTCAGACAACATCAAATTTATTCTCTAACAAGATTGCCTTCAGAATATTTTACATTTGCCTCACTACTTCCTTAGACCATCCAATCATTAACTTATTTATTCTTGTTTTGGTTCTGAATTTTTCTTTAGCCTTATTAAGAATCGAATTTACTTCTTCCATATCTATATCAAGGCAAAGAATGATTAACACTCATTCTTTCATTTTCTCATCCTCTTTCTTGGCCTATTTCCTTCTCATTTCTAAAATCTCATATAAACCTTTAGGTATATCATATATGATTTCAAAAAGTTCCCTATTGTATTTTTTCAGATATTTTGTGGTAGCTTCGTCAAGTATCCTTTAAAATTCATGACCAAACTTGTCAACTAATTTAAAAAGTGACTTTAAGTTACCATGCACATTTATGATATTTGCAACATCATTCATTGACATGCCAAGCTTAGCTAATTCAAGTTTCATCATTTTACTTAAACTTGTTCTTCACCAGATGGTTTAGCCTTAGAAACTTTTGATGCTTGGGTACCTTGTTCTCTTATCTCCTTTACTTCTTCATTAGACTGGATCTCCTCATCATCTTTTGTAGAAACATGTAATTTTATCTCTTTGGGCTTATTTCTCTTACAAGATGATTATGCTTTTTGTTTTTTTATAGTGTTGACTTACTTAGGAGGACTTGTGGAGGGTGCAGAGCTTCTAGTCTATCTAGGTATAGATAAAGAAACATTTGGACTAGCAATATCAATATCAACTGATTTTTCCTCTTCAATCCTCTTCTTCCTAGCTTCCCTTAAGTTACCTGTGCTAGAATACCCATACTTTGTGCTAAGTTCTCAAATTCCTTTTTAACTTTCCTTTCTATGTGAGGCTTGTTCAATTAAATATGTAACTTTAGAACTTTCTCGTTATATGTACCAAATCCCTCCTCTGATGGATCAACAGGTTTACTAGACAAATGTTGAGAATATACATCAAGAATTTTCTCATCTACCTCATACTCCATAGGCATGACCCATTAGGTCCTTGGCTGCACTGCTTCCATTAGGAACTAATCAATTTATACCATAAAATAGATATTATCTTCACACTTCTCAGTAATGGACATAGAAATCCTCTCTCTTGACTACATATTGCCTTGGAAATCTTTGAAGAAACCCTAGAGAATCCTCTTCCTAGACTTACTATCAAGTATGTAAAGATAATCTCTAATATGAAATGCATTGGGTCTATTAGTAGACCATTGAATCTTCCAACACTCAGAACTTCATTCATGAAGTACAAAACTAGGCACACTATCAAGGTACTATATTTTAAAGTTTTTTTCTTCTCTTGATCTTGGGAAAATTATCCATTACCTGACCCTTTAGTACTTAACAACAATCATAATATGCATTTTTATTTATCATCTTATATGTTGCAAATATAGCTGTACTTGATACAAATTTCTCCCGACTAGAGTAGTAATTCTTGTATCCAATGAAAATAGAAGAAAATATGACATCCAACTGTATGTCATTAATTATCATTTCTCTCTTGTCAAAATATCATCTAGTTGCATCAGTTACTGTTTGGTTCTTCAAATACTTCAGCACATGGATCTCATTGGATGAGCTAAATCTAGTTACTGTCTAAATATATTTCTTGGTAATCTTATAGGATTTGTCTAACCACATGAATTATGCATGTATCCTACTAAAAATATGTCAAACCAAATCATTTCATCAAAGATAGGAAATTTAATAACTTTAGCTAGGTTTGTCTCCTACAGAACCTTAAATTTATCTTTGAGCTGTGAATTGACTGAAAGCTGTTCGAATAGAGATTTAATATATGCACAAACTACCTAATTCCTCAATATTAGCATGAATGTATGCCCTAATTTCTTCCACATGAAGAACACTGTGATGAATGATAAAAAATTCCCCGAGCAGATCATCTTCAAAAAATTTCAAGGGAGTTTCTTGAACTTTGGTCTAGGGAATTTAGTGATATCAACTATCCTTCGTCTATCCATATCCGCACGTGCAAGATTTCAAATTTTCAGTGAATTTTTTTTTTATGAACTAGTGTTTGCACACTAAAATCACTTACTTGTCTTTGATCACATTGAAAACACCTTGCAGAGCTCTCCTATCACTTTTTTCTCAGATGCAAAATGATGAATGATTCAAAGTGAAATGACCTTTTATCTTTCATAAACTAAATTTTTGATGCCATAAATATACTTTTCCCTAACTCCATCATACACCCTATTTCTGTGTCCATTTATGAAGAAATTACATGTGGATTTTCAATACAACTTGAATTCTTCCAAAAATGATCCCAAAAGATTGACAATATCCCAACACAACTGTATCAACCAGGCTCCACATTCAAGCTCTCACTAATATTAGGGGGTTTTAAAATTTTCTTGAAAAACTTAGTGTAGGCTAAAGCACTAAATCTAATTCCCAGAGGAATTTTCTGCACCAGATTAAGGTGTGGACCCATTTCCTGCATCAGGCTCAGTCTTCTTTACCTAAGTCTTTCTCATCTCCTTCTTGATCTCATATGCAGTTACTTTCCTCTTTTTGTTTTCATTATTTTTCTCATTATTCCTCTCCATATAACCCTTCCTGTCCACATTCTTGCTTCTAAAATATTTTGCAATGTGACTAGATTTCTCGCATTTCTAACACACCACATTTGATTTCCCATAATTTTTAATTTATTTGGCTTCCTCTTTATCTGCACTCATTAGAAATGTCTCCAAATCTATTGCATGCAAAGCATTTAACATTACCTCTATTGTTCACTACACTTTTAGAGTAATTTTTTTATGACCGTACTTATTGCATTTGAAACATTAACCCAAAAATGATATTCTATTTATACATTGAAAAACTTTATGACCAAATTTATTGCACATAAAGAATTTACCACTGAAAGATTTAACATTGGGTTGTTTTACTAGAGACCTTTTAAGTTTGTCCTTTAGATTTTCTAACTAATGATTACATATTTTCTAGATCTAGAGCTTTTACCTTTCTCAAATCCAAGACCTTGTGTATTACCCTTCATCTTCTGAATTTAAAGTACTCCTTCTAGCTTAGCTGAGATAATCATGGATTTATCCTTATACTAATTTTCTATAGAAATTTCAATCCTAATAATTTCATTCTTCTTGTCAAGTACTTCCTCATTTTGTTTTGATTCTGTCAATTCAAGTTATAGTTCCCCAATCTCACAATTTAGTGTATGACAAATTCATCAATTTTTTCTTTCAAGGACTGATCAAGATTCTCTTCATTATTCTTCCTTTCCTCAATTTAATTGGTTAGCTTCATCACTACCAATTCCATCTCATGTTTAAGGATATCTTTTTCTTTATCAAGCATCTCACATGCTTTTGTCTTCTCCTTCAAGGCTTGATCATCATTTGTGCTTTCTTTCTATTTGATCTTCTCACAAAGTTTCTTCCTTTTATCCATGGATTTGTTTAGCGGCCCTTTCAATGTTTGAATGAAACTTTAAACATCCTAAGTCTCTTCCTCAACTCCAGGACTTTAAGTTTGGACCAAGAAAGATCTTCAAGTATAACAAGGAATTATTGTTGATTATTGTCTAAATACATTGAATCACCTATCAGGATCTTTGTCAAGCTATTAGACTTCCTTTGAGGAAATAAGATTTGATACCTGTTGGAATAATGATACATTTGGCATCAGTGAATGCACTTAGTGAAAACACTTATTCGGTTTTGAATGCTTACCGAGCTCATCACTCAGCCCACAGCCTATACCGAGCATTCAGTAAAGCTCACCGATCAAACAGTT
Source organism: Thuja plicata (assembly GCA_018584345.1). Lineage (NCBI taxonomy): Eukaryota > Viridiplantae > Streptophyta > Pinopsida > Cupressales > Cupressaceae > Thuja > Thuja plicata. Next base: position 339,147 of record MU226767.1, read on the forward strand.
CAAACCGAGCAGTAAGGAAGTCACCGAGCATATGAGAAAAATAGCAGTTACCGAGCAGACGGTAGTCACCGAGTCATCAGTTGAAGATAATCGAGAAGACAGTTACTATCGAGTCACCAGAGGTTACCGAGTGACAATGTATTTACCGAGTCACCACAGCTACCGAGTTCCAAGCTACACTTCGGGACTAGTATGGACCGAGCCTCTACTCTTACCGAGAGCATGA
>MU226767.1:350508-384614 GCA_018584345.1 Thuja plicata
GCACTTATGGCTAGAAGAATGCAGAGAGGCAAAGGTAAATACAAAGGCAAGTTACCACTTGTATGCTTTAATTTTAAAGAGATTGGACACTTTGCTGCAAGATGTCCTAACAGAAGAAAAGATGACATAAGTAATGACAAATATTTTGAGAAGAAACCTGATAGAGGTGATAACAAAGATTACAGAGGTTACCAACAATCAGAAACAAGAGATACCCAAGACTACAAGGACAAAGGAAATAAATCCAGCTACCTAGCTGCTTGCAAAGATGAAGATACTAACACTGAACTTGATGAAGACATCGAGATGGTATTTGTAGCTGTGAAAGATGATTCAGATGAAGATGAAAGATATGAAGAAACTACACTCATTTAAGGTTAGCAAGAATGACATCTAGATTACAGATAGTGGCTGCACTCACCACATGACTGGTGACAAAGAAAATTTTAACACTTTTGAGTATTATAATGGTGGTATAGTAAGAACGGGTAATGATACACCTTGTCCAGTTGAAGGTAAAGGAACTATAATGTTGAATAACTTGATTAAATGTGAAAATGCTTATTGGGTAAAATAATTGAATTATAATCTATTGAGTGTTTCTGAGCTAAATAATTTAGGTCACAGAGTAGCATTTGAGAAAAAGAAGGAAAAGATCTTCAATGAATAAGGAAGATTGATTGGTACCGGTGAACAGACAAAAGGTAACTTATTATATCTGAATGATACTAATACCACTTGCTTAATGACTAGAAACAAAGACATATGGTTGTGGCACAAAATATTGTGTCATGTGAATTTTGATAAAATGATGAAAATAAGAAAAAGGAGAAATGTAAGAGGCTTACCGACGATGACAAAGATCGACAACATCATGTGCAAGAAATGTCAAAAAGGTAAAATGACAAAGTCTAGTTTAAAAAGTAAAACCCATACATCTGATGATATTCTAGAATTAGTCCATACTGATCTATCTAGACCAATGAGGACAAAGAATTATTATGGACACAAATATTTCATTCTCTTTGTTGATGATTACTCAAGAATGATGACAATTATGTTTCTAAAAGATAAATCTGAAGCATTCAAGATGTTTAAATGGTATAGCCAGTGGTAGAAAAAAAAAGTGGTAAGGATTTGAAATGTTTGAGATCAGATAGAGGAGGAGAATTTATATCAGATGAATTCACTAATTTCTGTAATGAGCATGGCATAAAAAGATAGGTTTCTGCACCAAGAACACCACAGGAAAATGGGATTGCTGAGAGAAGGACTAGATCAATAGTTGATTGTGCTAGAACACTGATGATAGAGAAAGGCATCACCCAAATCTTCTGGAGGGAAGCTGTCAGTACTGCTATCTACACACTGAACAGAGTACAATTAAAGAAGGACATAAAGAAGACATCTTATGAGCTATGGTATGGTAAAACACCCAATTTAAGTTACTTAAAAATCTTTGGTAGTCAATGTTATAATTTAAAGGATGATATAAATGGAAAGCTTGATGCCAAAAGTGATGAAGGTATCTTTCTAGGGTATTCCACCAAGAGAAAAGCTTATAAATGTCTTATCAAGGCTTCTAACAAAATTATTGAAAGTGCAAATGTAAAGATAGATGAATTTGCAGAAAAGACTGAGCTAGAAAGCACAAAAGAACAAGAGGACTACAACAAGTTTGTATACTATGAAGAACCCAACACTTTGCCTGATAAATAGTGCTTAATTCTAGAGCAATAGAATGTTGCAATCGACGGTCAGGTTGCAATTACCCACATTCAGGATAATGACCAAAATAATGTGCAAGGTGATGAAGAACAAAATGAAGGACAAAATGAAGATCAAGCTAATAGAGAAAGAGTTGAACCTGTACTTGAAAGATATGTAAGAAGGAACCATCCAGTGATCTAGATCATAGGAGATAAGAAAGCTGGTAAAAGAACAAAAAGTAAGTCTTTAAACTCAAATTGTTTAATTTGTGAGTTTGAGCCAAAATCTGTTAATAGTGCACTAGATAATGAAGAATGGATAAGTGCTATGAATGATGAGATTGAGTAGATTGAAAATAAAAAGACATGGTCACTTGTGCCAAGACCAGATGACAAGAATGCCATTGGTACAAAATGGATATTCAGGAATAAGCTGAATGAGAATGGAGAAGTCACAAGAAACAAAGCAAGACTAGTATGCAAGAGGTATGCACAGGAGGAAGGTATAGACTATGGAGAGACCTTTGCACCCATTGCTAGGATAGAAGGTGTAAGAATACTACTTGCTTATGCTGCATTCAAAAGATTCAAGGTATACCAGATGGATGTCAAGTCAACATTCCTAAATGGAATACTTGAAGAAGAGGTATACATTGAGCAACCAGAAGGGTTTATAAATCTACACAAGAGAAACATGGTATGTAGACTTCACAAAGCCTTGTATGGATTGAAACAAACTCCAAGAGCCTAGTATGAATGACTTCATTCCTATCTTATAAGTATTGGATTTTTAAGGACTAGTGAAAACAATAATATTTATTTGAAGGAAGATACTGATGCTAACTCTTTGATTGCTGAAATATTTGTTGATGAAATCATATTTAGAGGCAATGATATGCTATGAAAATCATTTGATAATGAGATGAGAAAAGAGTTTGAGATGTGTATATTTGGAGAGATCAAGTTCTTTCTTGGTCTATAGATCATTCAACAAAGTGAAGGTATTTTCATTACACAGTCCAAATACATTAAAGAGGTCCTGAAAATATTTGAGATGGAAGAATCCAAACCAGTTGGAACACCGATGGCTACTGGATGTAAGTTGACAAAGGAGGACAAGACAACAGAGGTAAATCAGACTTTGTACAGATCAATGATTGAAAATCTCATGTATGTTCTACACACTAGACCAGATATTGCACATGCAGTAGGAATTGTTTCTAGGTTTTCTGCTAATCCCAGGGAATCACATATGACTACTATGAAAAGGATTTTAAGATATCTGAAGAATACTGAGGAGTATCACTTATGGTATAGAAGAGAAGGCAAATTTGAACTTAAGGTCTTTACCGACGTTGCTTGGGGTAGAAATCTTGATGACTGGAAGAGAAAAACTGGAGGAGCATTCTTTATGCATGACAAACTTGTCACATCGATAAGCAAGAAGGAGGGATGCATCTCTCCATCTACTACAGAAGCAGATTTTGTTGTTGCTGCTGCAAATTGCTCAAATATTGCATGGATCAAATAGTTGCTAGAAGGTATGCATATGAAGATCTTAGAACCAATGATTATCTATTGTGATAACACCAATGCAATAAACATTTCCAACAATCTAGTCATGCATTCCAGTAAACACATTTCCATCAAGTATCATTATTTAAGAGAACAAGTTCAAGAAAAGGAAGTGATACTTGAGTATGTACAATCAAAAGAACAATTGGCCGATATCTTCACCAAGCCATTGCCCAGGGATACATTTGAGTCGTTGAGAAAGAGACTAGGGGTCAAACCCTTGTCTACCAGTCAGTAAAAGACTAAAGGCTTCATTAGCCTACATATTATCAGAATATCATTAATGTTGATGCAGGTAAAAAGATGAACTTCAAAGCTACATCTATATACAGACATGTATATATCTTCAGTGAGAACCAGAGCATATTGTTGTATTAGTGATGGATAAAGGAAATTCAAGGAATATATTATGGATGGAGAGAAATGATTGTTTGACATGAATGTTAGATAGTTGTAAGATATTTATTTGGCATTGGTGTCAAAGGGAGATAAATTATCCATATTATCAAATCTTTCTGGAAATAGAAAGAGTTTATCCACTATCATATTATTCCAACAGGGAGGATTATATCCTTAGGGAGAGAAATTGTATGGAAATATTAAATAAAGGGAGAGTTGCTGACAAGAGAAAAAGACATCAAAAGAGATAGAACAGTCAAAGGAGAGAAATTGACACAAGGCAAGGACACAACACATCAGAAGACAAAGAGCTGCAAGAATCAAATCTAAGCTAAAATAGAGCTTACCAAAGGTTAGACATTTATCAGTTGATAGAACAAAAAGATTGGCAGTTTGATAAATCTCAACTTTTGTATTTCATATTGTATTAGAAATAGTATAATGTGATAATATAGTATGTTTCCATCAATGCCAAAGGGAGAGATTGATGACATGTAACTGATTGGATGTTTGACAAAGTTAAGTTGAAGATAATGCAAGGCATTATAATAGTTAATGCATTGTATTATCATTGATGTCAACTTGATATGATCTGTACGATCATGAACATAATTTCAAAGACTTCAGAGAATCAATGGAACAAAGGTTATGCTTTCAACAATGCATAAAATTCAAGTATCCACTTAGTGACAAACAACACCGATGGAGTGCACTCCAATGGTCAGAGAAAAGAAGATCAGTCACAGTGATACCCGATGAGCTAAAGTATAGTGTTTCTCGATGAAGAAAAACCACAGGATGCCTGACGAGGAAAGTCAGAAGGTTGACTAATGAGTAAAATTCCAATGGTGCCCGACAGATGGAGATCACAAAGCTAATTGGAATCTCACCGATGAAACTGTCAGTTGCCACTAAAACCTAACTGCAAAGGTGACCGATGGAACATAGAGTTCAAAAAATGACAAAATATCTAGCTGGATAGAGCTAAAGATAGACTTAACTGGTTGTTTTCTTTGTTTTATTTGACCAAATTTAAGTGATTGATTTAAAGATGATTTGTACAGTTGGCAAGAAGATAATTATGAGACAAATCAGGATTTATTGTTTAAATCTAATTGGTTGGATTGTTTTTCATGCCAAGAATCAAGAATCAAGAAATAGTAGATATCATGTCTATATAAGAGACAAGCTTAATTCATTTATGAATGGGATTAAGGGGTGTAAATAGAAAGAGGATGCTGAAGAGAAACTAATGAAGAATAACTTTATACACTCCTGATCAATCAAGCTGAAGAAGAGCAAAGGAATTTTGCAGACACCGACGAACAGTGAGCACAACATCACAAAGAAAAAATTGTTGAGCACAAAGAATTGAATTGATATATTGATTAGAGAGGTAATGTAATTAAATAGATCTAAAAATCTACAATTCAAAGTTGCAATATGAATAGGTCATAGTGTTTAAGTTTAACCATTGAAGCATCAAGTCTCTTAACCGAGCAGGACTTAACAATCTTCTATATATTGAGGTACATCCCAAGGAGTACCAAAAAGGTTGATTCATGAAAGTAGCATTGGACTTGCCCGATACCTATTGACAGCCTAAGAAGGAGGCTGATTCAAGGATGGTAGAAATAGATGCCCGATACTAAGTGACAACCTCTATGTATAAAATCCTCTAACAAGGCCGCACTTAATAGTGTGTTTGTAACCTTTAATAGGGTTCACTCCTAATAGGGCTCACTTCAGAAGAGTAAAAATTTGGGGTACTGGTCCCATTGGTTTTTCCCCTAACAAGGTTTCCACATTAAAAATTCATGTGTTATGTGTGTAAGATTTATTTCTTTATTGTTTTGTATCTGACATAGTTAACACTGGATTGATCAGTATACTCTGCTTATTACCGAGTTTTGGTAAATAGTTATACTTCTTATCGGTAATCTTGAAAGAATAAGGACTAACAAAGAACACTGACAGACAGTTAATCATTATTATTATTTCATGGCATGCATCTTGTAGGGACATAATAATCTGAGGTTTATTGATTGGCGGTTAAGTTTGAAGGATAAATTTTTGAGGCCACTGATTCACCCCCCCTCTCAGTTATTACTAACAAAGACTTCAGAGAATCAAAGAGAAAAAGATTATGCTTTCAGTAATGCATAAAAGAAAAGCATTCACATTATGAATTTAAACACTGATGGTCAGTCGACACCAACGGATAGAGATCACTAAAAGTCAAGTCATAGTGATGCTCGAGCAAGAACACCAATGAGTAGAATCACCAGCATAACCGACGGCCAAAAAAAAAGTGTAAACCGACGGAGAATCCCAAGATGAACTGGAGTGTTGATTGATGCTATCAAAGAGTTAAACACCAAAATTAACTTGATTTCAGAAATGACAAAATATCTAGCTGGTAGAGCTAAATATAGAGTTAACTTGTAGTTATCTTTGTTTTCATCGACAAGATAAAGCCAGAGATAAGTAATAGATTTAAATCTGTTTTGTCCAATTAGAAAGAAGATCTCTACGAGATAAAATAAGAGTTTTTTTTCCTTTAAATCTAATTGGCGAGAATTGTGGATCACACCAAGATCAAGAAAATCAAGAACCTACCAATGGTGATATCACGTCAATAAAGAGACAACTCAATTCATTACAAATTGGTGTGGTGGATGAATGAAAGAAAAGAGGATGCTGAAGAGAAACTAATGAAGAGAAACTTCATACAGTCCTGATCTACAAGTTGAGGAAAGAGCTAAAGTTTTCTGTGGACACTAAGCAATAGAGCACAACATCACAGAGAAGAATCAAAGTGGAGCAAAGGTATAAACCAAGATATATTGATCAAAATAGTTTTATGAGATTACAATAGATCTAAAAATCTGTTAGGAATAATAGTCCACAAGACAACTGAGAGGGGGTGGGTGAATCAGTTGTGCAATAGATTATTAAACTTTAGACTTTATGAACCACAACATCATAATTAAATACCACAGTAATTTCCAAAACCATAACACAATGTTTGTTGTCGAGGAAACCCTGTTAAAGGTAAAACCCTGGTGGGAATTAAAACCCACAAAATAATGTACTGAGAGTATAGTATCCCTATTAAAAGATATTATCCCTATTAGAAGCTTGTTATTACATTATAGTACAAAGTCCCTGTTAGGAGACAGACCCTGTTAGGAGTCAATGAAAGTAGTAGGCTCACTTCCATGGCTCACTGCTGAAAGAAGGTTAAAGCCACCCTCAAGGATTCACAATCTACATCAAGTGTATATAGTAAATTACATAATCTAGTGAACTGTCTGATAACAACTGTCTTTGCTTGGTCAGTTCCAATGAAGTATCAAATATGCTCTCTATCCAATAGTCAAGCTTCGCAGCTTCACAAATCTTTGCTCTTTTCTTTCTCTACCACACTTTTCACAAATGAAAAGATCACTCATATATACCCTCTTACAATAACCCATTAGGTTGGCCACTTAAGCTTTCCTAATACACGATTAACTAGGTCGGCCAATTAAGGCTTCTCATCATACAAATAATTACATAATCCCTTGCTAAGATACACACGGTACCTATAACAAGTATATAATATTTACAATTCATTACAAATACTTCCAGATCTGCAATCCATGCTCAAAATTAATTTCCACATGTTACAAGTCTGAAGTCGGCTAGGAAATAAGTCTTCTCCAGAACACACGCCATAGCTGACATCATCGATACCCAAAAAAAATTCAAACTCAACCCATTTCACCATCATATGTGTGCTCTCCATCAGCAAGCTTGCAATTTTTGAAACATCTTCCTCAGCAAGATATGCCTGAAACATAGAGACCTTCTCTGTCCAGAATCACAGTTACAGTCCATAAAAATAGTCTTTACAAAAACAACTATAACATCCATGATATGAAACATAAAATCAAGTGGAATTATATGTAAGGTCAATACTTAGTCTTCTAATTAAATCCAACTTCACTCATTCTAGTTCATCCATACAGTGTCCGTATACGCCTTCCAGTCAAGTAACTAGTCTATCTTCTTTCACAGAAATATATGTTGACATCAGTGACAAAATATGAGTATCAAAAACATGATTAGTACCAAAAAATGATATCATCCAAAAATATTTCCCTTTGGCATTGATGGCAACATATGGGAAAATCCATATGCATCAACCCAAAAGTACTCTTTCTCTTTACAATCTTCTCAATATCCTCAACAAATCTCCCCAAAACAGTAGGGATTTTCATATAGATTCCTTCCCACTTTGGCAGGAATGGAAAAGGGTTCCATAACTCATTTTTAGTCTTTGGTAAGGTGTAGCTTTTTCAAATCTTCATGTCCAATTAGGTGTAAGATCACCCAAATGTGTTGTATAATGTTCTCTTGTGATCACTCCCCCTAAGGAGTAGATCCATACATCAAGTCCAGAGAATAATATAGCTCTGAGATCCACTGGACTGATGCATATCTACATCATTTAATTACCACTGGGAGGGGACATCACCCCAAGCATGCCTCTGAGGTATTCAAAAGCATCTTTTGGCAAAGGTTTAGTAAATATATCTGCTATCTATTCCTTTGTGCTTATGTACTCCAGTTTAATCTCCTTAGCAACTACCTTCTCCCTCAAGAAATGATACTTGATAGAAATATGTTTAGTCTTTGAGTGCATTATAGGATTCTTTGACATGTTTACTATACTTGTATTATCACAATGAATAACCACTGGCTTCTTGAAAATTATTCCAATATCTCCCAGCATTTGTTTCATCCAAACAAGTTGTGTGCAATTTATTGCAGGAGCTACATATTCTGATTCAACAGTAGATTGAGAAATACAGTTCTACTTCTTGCTTAACGGGGAAACCAATCTCTTCCCAAGGAAAAATGCACCACCACTTGTGCTCTTTCTGTCATCCACATTAGCTTCCCAATCTGCATTAGTAAAAGCTTGCAAAGTAAAATCATCAGATTTTTCATACCACAATCCATATTCCACACTTCCTTTCAAATATCCAAAGATTCTTTTCATAGCAAAAAAATGTGTTTATTTAGGATCTGCTTGATATCTAGCCATAATTCCAACTGCATTGGTAATATCTGGTCTGGTGTATGTTAGATATTGTATACCTCCAATCATTTATCTATACTTAGTCTGAACAACACTCTGAGTCTCATCATCACTAGTCAGTTTGTTTCCAGTCATCATAGGTGTTCCAATAGGTTTACAATCTTCCATTCCAAAAAATTTCAACATTTCCTTAAGATACTTGGTCTAAGATATAAAAAAGCCATTCTTTCTTTGATTAATTTGAAAACCAAGAAAATATTTCATCTCACTAATCATAGACATTTCAAACTCATTCTCAATTCCTTTAGCAAATTTCTTAGTCATTTTTTCATTACCTCCAAAAAAGATATCATCAAAAAAAAATTCTATAATCAAGATTCCATCTTCAACAGTTCTTAAATAAAAATTACTGTCTGCATTACCTTTTTTGAAACCAAGACAAAGTAGATATTTGTCTAGTCTTGCATACCATACCCTTGGTGCTTGTTTCAGTCCATACAGTGCCTTCTTAAGTCTGCAAACCATGTTTTCATCACTTGTCAAAGGAAAACCATCAGGTTGCTCAATGTATACCTCTTCCTCTAGATCACCATTCAGGCATGCTAACTTCACATCCATTTGATACACTTTAAAGTCTTTATGTGCAGCATAAGCAAGAAATAGTCTCACAGCTTCCAATCTAGCAACAAGAGCAAATGTCTCCTCATAGTCTATAGCTTCTTGTTGTGAGTAGCCTTTACAAACCAATCCAACCTTGTTTCTTACCAATGTACCTTTGTCATTCATTTTGTTTCTGAAAACCCATTTAGTGCCAATCACATTTTTGTTCGTAGGTCTTGGAACCAATTCCCAAGTATTGTTCTTCTTAATCTACTCAAGTTCTTCTTCCATAGCTTTAGTCCAACATTCATCTCTACATGCTTCATCAGTAGTCTTTGGTTCAACTTGATAAATCAAACAAATCTCTTCTCTAGCCTTAGATCTAGTCATTATACCTTTACCTATATCACCAATAATATGATCTTCAGGATGGTTCTTCTTAACATACCTTGGTGTCTTCTGTGGCTCAATATCTTCAATCTGTTCATCTTTGCCTTCATTTTTAGTCATCAGAGGCTTATTCTCAATCATTAAAGGTTCTTCAGGTTCTATAGTAACTTCTTTTATTTTTGTAATCCGATCATAGTCATACATTCTTTCCTGAATTTGGAACTTTTCATCTATCTTCACATTGGTGCTTTCAATCAACTTTCTTAATCTTAGATTAAAACATTTGTATGCTTTGCTTTTAGGATAATAACCAAGAATGATTCCTTCATCACTTCTAGCATCAAATTTGCCAATCTCATCATCTCTTTTGATATAAACTTTACTTCCAAATATTCTATAGTATTTCACAGTAGGTGCGTGATCAAACCATAATTCATAAGGAGTCTTACTTGTACCTTCTCTGATTTGAATTCTGTTCAGTGTGTACACAACAGTCCCAACTACTTCTCTCTAGTGAACATGTGATACATTTCCTTCTAGCAACATAATCCTTGCAGCATCTAATATAGTTCTATTTCTTCGCTCTGCTATCCCATTCTGTTGTGGAGTTCTAGGGGCTGAAGTGTGTCTGTGTATTGCATTCTCTTCACAGTATGTATTGAATAGTTCTGAAGTAAACTCTCCTCCTCTGTCTGATCTTAAACATTTCATCTTTAAACTAGATTCATTCTCAAGTTTTGCCTTGAATATCTTGAATTTGTCAAATGCCTTAGATTTCTCTCTTAGATATGTAGCCCACATCATTTTAGAAAATTCATCAACAAAAAGCATAAAATACCTTTCACCATAGTATGATCTTGTTCTTGTAGGACCACACAGATCTGTATGTACCAGATCCAAATTTCCTTTTGCAGAATAGGCCTTTCTCTTGAAAGTACTTCTAGTTTGTTTCCCCATTACACATTCTCTACACATAGTGTTAGATGGCTTCACAATTCTAGGTAGATCTCTTACTGCTTTTGTCATACTTGCCTTCACAATGTTATCAAAATTAACATGACAAAATCTTCTGTGCCATAGCCAACTATCATCAACATTAGCAATAAAACAAGTACCTTCAGATGTGTTAAGTTCAAATACATTACCTCTATATTTAGAACCAGATGTATCAAGTCTCCTATCTTACTCTTGATATAACATTTCCCATTAATGAAATTCAGCTGATAATCCTTGTCCACTAGCTGTCCAACACTCAACAAGTTATGTTTAAGTCCAACAACAAGTAATACACTGTCAGTGTTAGTCTTTCCATCCAAAGAAATAGATCCAACTCCAATAATAAGTTTATGAGTATTGTCACCAAATCTAACAACACCACCATCATGTTTCTTCAAACTCACAAACTTATTCCTATCTCCAGTCATACGGTGTGAACATCCACTGTCTATAACCCATTTAGATTTATTTTCAACATGGGATACTAGGGATTTTTCCTCATGCATAGGTGCATCATCTTTAATATCAATGAATCCAATCTCATCAAAGTTATCATCCTCATCATCAGATATTCCCTCACTAGCATAATAATATTCCTTATATTTTATGAACTTAGATTTGAAAAACTTAGGTTTGTGCTTTGGGATTCTTGTAGGACATCTAGATGCAAAATGACCAATCTTATTGCATGAAAAAAAATTCAAAGGTAATTTGCCTTCAAATTTACCCTTACCTCTTTTTTCTCTTCTAGCAATCAGTGCCACAACTTCATCTAGCTTTCTTTCTTCTTCCTGTATCTATTCCCATTCATCAAAATAAGCTCCAAGTTCTTCTCTTAGATCACTACTGCTTGCATTTCCAGATAAGGTCTTCTTGTTATTGTGCACAGTTGCCTTGAATGCTGACTCTACCCTAGGTAAAGTGTCCCCCAATTCTGCGGCCTCAAATGTAGTAATCTTGCCAATCAACATTTCTCTGGTGAAGTTTTGTGTCAAAGGTATGATCTCCTCTATAGCCTGTACTTTGGTTCTATATGAAGGTGTCAAAGATCTGAGAATATTTGCAATTATTTATTTCTTGTTGTAAGTACCTCCAGAGTTCCTAATACCATAAACTACCTTAGTGATTCTCTGTGCATATGCTCTGACATTCTCATCTTCAGTGATTCCATATTTTTTTTCCAATTCTTCAACTTTGTCTTTTTTGTAAATTTGTCTCCAACATACAATGCTTCCACTCTTGTCCAGATGTCATGTCCAGAGTCCAAGTCCTTCACTTCAATGAATTCTCCTTCAGATAGGGTGCTGATAAGAGATTCGCTTGCAACCATATTGTAGGAAAATGGTTTCTTTGTGTCTTTAGTAGCCTTGTCCAGCTCATCTTCATTCACTATTGCTACATTCTTCTTTGTGATCATCCAGTACTCAATTCCCAAAAATAGAAAATGTTTTCTCATCTTGTTTTGCCAACTATCAAAGTTTCCAGGATCACCTCAAGCTATTAAACTTTATATCTGAGGACCAGTAGCTTTGATACCAATTGTTAGGAATAAAAATCCACAAGACAACTAAGAGGGGAGGTGAATCATTTGTGCAATAGATTATTAAACTTTAAACTTTATGAACCAGAAATTCAAAAGTAAATAACACAGTAATTCCCAAAACCATAACACAATGTTTGTTGTCAAGGAAACCCTGTTAAAGATAAAACCCTGGTGGGAATTAACACCCACAAAATAATGTACTAAGAGTATAGTATCCCTGTTAAAAGATATTAGCCCTGTTACAAGCTTGTTATTACATTATAGTACATAGTCCTTGTTAGGAGATAGAAGCTGTTAGGAGTCAATGAAAGTAGTAGGCTCACTGCCTAAAGAAGGTTAAAGGCACCCTCAAGGATTCACAATCCAGTGAACTATCTGATAGCAACTGTCTTTGCTTGGTCAGTTCCAATGAAGTATCAACTCTTCTCTCTATCCAGTAGTTAAGCTTCGCAGCTTCACAAATCTCTTCTCTTTTCTTTCTCTACCACACTTTTCACAAATGAAAATATCACTCATGTATACCCTCTTACAATAACCCATTAGGTCGTCCAGTTAAGCTTTCCTAATACATGATTAACTAGGTCAGCCAATTAAGGCTTCCCATCATACAAATAATTACATAAGCCCTTGCTAAGATATACATGGTACCTATAACAAGTATACAATATTTACAATTCATTACAAATACTTCCAGATCCACAATCCATGCTCAAAATTAATTTCCACATGTTACAAGTCTGAAGTCGGCTAGGAAATAAGTCTTCTCCAGAATAGACACCACAATTGACGTCATCAGTACCCAAATAGAAATCAAACTCAACCCATTTCACCATCATATGTTGGCTCTCCATCAATAAGCTCGTAAGTTCTGGAACATCTTCCTCAGAAACATATGCTTGAAACACAGAGACCTTCTCTGTCCAGAATCACAGTCACACTCCAGAAAAAAAGTCTTTACTAAAACAACTGTAACATCCATGATATAAAAAACAAAGTCAAGCGGCCTCAGATGTAAGGTCAATACTCAATCTTCTACTTAAATCCAACTTCGCTCATTCTGGTTCATCCGTACAATGTCCGTACATGCCTTCCAGTCAAGTAACTAGTCTATCTTCTTTCACAAAAATGTATGTTGACATCAGTGACAAAACATGAGTATCAACAACATGATTAGTACCAAAAACTGATATCATCCAACAAAATCTGCATGTATAAGTTGTATATGTGAATAGATCATATTGTTTCAATTTAACCATTGATTTAGAAAGTCTCTTAACCAAGCAGGATTTAAAGATCCTTTCTATATTGAGATACATCCCAAGGAGTATCAAAAAGTTTGATCATGAAGATAGCATGAGATGCCAGATACCTATTGATAGGATAAGTGAGTGTTTGATCGAGGAAGGTAGCATAGAGATTCTTGATATCAAGTGACATACTAAAATTTTAAATCCTCTAACAATGTCACACCTAACAATGTGTTTGTAACCTTTAACAGTGTTGGCTCTTAACCGAGCTCACTTTACAAGAGTGAAAATTTTGGGTTACTGGTCCCAAGTGGTTTTTCCCTTAGCATGGTTTCCATATTAAAAATCCATGTGTCAATGTGTTTATGAGTCATTACTTTAGTGTTTTTCGTTACACTTAACTTAACTGGATTTATCGGTATACTCTAGATAATTTACTGTCTTTCAATAAATTAACAGACTGCTACTCGGTAAACATATAGTAGAAGGTTGTACAAAGCATTTTGAGCAGTAGTAATTTGATAAAATTATTTGGGGGCATTCATCTTATAGGACTAAAGATAACTAGAGGCTTAATATTGTGGTACTAAGTTTTTGGGTTGATTATTAGAATATTTTTAAGGCCACTGAATCAGCCCCCCTCTCAGTTATTACCAACAATTGGTATCAGAGCTTGTGTTCTTAGAAAGAGAGTTTAACAACTGAAGAAAAAGATCACAAGATGAATAGACGGGATGTGCCCAAGTTGAATAAAGACAACTTTGCATCATGACAAAGTAGAATAAGACTCCACCTATCAGGTATTGGAAATTATATTGTTTAATACTTAGATACTGAATATGTATTGCCTACAGGACATCACACTCTTGAGAAATTAAGAGTAAAGCATGAGTATAACTGCATGATGATAGATCTTGCATCATAACTCTTCGATTCTGAGTTTGAAGATGTAAAAACTTGCACCTCTGCAAAGAAAATATGGGATAACTTGAAACTTGTACATGGAGGAGATGCCAATGAACTAAGAGAAAAGGTAGAAAGCCTAAGAGGGAGGTTTGATGACCTAAGGATGAAAGAAGGAGAAAAAATTACTCAGTATAGTTGTAGAATCAAAGAGGTATTAAATTCTATCCAAGGAGTTGGAGGTGTACTTGAAGAGGAGAGAGTGGTAAGAAAAATCTTAAGAACCTTATTGTCTGCTTACGCTATTAGAGTTTCTACTATTCAAGAAATGAGAGCAGTTGCAAACAATACAGTTACTCTAGATAGTCTGATTGGTAGACTCATTTCATTTGAGATGAATAACTTTGATAATAGTGTCCTACCATCTACTGAATCTGCATTCAAATCTTCTCTAAAGATAAGTAACTCAATTCATAGACATGCTGTTAGAAATGATAGTGATAGTGATAATGAGGATCAAGGAATTGGTGAAATTGAAGCACTAATGGAAAGAATATTGCAGAGAGGCAAAGGCAGATACAAAGGTAAATTACTACTTGAATTTTTCAATTGTAAAGAGGTTGGACACTTTGTTACAAGATGTCCAAACCAAAGAAAAGATGACAACGGAAATGACAGATCATATGAGAAGAAGTTTGACAAAGGTGATAATAGAGATTACCAAAGCAACTGACAATCTGACAAGAGAGATACCTAAGACTACAAGGACAAAAGGAAGAAATCTTGTTACCTAGCTGAGAATAGAGCTGATGACACTAACACCAAATCAGAAGAAGACATCGAGATGGTATTTGTAGCCATGAAGGATGATTCAGGTGAAGATGAAGAAAGGTATGTAGAAACTGTACTCATATCTAAAGTTAGTAAAAATGATGTTTGGATCATAGATAGTGGCTCCATTCACCATATGACTAGTGATAAACAAAATTTTGAGACTTTTGAATGCTATAATGGTGGTTCAGTGAGAATTGGAAATGATACACCTTGTCCAGTTGAATGTAAAGGAACCATAATGTTGAATAACCTGATAAAATGTGAAAATGCCTACTGGGTAAAAGGACTGAATTATAATTTGTTAAGTGTTTCATAGCTAAACAATTCAGGTCATAGAGTAGCATTTAAAAATAAGAGGGCAAAGATCTAGATTGAATTAGGAAGATTGATTGGTACCGGTGAGTAGACAAAAGGTAACCTTTTCTATCTTGATAACACTAAAACCACTTTTTTGATGGCTAGAAATGAAGACATATGGTTGTGGCACAAAATATTGTGTCATGTGAACTTTGACAACATGATAAAGATAAGCAACAAAAGGAATGTTAGAGGCTTATTGAGCATGAGTAAGCCCGAGCATATCATGTGCAAGAATTATAAAAAAGGTAAGATGACAAAGTCTAGTTTCAAGAGCAAAACCCATACATCTACTGCAATTCTAGAATTAGTCCATACATATCTATGTGGACCCATGAGAACAAATATCTACTATGGAGATTGGTATTTTATTCTCTTTGTTGATGATTTTTCTAGAATGATGACAGTCATGTTTTTAAAAGATAAATCAAAAGTATTTAAGATGTTTAAATTATATAAAGCAATGGTAGAAAAACAAAGTAAAAAGAAATTGAAATGCTTCAGGTTAGATAGAGGAGGGGAATTTACTTCAGAATAATTCACTGACTATTGCAATGAGCATGGAATTAAAAGATAGGTTTCTACACCGAGAACACCACAAAAAAATGGAATTACTGAAAGGAGAAACAAATCAATTGTTGGTTGTGCAAGAAAATTGATGATTGAGAAAAGCATCAATCAAACTTTCTGGAGGGAAGCTGTCAGTACTATTGTCTACACATTAAACATAGTACAATTGAAAAAGGACACAAAGAAGACACCCTATGAGTTTTGGTATGGTCATACACCCAATGTAAGTTACTTCAAAATATTTGGTAGTCAATTTTATATATTGAAGGATGATAGAAATGGAAAACTTGACTACAAAAGTGAACAAGTTATCTTCCTAGGGTACTCAACCAAAAGCAAGGCTTATAAATGTCTTAACAAGTCATCTAACAAAATCATTGAAAGTGCAAATGTGAAAATAGATGAATTTGCAGAAAATAATAATAAGGAAAGAAAAAAGGAACCAAAGGACTACAACATGTTTGTTTATATAGAACCTAACACTCTACCCAAGCAACAGTGTGTCACTCCCAAGCATCAAAACATTGCACCCGAGCATCAGGATGCAATTACCGAAAATCATGATAATCCTCAAGATTTTGTTCCAAACAATGGAGAGGTGAAGAAGATGATCAAAATGAAGAACATAGAGCTGAACCAAAACTTTCCAAGTATGTTAGAAGACATCATCTGTAGAATCAAAGCATAGGAGGCAAGAAGGCTAGAACAAGGACAAGAAGTAAGTCACTTGACACCAGATATTTACTTTGTGATTTTGAGCCTAAATTTGTTAACAATGCACTTGAGAATGAAGAATGGGCCAGTGCTATGAGTGAAGAAATAAAATAGATTGAGAAGAACAATACATGGACACTAGTACCGAGACTAGATGCCAAGAATATCATCAGTACCAAATGGATATTGAAAAACAAGCTGAATGAGAATGGATAAGTCACTAGAAATAAAGAAAGATTAGTATGCAAGAGATATGAACAAGAAGAAGGTATTGAGTATGGAGAAACCTTTTCACCCGTTGCAAGACTAGAAGGAGTTAGAATCTTACTTGCTTATGCTGCATTCAAAGAATTCAAGGTATAACAAATGGATGTCAAATTTGTATTCCTAAATGGAATACTAGAAGAAGAGGTATACATTGAACAACCAGAAGGGTTTGTTGAGAAACATGGTATGTATAGTACATAAAGCCTTGTATGGATTAAAGAAAGCACTGAGAGCTTGGTATGAAATACTTCACTCATATCTCATTAGCATAAAAATTGTTAGAACAAGTGAAAATAGCAATCTGTACTTAAAAGAAGATACCGATGGTAATATTCTGATTGCTGAAATTTTTGTTGATGATATCATTTTTGGGGGAAATGAATTGTTATGAAAATCCTTTGCTAATGAAATGAGAAAGGAATTTGAAATGTCTATGTTTGGAGAGATCAAATTATTTCTTGGTCTTCAGATTCTTCAACAAGACGTAAGCATATACATCAATCAGTCCAAATACATCAAGGAAGTGCTAAAGATATTCAAGATGGAAGATTCCAAACCAGTTGGAACACCTATGGCTATCAGATGTAAGTTGACAAAAGAAGACAAATCCAATGAGGTAAATTGGATCTTATATAGATCAATGATTGGTAAACTAATGTATGTTGTTCATACAAGACCAGATATAGCACAAACAGTTGGAATAGTTGCAAGATTCTCTGCTAATCCCAAAGAATCACATATGACTGTTGTCAAGATAATTATGAGGTATCTGAAGAACACTGAGGCCTATGGCTTATGGTACAAAAGAGAAGGAAAATTTGATCTACAAGTCTATACAGATGTTGATTGGGCTGGAAACATTGATCAATGAAAGAGCACAAATGGAGGAGCATTCTTCATGGGTGAAATACTTGTCACATGGATCACTAAGAAACAAGGATGCATCTCTCAGTCTACTGAAGAAGAAAAGTATGTGGCTGCTACTGCAAATTTCTCTAATATTACGTGGATCAAACAATTGCTGGAAGGTATCAATGTGAAGATTCTTGAACTAGTAATGATCTATTGTGATAATACCAGTGCAATAAAATTTTTTAAAAATCTAGTCATGCATGCTAAGACTAAGAATATTTCTATCAAGTATCACTATCTAAGAGAAAAAGGAAAGAAAAGGAAGTGACACTAGAATATGTTCAATCAAAGGAATAATTAGCTGATATATTCACCAAGATTTTACCAAAGGATATATTTGAGTACCTGAGACAGAGACTAGGGGTCCAACCCTTGTCTATTGGTCACTAATCTGACTAGGAGGTTGCATCAACCTATACAAAATCTAAAGATCAGTCATGTTGATGCAAACACTGAGATGGACAGCGACAAATACATCTGTACATTGCAAGGTACATATCTGCACTGAAATAAAAACTTTGTATTACTGATGGATAGGGAAATTTAAGGAATATATTATGCAAAGGGATGGAACATGATATAGATGATAAAAAAAGGAGAAGTATTTTTGTTTGGCATTGTTGTCAAAGGGAGAGATGTTCTCATTATCATTAAGGAGAGATTTGCATTATCAAAAGGAAAGATGATTTTATTATCATATAAAAGGAGAGATGATCATAAAGGGAGAGATTATATCATTATCCATGAAGAGAAGTTACTAAGAATCAGAAGGAAGAGTTAATGAATATTCTAAGACAGAGAAATTGATTAAATATGAAATATCCATCTAAGGGAGAGAAGTCACAAAGGGAGAGAAGAAACATAGAAAAAAATCACCAAGCAGTATTAAAGTGGAGAAAAGGTATAAATTGAGATATATTGATCATAATAGTTCTATGAGATTGCAATAGATCAAAAAATATGCAAGTATAAGTTGTATATGTGAATAGATCATACTGTTTTAGTTTAACCATTGATTCAAAAGTCTCTTAATTGAGAGGGAATTAAAGATCCTTTCTATATTGAGATATATCCCAAGGAGTATCAAAAATTTTGATCATGAAGATAGCATGAGATGCCGGATACCTATTGACAAGCCAAGTGAGTGTTTGATCAAGGAAGGTAGCATAGAGATGCCTGATATCAAGTGACAGACTAAAATTTTAAATCCTCTAACAAGGTCACACCTAACAGTATGTTTGTAACCTTTAAAAGGGTTGACTCTTCACCGAGCTCACTTTAGAAGAGTGATAATTTTGGGTTACCAGTCCCAAGTGTTTTTTCCCTTAATAGGGTTTCCACGTTAAAAATACATGTGTCAATGTGTTTATGAGTCATTACTTTAGTTTTTTGCATTACACTTAACTTAACTAGATTGATCGGTATACTCTAGATAATTTATTGTCTTTCGATAAATTAATAGAATACTACTCAGTAAACATATAGTAGAAGGTTTTACAAAGCATTCCAAGCAGTAGTAATTTGATAAAAGTATTTGGAGGCATTCATCTTATAGGACTAAAGATAACTAGAGGCTTAATATTGTGGTACTAAGTTTTTGGGTTGATTATTGGAATATTGTTAAGGCCATTGATTCACCCCCCCTCTTCGTTATTACTAACAAATTAGTTGTGTGCCAAATAATCAAACTTTAAACTTTATAAACCAATTAATAAATGCAAATTTGAACACATCAAATACAACACCATAACACAAGAAATTGTTGTCGAGGAAACCTTGATAAGGGAAAAACCCTGGTGGGAATTAGCACCCATAAATAATGTATTGAAAGTATAGTATCCATGTTAGGATATTTATCTCTGGTAGAAACTCATTATTACATACTATACATAATCCATATTAGATGATAAATGAGCTGTTAGGAGTCAAGACAAACAAGAGGCTCACTGCCCAGGCACACTTCCCAAATGAGAAGGTTAAATCCACCTTTTGGACTCACTGTCTAAAATACATATAGAGAGATATATAGTAACCAGTGAACTAAATGATCACAACTTGATTTTCATAAAAATATCCAATGAATTTCATCACAATAAATATCTCTTCTCTATATCCAAAATACTTCACAATTGCAAGCTCACAACTTCCTTAACACACTTACATTGTACCTCACCAAGAAACAACTCTCCTTTATACAAGTTTACAATAAACAATTAGGTTGGCCTGTTAAGACTTCCCTAATGCACAAACTATTATATAGACACCTTCTAAGATATACATGGTACCTTACACAAGAAAACATCAATTAAAACTTAACAATTATACTCCAAGATCCGTAATCCATGCTCTTTATCCTCTAAACATGTTACACCACTATAGTCAACCACAAATAGATCTTCGCAAGCTCACACACCTCAGATGACATTGCCAAGAACACAATGATCCAAGAATCAAAAGTAATATTCTCCAACATGTATTCTACCATTCCTTAAGCTCACAAATCACAACTCATGCTCGTATCAAAGTTATCCCAAAAACACAAAGACTATATCTGTCATAATTCTCTATCACTATTGTGTAACCAGTCTTCACCAAAAAAATTATAACATATGACAACAGTAAGATCAATCCAAGCAACCTTAGATATAAGATCACTTCTCATCCTTGTATACATCTCCATTCTCGCATACTATGAAAGCCCGTATAGTGTTCATACACTAATGTCAGTCTTGTCTGTACCAGTGATAACTAATTTGTCTGAGACCTCTGATGGAACCAGCTAAAACATATATTGACATCAATGATAAAACATGAATTTCCACACCTCTAATAGAAAAAATTCTAAAAAAAATGATTGAAGATATCTATATTATATATCTACAACAAATATTTAATCACTTATATGTTGACTCATAAACACTTATCAAAATAATGTAATGTTTATGATCAGTCGGTTAGACTTGCATGAAAATATCAATGTGGACCAAAACAATTGAACTTAAACTATCCCACAATTTGGACAAGCATCCTCAAACAATAAAAATGAATCACCAAAACCAACCTGATAGATTCACATAAGGATTTACTACACCATGTTGTTTCTCTTCATTGTTTAACCAAAAATTGATATACAAATCTTCATATCTCTCACACCAATTAACTTCAGACCTCAAAAATCTGGAATATGACATAATATACATTCAAAAATCTTCCTCTAGGTTTGCAACACAAAATATTGATTTGGAAGTACATACTGAACCTATTACCAAATACTACTTGATTTCTCTATTCTTCATCAAACTTAGCCAAATTTCCATAAATACTTCAAGTTGGATCAAAATATATCATGCAGATGGGTGAACAAATATTAGTTGTGATCAAGGAAAACACTCATGCATCTGTGCAGTGCCTCCTGCTATCACAACTATTATTTTTTTTTGCATAGTTTATGAGTGGAAAGTGTTGTATACTATAAACATTTGGTTTTCACAATTCGAATAATTGTACATAGTATTTTTTATTTTGACTATATGTTTCTTTCAAAATTTGGAAGAAAACTCTATGTTCCTTTATCAAGAAGGAAAAAGACAAAAAGAAAAAAATTAAAATTATATTTTTGAAGAGAGAAAATAATAACAATGATAAAAAAACTTAGAAATCAAGTGACATGCCACTGTATGTTTAGATTGTACAGTACAAAAAGTAGCATTAATATTAAACAGGCTATGCAATATTTATATTCTACAGGCTATGTAGTATTTAAATGATTGGTTCATAAATTAATTGTATATGTTTATGTTTTAGATTGCATTTTGTGATCTATAATCAAATAAGAACATGAGTAATAGAAGAATAATAATATATTTATCCCACTTTCTCCTACTATAAGGAATACTTCAAAACTATGGTAGGAAAAAAATTAAGTTTGAGCTTAATCGTCAATAGGTGAAGAAACTCACTAAGTGATTTTGACTTGCAAGACTTGATGCTTGTGCCCCAGTTGAACATCCAATCTTGATTGAACCACAAACAGTAAGACCATTATTACTGCCTGAGTGTGGGTTTATTGGTGGTGATGGAAGGGAAGAATTTGTAAGGGGTGGTGATACTTATGTTATTCCCATTTCTCACAAGAATGCTACTATTACAAAAAGGAAGGATGCGTATAATACACAACTTCTCCTTCTAATCTTTAAATATAAAATTGGAATCGTTATTCTCATAATCTCTAATATCTACTTCCCAATTTCTCACCTTATGTTACTTCTTCTCTTCTTTAACTTCTTGTTGATGTGAATTGCTAGAAATATTGTGCAAAAGCTATGTGCTATTGTTGAAAATAACTCCCATATCATTGTGAATTTATAATATATATAAACTACCTAGTTTTCCTCCTTTTGCAATCACTTAAGCCCCTTTCATCACCTTCTATTTACTAGATTCAAACCTGACTTTACATCCTTAAGAGAGAAATTGTTCAATTGAAATTGAATTATTTTTAATTTGAGGGACATACCTAGCATCTCATAGAAACCAACTATTTCAATTATTTATTTTCAAAAAAATATCTCCTTTTGTAACAATATTAAGAGATTTACCATCTCTGAGAAAGACCTTAACAAAAAAACTGCTTTGAAAGGTTTTGAAAAAATTCCCTATACGAAGTAGTGTGAAATTTTTCTCCCTTATCAAGTAATCAATAATTTTCTACAATTGTCATTGTAGTTAGAATAAAAACATCACCATCTTCCATATTTTCTCCTTGGCTCGAACCAAGGTCTGATACCAATTGTGAGCTATAATTGAAAAAATATAACTAATATACATGTCTAAGACAAAAATAAAAAGCAAAGATAAGACACATAATACAAAAAATTATAGTGGCTCACCAAATCTAGCTACATCCACTCTCAAAGAAGGGAAATATCTTTATTAACATTTTACCAATACACTGTTCATAGAATGTACACAACTATTTATATAAATGTATACAATTATCAAACGAAGAGATGAGAAAATGTGAATGATCTTGTGACCGTTGGGCTTCACATTCCCAACACATTTAATATGGAAAAACATAATTTCCTCTTTGTCAGGATTGGACTTCAGTTGGAGTGAAAAATTTTACTCTTTGTCAGGATTGGACTTTAGTTGGAGTGGAAATTATTATCTAAAAATGACACTAAATGAGACTAAAGACTTTGCTCTTTGTGATCATGTATTATTTGAATATGATGCAAAATACCAATTTAGATTTGTTTTTATAGTTGATATAAAAAAAATCTTTTGAGCTTGTTATTTGGGCTATTGAACCCAAAATATATTTTTCTCTTTGTATATTAAAGATTTTTAAGTGAGAAAATTCTCTCTTTGTTATTATCAGATCTATCATTGACAACCCATAGAGAGGAGAGCGCTTCCATTTTAGATAAAATTTCTCAAATGTAAGAATTCATTTGTAATCCATTTTGCTAACTAGGACTCAAAAAATATTTTTCACCATGTTTGAAAACATCCAATTTTTTTTTGAATTATTTTAATATTTAATGTGCAAGGTATTGTCATTTTACTTGTGTAGTTTCTCTTAACAATTGTTAAAATTTGAGAGCATACATATCTAATTGAAGTAAGAAATTGGATAAGGATGACAATGAAAAGCTCACTGTTTCTTAACAAGCGAGCATTACTAAGCTAGATATGACGCTATGTGATAGTACATTATCTCGTTTCCATTTTTTTTGCTTTCCTAAATAGTTTTGTTTTCCTCAATTATATAATCATAGTTTTCTTATATATAATAATAGTTTTATTTTCCTAGATTATGTCACTGGCTTGAAATCTCTTCAAGAAAATAAAGAATCATAGTCTATAAGGATGCATCATGGATACACGAGCTTTTAACTAAATGTGGAAAAGGAATTTTTTTCTATAAAATGTGTATTAATGAATATTTTTGAGTGAAAATATATTAGTTTTCAAGTCTTCATGGAGGGACTGGTGCTCGTATCCTCAGACATATTTTGTTTGATATCAACCTTGAAGGGATATCAGTGGATTTTTCCTCATTTGCCAATGGTCCAATTTCTTAACCAATGATTATGTTTACAGTCCTCACATTCAACCTAGAGGTCGCAGTTCCACTATCTAGTTTTATATCATAGAACCCAAAATAACACATTTTGCCTAGTGTATTATTTTACAAGGATTTTGTCGAGGCTCCCTCCTTCACCATTTAGGCATTACAGATCCCCGTTGCACTTTTTTTTTGTAGAAGGGCTCATAATTATTGGGTTTGGATTCATGATTTCTTTTATTGATTTTCCTAGAATTTTTTTCGGGCATATAGTTTTACATGGAAGGATAGAAATGCGATAATTTTTTAACATGTCATAAAAGATACTATTTTCTTTGTTTTTGCTAAATCTTTCATATGTAATAATGTGATGCTACATATACAACTACAAGTTGATAAGATGAATCTTGAGGTGGACCACTTACTGGAGCTTCTACAACATTGGGGTAATGCACCTTGTATGGTTGTCAGGGTTCCGCTGGATGCTTCTGTTACTGGTGGTCATTCTCCTTCCCGTGGTCACCGTAATGGTCATAGTTCCTCTCTCTAACCTTCAAACACACTCTATTCATAGGTTCTTTGACGTTGTTCACCTATTCTCTAGTTTTCACCTTACACACGCTATGGCACCCCACCACATCATGGGTCTCCATATGGGTGGCCTCATGTACCTTCAGGTTGGCCTAGTTCCAGTGTGGATTTGGGTTGGTCTTCATCTTATAAATGGTTTTCGAGTCTATCCCTATAAATCTCTCCACATCGGGAGGAAAAAGAGGCTGAGGATGAAAATCTAGATGGATGGACTCTTCCAGACCTTGAGCTGGATCCCACAGAAGGATGGGGGAAGAAGGGTGAACCAAACCCCCCTCCTCCTTGTGCTACTATATTGGCTGCATATGAGTATTTTGTCTCTAGGCTATTCACATGTTTTAATTTGGTTGTTTCTATTTCTGGGCATTGCTTATATGTTAATTTGGTTATTGTGCTCTGGGCTAGGCCCGTATGACTCTCGGGGAGTGAGTTTAATTCCTCCCATACTTATTTTTACTTTTTTGTACTTTTGTTTCTAATTTAATATAATGGTTTCGCTATTACATATTTAATTTTTTTTTTTAGTTTTTATCTTTTATTCTTATTTAAGTTGGGTTGTTTTTGGTGTTTCACCTTTCCAATTTCATCTATCTCCTCTTTTGATTTTAGGAGTAATTAGTTAACTTGATTTGTTTTTTAATTCTTTCAGTTTTTTAACTTTCTAAATTCATGTCTTTTTATTTTTCTATTTATTTTTAAACTATACATCTATTCTTCTATTGCTTTATTTGGCCTAGGTCAATTTGACAATACATTCTAGAATAATATATAGAGTATAATATAGACATTGTTAGATAATGAAAATTGTGAACCTCACTACACAAAAATAATAGAGACCATGTAATTAAATGGAAATATTTTCTTAAAATTCTTAGTATATCAATTGAAAAATAGGAGATTTGAAAATATTTAATATAATTTAATTATTTTACAATAAATATTTAAATTTGTATTTCCTTTGTGGATGCATTTTTTTAAATCAAATATTTTACTTTTTTGTTGAGATAATTAATTTTAATTTTGAATTATGATCAAAATAAGAAATAAGTTGAAAACAAAATAAATATTATCTAAGTCATACCACATAAGTATTGAGATGCAAGCTTTTGGTATACAATGTGTATTGTTTTGTTTTTTGACATTTTGGATCACACTCAATAGTCCATCATCAGGAAGAGCAAAGTATTCTTAACCAAATATTATTATACTAAAACCTATTTGACAACATCCTATTAAGCACAACCCATGTTAGACCAAATCTATTAAGTATAAATATACAAATATTAGAAGGTACTCTATTTTTAATACCTTTCAAAAAATTTAAAACCACGTGAAAGGTAAAAATAAATGAAGCAATTAATAATCTCTCACAAACACCACACAATTTAATATTTAACTTTCTTTAAGTGTGATTCATATATGCAAAAAAATTATTTACTAATTTTACCTATGTTATATTGTGCTAATATTTGTTGTTTCAAATACAAGTTTTATTCTCTTCGAATATTTGTATTGCGCATCAAACATAACATTCAATAAGATTACCCTCTGTAATACCTTTAGTTATTGTCTAAATTATATTTGAAGGTTATAGAGACCCCATAGAATGATAGAGGTGTGACACACACACACACACACACACACACACACACACACACACACACACACACACACACATATTAAATTTTATAATTAAATCATAATACTTTTGAAAATAATTATACTATACATTCATTAGAAATAAATTCCTAATGGACTTGGCTTTTAGTGCACAAAAAGTAATTACTACTTTGATAATATTTTTTACCTTTTGCACTATTGACCAACTCACGATGAACAATAAATTATTGATCGACTCCTGACGTGTTATGTCAAATCTTCTTTCTTCATACAACAAAAATGACATCTTTTTTGCTTAAATATGCTTTTAGAGAAAAAAAAACAAAATAATTTATACTCATTAATACCATTTCATCCTATTAGAAACCCATTTATTACCAACCAGGGACGTATCTTCTTGGATGACACTTACACTATATGTGCAACAAAGTCAATATAGCATTTATCAAAATCATACAGCTAAAATTAAAACAAGTACGTTGAAACTAAATTAACACTACTTATATTCACATAAATTTGGCTAAGGGTGAGGCAATGTGGCTACGTGCAACAAAATATAATAACTTATGTAGAAATATAACTATGATTAAATATTGAACATAAATTCAATGAAGGAATCTTAAAAAAATTAACATGCACTACATTAACCATATAAATTAACTAACTCATGTTGCTAAATTAACTATGCAATTTATCATAAGTAAAACTAATTAAAATGAAGTATGCTAAAATCACCACTCTATTAATATGAATGAAATTACAACTAACTACTCTAATTCTAATAGAGAGTTGATGGAAACGATCCCACACAATAATCTATGCTACCAATTTGATGGTTCACACTGACACTCACACATATTATGACTTCAAATATTAAAAAAATTCTATAGACTACTTCACAGAATAGTGATAGAAAACTTCCAAGAAAATGATAGTTTGCAGATATTTAACATATAATCAAGTGTATGCTATGAGTATTACAATGAATCAACATAATGAATAATAACCAAGAAATCGATAACTCATCCACTTGATGGAATTATTTCCCATAATCACAAATAAAAAACCTAATAGATCCACCCTCTTGACAACCGTGTTATAAACATACACAAAAATAAAGGAACATAAACACATGAATACGTGATAGTTTAGAAATTTAATAATTTTTTTTGACAATTGAATCTTAAAAGATACATTTATCAGAACCATACAATGTTTAGATTCCCTCTTAGGAATCATATTTTTATCCACTCCAATATTCAAACTTACGAACAACAAAACCACTTGATAGATTCATCTCCATATTTAACATTGGGTTGTATATCCATCTTTCTTGAGAAACAACTTTTCCTTTCAATTAATGTTTCTTTTCTACTCAATTGTGAACCAAAAACCCTTTTCATAAATATCAACTTCACTTATATCCACAAGGGACGTTGTTGAGAATCCATTTAACTTCCAGAAATGAACAAACAAAAACAAAAATTGTTAAAATTCCAAGTCTGGCTATCTTCCTATCATCGCAGTGACATGATGTCTGTACCCAATAATTTGTTAGTCTTCCTGTCACTGTATCGACATGAACTTTATATCAGTATACAAGAATCTACCAAAACTAAACAAAAGAAAACCAAAACATGAAGAGGGAGGGATGCTCCTGCATTGGACTCCCCAAGGGATAGAAGAGGGCATGTGCTATGGCACATGGGTTTAACAACAAAAAATAACTTCTCCCCATTCCTTTCTTTCTCTTTTTTCACCATATCTCAGATTTAATTTCCATATTTCTCCCACTTTGTTTCTCACTTCTTTGTTCTACTCTTATGAGGTTATTCATTTTTTTCATCCTCCTTATCCAATCTCTACTCACCCATTGATCAACATGTCTGTTTGGGTAAGTTCACCAAGATGGTGTGCAAAAATGGGAACTTTGAAGAGAAATTTGCGAGTCATGCACTCAAAATTAGGAGATGTACAAAGAATAATAATTTTAGTAATCTTAATTTAGTTTCTAAGGTACTAAATTTTTTTTAAAAATGTATAAGATTAAGAGGGTCAAACCCGATGCGCACAAAAAAATATTCTTGATTTTTTCAAAAAAAACATAACATAGTGTCCGTCGTGCGCATCACAAAAGATATAGTTAGATTTAGTATTTTGAAAAACCCTTTGGTAGAATGATAGGTAAGAGTGATAGCTAGAATTTATTTTTTTAAAAATTTTCTGCTGGGTATTTTTTATGATATTTTGAAGTGGCTGCATCTTGAAAATTAGGTGTGTATTTGTGCGCTAGGCATAACTTGCATCAAAATAATTGAAAATGCAAACTTTTTTTAAAGCATATAGAATCACGTATAGAATAATAATATGTAATTTGTTTTAAATTTGGTCAAGTAGATAAAAATTTATTAAAATAATGGTAGACATATGTCTCTAAGAACTATGGAGACACTAGTAAACAAATTAAAGTTTACTATACTAATGTTGTCCAAAAATAGAAAAAAAAATGGTTATAAAGTTGAAGATGTTTGAAATTATGATGGTAATTTTATAGATTACCACTTGATGATGTGTAAACCTAATGATGAGAAAGTTGAAAAATCAACCTGGAAGAACAAATGATGTGTAAAGGGAGAGAACTGGAGGGGAAAAAACACTCCCAAGCCTTAGGGGTGTTATCCAACACTCTTACCTAACCATAATGCGACCGAATTTTAAACTATTTTAAAACCCGATCGGGTTATGTAAGTGTTCATAATGCAATCGTGTTTCTAAGCACTAAAAATGTGATCATACTATCTAAAAGTAGAAATTCATTGTGCACAATTATGATTTTGTATATGTTTTTAGTTCTACAAAACATAATCAAGTTTTGTAGATTTAACATCATATGCATGTAAATTTAATATAATACATATATAATACATGTATATGCATATGTATAGATATATATATGTATATATGTCTATATATACATGTCTCACCCTCTCTCCATTCCCTCTCTCATCTTCCTTTGTCCATCACCATCTTACTGAGAGAGAGAGAGAGAGAGAGAGAGAGAGAGAGAGAGAGAGAGCACCTTTTTTTGTGCATGGGGTGTATTTGGGGGGATCATCCTTATGGAAACCATCATCTCCATATAGACTCATGTCTAGATATTAGTCTTATGGAAATTTCATGTGAATCAATGTCTAGGGATTAGTCTTGGAAATTCTGTATGAATCCTTCTCTAGGGATTAGGCTTAGAAATTCCATATAAATCCATGTTCAAGGATTAGTATTTATAGAGATCTATGTGTGATTCTGTGTTTTATGATAATTCTATGGATCAAAGAAACAAAAATTACATTTAATGTACAAGGTAGGTTGTATGTATGCCCCCTCCTTATGATGGCAACATAGGAGACAAGATAAGGAAGAGAATGAAGGATGCCTAAAAGTTCAATCAACAAGAATATATCCTTAAAACCACAATGTATGCCATGAACTTAGTGAAGAGTGTAGAATCTTATGGGATAAGAAAATAAATAATCATGAAAGGATATTGCTGCTTGTGGGAAGAGAACCTTGAAAGATATTATCTACAAGACATCTACCTTCAAGAGGATTTCTTGGACAAAGACTGAATCTTCAAGACAAAGAGGAGGAAGAGAAAAAGAATGCACCCATTTAGGCCCCTATGCCTAGGTGAAATAGGGATTCTAGATGAAGAATGATAGAATTTGAAACACATAACAAGGGGAGTTTTTTTTATAACGAACATAGTTTTGAAAATAAGGAAGAGGTTATGATCAAGGATGTTGGATGATATCAGTTTTGGTTACTGATCATGTTGTTGATATTCGTGTTTTGTCACTGATGTCAACATATATTTCTATGAAGAAGATAGACTGGCTACGTAACTGGATGGAGTGTACTGACACTGTACGAATCATTCAGAATGATCAAAGTTGGATTTATGCAGAAGGATGTGTGTTGAAATTATTCCTAAGGTCTCTTGACATTATGTTACCTACTGTGGATGTTACAGTTGATTTAGTGAAGACTGGTTTTTTGGACTGCAACTGTGATTCTGGATAGAGCAAGTCTCCATGCTTCAGGTATATCTTTCTAGCAAAGATATTTCAAAACTTGCAAGCTTACTGATGGAAAACTAACATATGATAGAGTAATGGGTTGAGCTCCATTGTTGATTAGATACTAATGATGTCAGCTGTGGCATTTTTTCTGGAGAAGACCTATTCTCTGGGTGACTTCAGACATGTAGCATGTGAAATTAATTGTGAGCATGATTTGTGGATCTGGAAGTATATGTAATGGATTGTAAATGTTGTATACTTGTTATAGATACCATGTGTATCTTAGCAAGGGGCTATGTAATTATTTTTATAATAGAAAGCCTTAATTGGCTGACCTAGTTAATTATGTATTAGGAAAGCTTAACTAGCCGACCTAATGAATTATTGTAAGAGGGGATATATGAAAGATAAATTCTTGTGAAGAAGTGTGATAGAGAAAAAGAAAGAGAAGTGTGGAAGATATGAAGCTTGTTGAATACTAGATACAAAGAAGAGTTGATACACCATTGGAACTGATCAAGCAAAGAGTGTTGCTATCAGACAATTTGCTGGAATGTGTATTTTCTTTATACACTTGATTCGAATTGTGAATCCTTGAGGGTGGCTTTAACCGTCTTTGGGCAGTGTGCCTTAGAAGTGAGAATACTATTTTCTTTGAATCCTAATAGGGTATGTCTCCTAATAGGGACTGTGTACTGTAATGTTGTAACAAGCTCCTAACAGGGCTAATATCTTTTAACAAGGATACTATACTCTCAGTACATTATTTGTGGGTGGTAATTCCCACTAGGGTTTTACCTTTAACAAGGTTTCCTTGACAACAAATATTGTGTTATGGTGTTGTCTATTACTGTTTTATCATTTACATTTGCAGATTTGGTTTATAAAGTATAAAGTTGTATAATCTAGATTACAACTGATTCACCCCCCCCTCTCAGTTGTCTTGTGGACTATTATTCCTAACAATTGGTATCAGAGATATTGGTCCTTAGAGAGAAAGTTTAACAGCTTGAGGTGATCTTGAAGATGACTTACTACAGGAAGGATATTCCAAATTTTGACTCTGAAAACTTTGACAGTTGACAGAACCAGATGAGAACACATTTGCTATGTCTTAGAATTGATTACTGGATGATAAAAAAGAAGAAGGAAAAGATAGTGACTGAGGATGAATTAGAGAAAGCCAGTGAAGATCAAAAGAAGATATTCTCATGCAATATACTTGCAAGGGAATCTTTAATCAGTGCATTATCAGAAGGAGAATTTACTGAAGTAAAGGACTTGGACTCTGCACATGAAATCTGGTTAAGATTGGAAGCACTATATGTTGGAGACAAGTTTACAAAGCAAGAAAAGTTACAGAACTAGAAGAAAAAGGTGGAATAACTAAAGATGAGAGAAGATGAGAACATCTGAGGATATGCACAAAGAATTACTAAGGTAGTTACTGGTATTAGGAGCTCTGGAGGAACTTATAGTGAGGAAGAAGTTATTGCAAAGGTACTCAGATCTTTGACACCTGCATATAGAACCAAGGTTCAGGCCATAGAGGAGATCATACCTTTGACACCAAACTTCACTAGAGAGATGTTGATTGGCAAGCTAACTACATATAAAGCCACAGAATTGGGAGATACTCTACCTAAGGTTGAGTCAGCATTCAAATCAACCATGCACAAAAGCAAAAGAATCTTACCTGGAAATGCAAGCACAAGTAGTAATGATCTAAGAGAAGAACTTGGAGCCTATGCTGATGAATGGGAACAGATACAGGAAGAAGAAAGAAAGCTAGATGAAATCATTGCACTGATTTCCAGGAGAGAAAAGAGAGGTAAGGGTAAGTTTGAGGGAAAATTACCTTTGAAATGTTTTTCATGTAACAAGATCGGTCATTTTGCATCTAGATTTCCTACAAGAATTTCAAAGGACAAACCTAAATTTTTCAAGTCTAAGTTCTCAAAGGATAAGGAATGTTATTATGATAGTGAAGGTATATATGATGATGAGGATGGTGATTATGATGAAATTGGATTTATTTCTATTAAGGATGATGAACCTATGCATGAAGAAAAAGAATTAGT
Source organism: Thuja plicata (assembly GCA_018584345.1). Classification (NCBI taxonomy): domain Eukaryota; kingdom Viridiplantae; phylum Streptophyta; class Pinopsida; order Cupressales; family Cupressaceae; genus Thuja; species Thuja plicata. The sequence continues at coordinate 383,058 of MU226767.1, forward strand.
ATCTCGAGTTGAAAATAAATCTGAATGGGTCATAGATAGTGGTTGTTCACATCATATGACAATACTCCTAAACTTATTATTGGATTTGGATCTATTTCCTTGGATGGAAAGACTAACACTAACAATGTATTACTTGTTGATGGACTTAAGCACAATTTGCTGAGTGTTGGATAGCTAGTGGACAAGGGTTACCAACTGAACTTCATAAATGGAAAATGTTCTATCAAGAGAAAAATAGGAGACTTGATATCATTTGGTACTAAATCCAAAGGTAATGTATTTGAATTGAACACATCTGAAGCTTCTTGTTTTGTTACAAAGGTTGATGACTATTGGTTATGGTACAAAAGATTTTGTCATGTTAATTTTGATAACATTGTGAAGGCAAGTATGACAAAAGCAGTAAGAGATCTACCTAAAATTGAAAAGCCATCTAACACTCTGTGTAGAGAATGTGTTATGGAGAAACAAACTAGAAGCACTTTCAAGAGCAAAGCTTATTCAGCAAAAGGAAAGTTGGATCTAGTGCATACAGATCTATGTGGTCCTACAAGAACAAGATCATACTACTGTGAAAGGTATTTTATAATTTTTTTTGATGAATTTTCTAGAATGATGTGGGTTACATATTTGAGAGAGAAATCTGAAGCATTTGACAAGTTCAAGTTATTCAAAGCAAAAGTTGAGGATGAATTTGGTTTAAAGATGAAATGTTTGAGATCAAACAAAGGAGGAGAGTTCACATCAAAATTATTTAATACATATTGTGAAGAAAATAGAATACATAGACAGACTTCAGCTCCTAGAACTCCACAACAGAATGGGATAGCATAGCGAAGAAACATAACCATATTAGATGTTGCAAGGACTATGTTCCTGGAAGGAAATGTATCACATGTTCATTGGAGAGAAGCAGTTGGCACCACTATGTACACATTAAATAGAATTTAGATTAGAGAAGGTACAAATAAAAATCCTTATGAATTATGGTTTGATCATGCACCTACTGTGAAATATTTTAGAATATTTGGTAGTAAATGTTATATCAAGAGAGATGATGAGATAGGCAAGTTTGATGCTAGAAGTGATGAAGGAATCTTTCTTGGTTATTCAAATAAGAGTAAAGCATATAAATGTTTCAATCTGAGACTGAGGAAGCTAATTGAAAGTGCCAATGTGAGGATAGATGAAAAATTTCAAATTCAGAAAAGAATGTATGATTGTGGTTAGATAGCAGAATCAAGAGAAGTTGTTGCTAAACCTGAAGGACCCTTGATGATTGAGATTGAGATTGAAGAAGAAGAACATTCCGAAGCTACTGAGACATTGAAGACACCAAGGTATGTCAAGAAAAACCATCTTAAAGACCAAAGTATTGGTGATGCAAGCAAAGGCATGATGACCAGATCTAAAGTTAGAGATGACATATGTTTGATTTCTCAAGTTGAACCAAAGACTACTAATGAAGAATGTAAAGATGAATCTTGGACTAAAGCCATGGAAGAAGAACTAGAATAGATAAAGAAGAACAATACTTGGGAATTGGTTCCAAGACCT
>MU226767.1:385203-407009 GCA_018584345.1 Thuja plicata
TTTGCAAATTAATCAGAGTAAGAATGGCATATTTATATCTCAGACCAAGTATCTTAAGGAAATGTTGAAGAAATTTGGAATGGAAGATTGTAAACCTGTTGGTACACCCATGGTGACAGGGAACAAACTGACTAAAAGTGATGAGACTCAAAGTGTTCAGAATACTAAGTATAGATCAATGACTGGATGTCTACAATATTTGGCACACACTAGACCAAATATTACCAATGCAACTGGAATTGTGGCTACATATCAGGCAAATCCTAAAGAGACTCATTTTTCTACTGTGAAAGTAATTTTTAGATATTTGAAAGGAATAGTAGAATATGGATTATGGTATGAAAAATCTGATGATTTTAAATTGCAGGATTTTACTGATGTTGATTGGGCAGGTAATGTGGATGAAAGGAATAGGACAAGTGGTGGTGCATTTTTCCTTGGAAAGAGGCTGGTTTCTTGGTTGAGCAAGAAGCAAAACTGTACTACTCAATCTACTATTGAGTCAGAATATGTTGCTGCTACAATAAACTATACACAAGTTGTTTGGATGATACAAATGCTGAAGGACATCAGAATAATTTTCAAAGAACTAGTGGTTATCCATTGTGATAACACCAGCATAGTGAATATGTCAAAGAATCTTGTAATGCATTCAAAGACTAAACATATTTCCATCAAGTATCATTTATTAAGGGAGAAGGTAGCATATAGAGAGATTAAACTGGAGTATATTAGCACAAAGGAATAGATAGCAGATATATTTACTAAACCTTTTCCAAAAGATGATTTTGAATATCTTAGAGGCATGCTTGGGGTGATGGCCCCTCCCAGTGAAAACTAAATGATGCAGATGTGCATTAGTCTAGTGCATCTTAGAGCTATATCATTCTCTGGACTTGATGTATGGATCTACTCCTTAGGGGTAGTGATCACATGAGAATACTATGGATTACATTTGGGTGATCTTGCACCTAGCTAATTGGACATGAAGATTTGAAAAATCTACATCTTTCAAAATACTACAGATGAATTATGGCACCCTTTACCATTGCTGCCAAAGGGGGAATAAATCTATGTGAAAATCCTTACTGTTTTGGGGAGATTTGTGTTGAGGATATTGAGAAGATTGTATTGAGAGTGAGTACTTTTGGGTTGATACATATGGATTTTCCCATATGTTTCCATCAATGCCAAAGGGGGAGATTTTTGGATGATATCAGTTTTGGTTACTAATCATGCTGTTGATATTCATGTTTTGTCACTGATGTCAACATATATTTCTATGAAGAAAACAGACTGGCAACGTAACTAGATGGAGTGTACAGACACTGTACGCATGATTCAGAATGATCAAAGTTGGATTTATGTATAAGGATGTGTGCTAACCTTATTCCTAAGGTCACTTGACTTTATGTTACATATTGTGGATGTTATAGTTGATTTAGTGAAGACTAGTTTTCTGGACTACAACTGTGATTCTGGATAGAGCAGGTCTCTGTGTTTCAGGTATATCTTTCTGGTGAAGATATTTCAGAACTTGTGAGCTTACTGATGGATATCCAACATATGATAGAGTAATGGGTTGAGTTCCATTATTGATTGGATACTGATGACGTCAACTGTGGTGTGTATTTTGGAGAAGACCTATTCTCTAGGCGACTTCAGACATGTAGCGTGTGAAATTGACTTTGAGCATGAATTGCGGATCTGGAAGTATATGTAATGGATTATAAATGTTGTATACTTTTTATAGATACTATGTGTATCTTAGCAAGGGGATATGTAATTATACGTATGATGGAAAGCCTTAATTGGCCGACCTAGTTAATTATGTATTAGGAAAGCTTAACTGGCTGACCTAATAAATTATAGTAAGAGGGTATATATGAAAGATGAATTCTTGTGAAGAAGTGTGATAGAGAAAAAGAAAGAGAAGTGTGGAAGCTGTGAATCTTGTTGACTACTAGATACAAAGCAGAGTTGATACATCATTGGAACTAACCAAGAAAAGATAGTTGCTATCAAACAATTTTCTATAATGTGTATTTTATTTATACACTTGATTCAGATTATGAATCCATGAGGGTGGCTTTAACCTTATTTGGGTAGTGTGCCTTGGTAGTGAGCCTTCTATTTTCTTTGACTCCTAATAGGGTCTATCTCCTACTAGGGACTGTGTACTGTAATGTTTTAACAAGCTCCTAACAGGGCTAATATCTTTTAATAGGGAGACTACACTCTCAATACATTATTTATGGGTGTTAATTCCCACTGGGGTTTTACCTTTAAAAGGGTTTCCTTGACAACAAATATTGTGTTATGGTGTTTTCTATTATTGTGTTATCATTTACATTTACAAATTTGGTTTATAAAGTATAAAGTTCAATAATCTAGATTACAACTGATTCAGCCCCCCCTCTCAGTTGTCTTGTGGATTTTTATTCCTAACACAAGGATGCACACCTCTTTCATAAGAGAGAATCCAAAATTAAAATGATCAATTATTTATAAGAAAAGAATGTTACGTGACAAACAAATGACATTGTACTAAGGAATGTAGATCCTTAGACAAGAGAGAAAAAGAATTTACAAGATACCTTTTCCCCCAAGTATGAAGGAAAGAAAAAATATATAATACACCCTTGATGATATTTACTTCATAAATACTCAATTCTAAGAAAAATAAGCTACAAGTCAAAGAAAATTCCTAATTTAAAACAGACATATAAATGCTACAAAAGACATCACATATAAAGTAAGGAAGTCATCTAGGGATGATATGAATGATTATTAGATGAAAGGTATGCCCTTTGAGGCATGAAAATGATTTTTAAGTAGATAGGTTAGTATCTTGCATGAAAAAAAGTATCTCATGCTAAAAAGGATGTACCATCATAAACTAATACAAAACCATAGAGAGATGAAAATAAGAGAAGAATGACACATTATGTATACTCAGTGAGTGACCCCAATTATACAATATGTACTCTTTCAAGTAAGGAAGATATTGAAAGGAGGATACTAATCTCATGAAGAAGAAAGATCCTATAACAATAAGTCCATACACAGGAGAATATCATAGTTCAAAAGAGAGGATTAACAAAGAGGCAATGGATCCTTTTAGAGGAGAGAAAGATGAGATAGAAATAACAACCCAATATAATCCATAAATGATAGATCTTTTATAATTTAAACATGCACTTTCATTCAAGCATAAGGTTTCAACTCGATATGTAAATCTCTTGGAAAAGAGAATACCTTTGTGTAAAACAAAAAATGTATGCAAGAAAGAATGTCATACTATAAAAGATGAAATTCCACAAAGGATATTGGATGTATTCGATAGGAAGATAAAAAGAGGAAGGACACACTCTCTCTAAGTGGTTTTCATTTATAATATGACGTGTGTTTTCAAACAAGCATAAGGTTACAAATAGAGATGTCATCCTCCTGAAAAAGATAATATCCTTACGTAAAATAAAAAATGTATGTAAGAAATAATGTCATCTTATAAATGAAACAACTCATCAAAGAGATAAAATAATATTGTGAGATAAAGAGGATAATGAAATATGACCCTTTCCCCAACCAAGGAGACAAGGAAAAGGGGCTATTATGTTTCTCACAAATTATGATTGCACCTAAAATAACATCATTATAAATGACAATTAGTCTACAAAGGATATGATTTGCAATGTCACAATATGAGAAGAAACATAATAGTGATATATCTATTATGTAGAATGATCATGAAAATGGTGTCATTCATTGTTGCAAGTCATTTGAATCTATTGGAAATATATTGTATGCTAGGTGACTGAGAGGGGGTGGGGGATGAATCAGGAACCAATAAAACTTCTTCACTTTTATCCTTTATTAGATTTTCTAATCTAATTGCATGCATGGAACAAAAAAGTAATAAACATTCATAACACTTGAAAAAAGATATGGTGACCCAGAAACCTTCCAAATATAAAGTAAAACTAGGGTGGGGATGATACCCACAATCTTTAGAACTGCAGTAACAAAGTTGGCAGGTTAAGGCTTACAATTGACCACTTCTGATGGTCTTCCCTATTAGGAGAAATAATGACTATTAGGTCCACCTTGTGAAAGGATTTATACAATATAGTTAAGTATGCACTCTTGTAGGAGATTTGTGAAGGACTGTTAGGTCCATCCTGTTAAAGTATTTGACTGATACACCTGTTAGACTGAATCAGTGAATGATCTTGTATGCAACTCTAATTTGATGAATAAGATCCTTTGATGTAGAACTGATCACTTGAATGTGATAGATGAGTCTCTATTTTTCCTTTATACTGATGTAGCCTTCTAATAAATCTACCTCTTCATATTCACATCCATAGATGTATTCAATGTTGTTCTGATGATTGATATATTTCTTCCTATTTCTTTTTATATTTGGATAAACAAAGTATCTTAGATATATACCTATCTGAATCAATTAATTCCACAATTTGACTACTATCATATTAAATAGTATCAAACAATATGTACTAAGTCATCCCAATGCTGATACTTGGGTCCAGTAATCTACTTAGGTGATACAGTGAACTTGGAAATTCTGCACTCAGTTGACACTGGCTGCTCAGTCCACACTGATCACTCTGAGATGGTATGCAACTTGGGTAACACTGGTGACTCGGCAGACACTTCTTGGAACTAACTGCTCAGATGATAGTGCAACTACTGGCTCGGTTAAAACTATAACCATATGAATGACTAAGTGTTTTGGCACTAATTGACAATATGTCTTTCCATATGGTCTACAATTTCCCTCTTTGGCATTAGTAACAAAAACACTTATCATACCAAAAATTATGATCAAACAAACTGATAAGTTAAAAATCCCCCTTACCATGTGCTTGGGTTCTAGCTCGGTTTTGACTACCGCTCTACAACTCGGTTGTAACTGACTCTATTTTTTATTTTTGAAAACTATTTTTGTAACTTTGTTATGTATCTTTGTCTTCTCTGTACATGTATTTCCTCATTTATATACATATATGTCTTGTCTTTCCCCCTTGTCTTTGACACAAATGCCAAAAATGCATATCTACAAGGTAATACCAAAATGTGAAAGGAAATCACTATGTACCTTCAAAATTTGAGACAAAGGCTTGTCCAAATTATCTTGCAACACCTTCAGGGTGTGCAAGTTAATCTAAATTTCTGCAGACAGCTCCATCATAAGCTCTACAACTAAAAAATTGTTATCATGGATGAGTGTATTTGCGTGAGCAATATGTTTCTACATTACATCCATATGATAAATGAGTTGGCTTTGAATTGTTGATAGGTAGTCCCTTGTTCTTCCTTCTTCCCTCAGTAGCTCTACCTCGAGATCAGTTAGATACCTGATCTTAACAAAATGTGCTGAGCTTGAACTTGGATCAAGTCCCAACTGGTTTGAACTTGCCTTCAAATTATTTTCAATCTTTGTCATCTTATTCTTTATTTCCATGGTAAAATTTGACGTGTCACTCAACTTTACAAATAATGCAACAACATTATTCGCACTGGTTTCTAGAGAGCTAATAATGTTGGATATCTTCACTTGATCTATTGCAATGTTACCTGCAACATTCTCTAGAACCTTATTCTCAAATTTTCTCTCTGCCTTCTATAGTAATTTCTCCTGACCACTAAGATCTTCGTTAAAAGTGTGAACTATGTCAACAAGTTGGTAAATTATAGTCTTTCTCATTGACTTAAATCTCTAATGAATCAAGGAATATACCTTTGATGTCCTCTAGTACTCTATTCATTTTCTTCTCAGCTTAGAGCTTCTATTGTTTGGATCTTTCTTCCATAGCTCCCCAATGATGTCCATATCCTCGGCTGTCAGGCTAGAAAGATCCCAATTAGGAATCACAATGTCTTCCTCAAGGTAAAATTTATCAGTAATTGTTTCCTTTTCTTTACCCTTGACCTTGGGATTAGGTGAAGGAATGATTTCCTTACCTTTTCCATCATCATCCTTATCCTCAGTATTCAGTTGAAGTAGGTCCTTAATTCTCTTTGCACTAACTATAGAATCTGTACCAACTATAGAAACATTCATAGTATCCTATTGTGACTCAATCTAGCTTGGTCTAGTAGTAGGTAGAGCTTGATGCTTGGTTCCTACTAAACTTGATGTTGACTCTGTGGTCTTTTCCTTGCTTGGAGATAAGACAAACATACTAGGTGATTGGGGTAGGGATGCCATTACTTCCACTACTATCTCCTCTGCATCAGATTCCTCAATGGTCTATACCTCAGGTAGTTCTTCATATTTAATGTGTACATAAGCATATGTACTTGGTTCCTCTGTCTTATCTTCTACCTTCTCTACCTCGACTTAAAAAATGGACTTCTACAGTTTGGTTGCAGTCTGCACAACATCCTCTATTTTCTTGCCCAAAACTTGAAATGTCCTAAACCTTGGAGTATGTCTACTCTCATATTTAGACATAGCATATTTTACCTCCTTTTCAATCACTATAGGCATGACTGTCTTCAAGGATTGTTTTCTAGTGTCCCATTCAATTTGGACTACATTGTTCCAGTGAATGGTGTTTTCCTTAAGAAGGTCTTCAGACATTTGGCTTTTCAATTCAGATGGATCATACTTCTATTTTTTCATCTTTTGTACCAATGCATCCTCAACCAACTTCTTCTCATCCTTGGTTCTGGAAGCATACTTCAGTGATCTGAGACTCGACATATGAGTACCTTCCTTCATTTATTCAACCTTCTGCTCAAAGGTAAGTGGTGGCTTCTTGAATGTAACTATATCTTCTTCTTCATCATCTTCTTTAGGAAATATGAGTTTCCTTCTAGATCTTCTGGGTTTATTTGCAGTGGAGGTAGGGGTAGAGGCCTTTGGTGTTTTCTTGGGGGATAACCTCTTATTCTTAGGAGGCTCTTCTTCTACCTCTTCCTCTTCTTTCTTAGGTTTTACTTCTTATTCATTTTTGTTATCCTCTTTTCCTTTAGTGATTGAGAGAGGAGAGTCAGATGACTTTCCATATTTCTTTCCAAACTTCTCAATTCTTTTCCTTCCTCTGTTCAAGATTTTGGGAATCTCTATTTCCAATGTTATCTCGCCCTTAGCTTCTTCATAAGTACCTAAATATGCTTCTTTAGGATCAAGAGGCTCATTAATAAGAGTCTCAATAATATATCTAGTCTCATCTATGTTAACCTCATATTTAAGAGGTTTCACCCATGCAACCCTAGGTTTGACCGCTTGGATGTCCACTCTGTCATAGTCAACTAGGAAACATATATCACCCTTATAGTATTCTACCAATTGTTTGGGAATTTTGAATCTGTTCTACATTTTCTCATTGAAACTCTCAAAGTAAGCATCCATGATGCTTTCCAAATTGCCTCCCAATTCTTCTATAAACTCATTGATTTGATAAACTATAGGCCTATCCTTCTTCCATACAACTGTGCCTTTTGAAGGGAAATTTTTTTGAATATAAAACAATAAGCAGACCAAGAGTGAACCGAACTTACACTATTTGGTCTTAGATTCAAAGATGCTCTCCATGTTTTTTCTCAGTCGGATGAGTTGCAAATCAACAAGGTCGAATGATAGATTGTTCCTCACCACTTTGTATGCCAAGTCCACAACCTCACATGGAACACTATTTGGGCTGCTTAAACTATATATCTTATGTGCAATCATATGAATTCCAAACTTTAGATCCATGTCAGTGACTCCATTCAATTTCATGCCTCTTGCATCCCACTCGGAAAGAGTCTTCTTAGCTAGGTTAACTTGGGGTAGGGTTTTAGTCACCTTAGGTTTATCGATCATTGGGTACCCTGTCACTCAGTGTACCATCATCTTTGTGATTTTCACAGGTTGCTCCAACTAGAAATGCATGCTGTGAATGTGGCTTAGAATAAGCCTAATCCATTTTATTTGAAAATTCTTTGGCACATGCAAGATATGGGTTAAACCCTTGACTTCGAGGTGCTTGTGTTAAAGCTTCAAGTTTCCACCCACATAAAGTGCCTCATATGCTTGATTCATCTCTAATGTGCATAGTTGTTGAATGGTGCAATGATATAAACTTCAAATGTCATGAATCAATAGTACCTTAGGATGCATTTGGGAATGGGCTACCATAAGATCTATTTCCTCTGTAATGGATGGATAAAGTTTTAACTTTGGTGGTTTGCAGAATGCATTCCTCACTAACATCTTAGATCCCTTCATAATCTTACTGCTAGATGAAGATGTCATAATGCTTGGAAGATTGATGAAACTTCACAGCAACTAAAGCTTCCAAACACAAATTTGCTCTGAAATAGCTATAAGCTCTTAATGTCTCTACAAACTGTAAACCTTGGGAAAAAATAACCCTTTGATTTCACTATTTATGAGAAATTTCACCTTAAATTTTTCAGGAAATGCTCCGTACATAGTAGGTGTCATAGCTCAGTTAGTTCTTCTAGGCTTACTTAGAAGCTCAATGAAAAATAACTTCACATCCTTGAAACCATATAACCTGACTTAACTCGGTTAAGCCTGAGTAGCTCAATTGTAACTGAGATCCTGACTCGGTTAGAACCATAATGTGTCCTAGTGCATCAATATGTAGATTTGGACTTGCTATCATATCTGGAACTTATGTATGATGGCTTGTATGCATAGTTCCATTTATCTCCTTACATCTTTATTCAGAGATGGTGAATCCACCCAAATCACCATTTTGGGTGCCATTTTTTCCTTCATTGTTTTGGTCTAAATTATTAGGAGACTTACTTACCCATTGATGACTCATCTGAGTTTTGTTTTTAGAAAATTTTTCTTTGCCTTTCTCAAAACTAGTATCCACTTTTTCTCTATTCATACAGCTCTTGCTTAGATGACCAAGTTGTTTACACACATAACATCTCTTAGTAGGATTTTGTTTTCTGAGGTGAGTCTTTCCATAATTTGCACCAATATGCCCATACTTTCCCCAATGACAACAACTGTTCCATGTGTTGTAATCCCCACCAAAAATTGCCTTAGCTAATTGTTCAGCAGGATTCCACTTCTTAGTTCTTCACTTAGATGATTTATGACCTTGTTTGTTACAATTGAAACATTTTCCTTCAAAAATAAGCTTCTCAGTGCATTCACTTGACCTATGTCCATGTTTTTTGCATCTATAGCACTTACCATTAACCTTTGACTTCCCATTGCTCCAACACTTATTTGATGTATGCCCTAACTTACTACAGTGATTACATGTATGTTTCTTGTTCTTTTGAGTTACTTGCTATGAGGATTTGCCTTTTTCAGTATAACCTAATCTAGTCTGTCCATGATATATGAATTGAGTTTTCTCTATCAACTGATTCATGCTTTCTTGTGAATTCATCATCCTCCCATTAGTTTTCTTTTCAGTATTGAGATCACTTTGTAGTCTTTCATTTTTAGTCCTTAGATTGATAACTTCCTAGTTTGTAATATTGATTTCATTTATCATATTTGCTTGCTGAAGTGACAAATGATGGATTTAATTTTATTTTTCCTCTAATCTTGTACTTAGAAATATCTTATCTTCTTGTGCCATTTATTTGTCATTTTCTGCTTGGTTCTTTTGTTCCATGACTTCACATATTCTGACTGAATGAATTTATTGTTCTCTCTTCAACTTTCTGACTTCTTCATGTAAAGTGAGATTCTTTGCAAGTATGTCTTCAATGGCTGCATTAGCTTCTTCATAACTTATTTCTTTGCATAAATCTTTAACTCTTTCTTCTATGTAACCTTTGTCATTCATTTGCATTGCTAAATATTTTCTTCTTTTCAGGGAATGAGAGAGCTGCTCCTTGAGTTTTTTGATTTGATCCATGGACACTTGTAGATCTATCTTTTCATTTTCAAAGGCTTTCTCTAGTCTGTATATTTCCATTGCCTCTAATCTTTTCTCAAGCTATTAAACTTCTGAAAAGAGAACCTTTGCTCTGATACCAATTGTTGGAAATATATTGTAGGCTAGGTGACTGAGAGGGTGGTGTAGGAGCACCTAGGTAAGGCTAGATGGTAACCTAGGTTCCTAGTTTTATTTTGGCTTGTAGTGGTCTTAGCCAAGCCACTAGTGAAATAAAAGGACTAGATAGGTCCTAGGGTGTGTTGATTTGGTTAGAAGACCAAACTAGATCATTTGGTGTTAAGAAGTAATGATTTGTCCAATTTAGGTCAATATTCCAAGAATGGTGGAACCATGGATTTTATTATTGTTAGAGTCTATGAGAGATAATTTGAGGTCTAATAGGCATGTTAGTGCATTGGTATAAGTTTCATGGTGTTTTGACCAAGTTAGAGTGCAAGAATCAAAAAGTTGTAAATGTTGTAAATGTTGTCATTGACAACATTGAAAACATTTCTTGCAATAATGCATCTTTGAGAATTTGGTTGTATAACTATTGGAAATAGTTGGATTTGTGCCATGCTCAACAATATAAAGCCTCCCCCGACCTGTGTGTGGGGTTGGATGAAGTTTGGAAGTCAGTGTACGAACTGTGTAATTGGAAAATTGGTTACAGTTGAGCATTTTGTACACATTTTAGATTTTAATGGATTGAATTCTACACTGTGAATTGTGCATGAGATAGTCTATGTAATTAATTTATTCTGCATGTGACTAGTTAGTGTTTTTTTTCTATTTTTATTTCTTTTGTAAATACTTTTGTTTTGTGCACTGTCACTGGTCTGAACCAGACAATTTTTGCAAATGGGGTCATAGCTCATCATTCCACCATGGCACTTATACAAGCTCTTGGAATGAGTGAGGTGACTCCTTGTACTATATGTGTGGGGAAGCTTGGGCCGTAGAAATATTGTTTTCTAATTTTATAGTGATTCCCTAGGCAAGCTAGAGATGCATGACTAGGGATCACAGTGAATTGCAGAGGCAATATATGTTATTGAAAGCATTGGTTGCTTCAATCAGAGGATATGGAGAGGAGGAAATGTGTGTGGAGAAGTGCCAAATTAAATGGGAAGCTTTGGTGATGAGATCTTAATGGTGAAAACTCAAACCCTGATGGGCATGCTTAGTGTATGGTGAAACCCTTAAATATAGGCTTGCAAATAGGAACCCTCTATATGAATAGTTTGGGAAGGAAAGACCTAGAAAATCCTTTATCACTTTGAAAAGGGTGTCAGGATCTGGAGTTAGTTTTCCATCTTGTTGAGAAGAATTTCAAGTTATATGTAAAAAGGTGCCTAATTAGGCCTAATGTTTGGAGCAAGTTCTTGAACTTGTTTAGGGTTTCATTGAAAACTTAGTTGTTAGGCATTGTGTTGGATGCAATTGCCTTGTTATATCCCTTTTCCTCTCCATTGGTGAATAGTGATATCCTTATTGGATCACTTGGTGTGCAGATGAAAGAAGATAATCACGAGGCTTATGATTGATTGATTTGATTTCCTAGATGGTGTTGACAAGTTGAATAAGTGAAGGGTATGAGTAGAGAATCCTTGGAAGATTAGGGTTAGATAAAAACCCTAATAGGCTAGAGAAGTGGCCTATAGGATACCCTAGTAGAAGATAGGGTTGTGAGAAATATTTGTCATTACATCAGATTGGTATTAGAGAAAGTTTGAGATTTGGGAGTTGGTGTATGTCTCTAAATACTGGTGAATCAGTAGGGGATATCAGTATGGGGACTAATGCAGAGCTAGCTAAGGAGATGGGTGAGCAAAAGGAAAAGAATATATTCCTTGAAGAGACCCTAGATGAAATGAGGATAAAGCTACAAGAAGTAGTTGATGCCAAAGATAAAGGAAAAGAAGGTGAAAGTAGTGAAAAAGGTAAAAAGATTCCTGAGGAAGATATCATCCCTGAAAAAGACCCCATTTTGAATGAAGAACCATTCTTGAAAGTCATCAAAGCCCTAAGAGGAAAGGCATTAGAAGGAGTACCACTTTGTAGTGTAAAAATGGATATAGAAGCAGTGATGGAGTGGATTGAGAATGGAGAGCCATTTTGAATGTGAAGGTGTCACCGAGGCACAAAAACTAAAAGTTACAAAGTCAAGGCTCAGAGGATCAGCATTGACATGGTGGAAGTATCTACAAGATGAAAGGGTTAGGATGGATACACAACCTATAGCTAACTGGAAAGCCATGGTGACGAAGGTAAAGGAGAACTATCTGCCAGAGGAGTATGAAATTCAAATTCATAGAAAGAGACAAGATCTGAAAAAAAAAAAAAAAAAGGACTTCAATGTGGCCTCTTATACATAGGAATTTCATAAGTTATGCCTTAGGTCAAAGATCCAAGAAGAGGAACTTATAAAGGTAGCTAGATACTTGGGTGATCTAAAGTGGAACATCCAAGAGGAGATAAGTTTGTGGACTCCAACACTATTCAGAAGTGCAACCAATTATCTCTAAAGGTGGAAGAGAGGAGCAAGAAGAAAGGAGACTCTAATCTTAGAGGTAGAGGAAGAGGTAGAGATCAAGGGGGTCATATAAGTGGTTATCAAGGCAAAGGTAATGAACAAAGGAACCAAGGAGAGTCCAAATGGATAGAGCATGGTAAGGAAACTACTCCAAGAGGGGGTTATACCAGAGGAAGAGGTACTCAAGGAGGCTCTAGTAGGGGAACGGGTTTAGGAAGAAACAAAACATACTTTGAAAGTATGAAATGTTACAATTGTGGCCAATTAGGTCACCCTACCTATAGGTGTCTAGATAAGCGCACTTATTCTAACAATAGATAGAGTATTGCATATGCTCAAGAGGAAACAAAAAGAGTTAAAACACCAAAGGTTGATCATATTGAGTCAGATATGGGAGAAAATTGATGTTCAGAAGGGTTCTGATTAGACAACCAGTAAAGGATGAGCCCAAACATAGAAGAACATTGTTTAGGATCAGATGTAAAATCCTTGGTAAATTTTGCAAAGTGATAGTGGATTCAAGATCCATAGAAAACATTATATTAGAGGAAGATAGAAATAAGCTAAAGTTGACAAAGATATCTCATTTCAATCCTTACAAAGTGACATGGTTGAACAAGGGCCAGAGTGTGTTGGTGAATGAGCAAACTTGGGTGGAGTTTTCTATTGTAGGGTACAAGGAAAAGTTACTATGTGATGTTTTGCATATGGATGCATGTCATCTACTCCTAGGAAGGCCTTGAAAATATGACAAAGGAGCAGTGTATGATGGGAATGAAAACTCCATATCCTTCAAGAAAGGTGACAAAAATTTCAAAATACAGTCCTTGTTGGAAGAAGAAGAACCACAACCTAAGACTCCTAGTATCGTGTTGAGTAGTAGAAAGGAGTTCATAAATTCCCTTAAAGATGAAGGGAGTTAAGGCTATGCCATATTTAATCTTAAGCCAAAGGAAGAAGAGAAGCCCAAACAAGAACCATTGCCATTGGAAATCAGAGAGCTTCTTGAAAAGTACAAGGATATTATTAGTGATGGGACTCCTACCACTTTGCCTCCTAGAAGAGTGATAAGTCATCAAATTGACTTTGTACCTAGTGCATCATTTCCAAATAAGGCAGCATACAAGATTACTCCAAAATAGAACCTAGAGGAGGCTAGACAAGTAAAGGAGCTATTAGACCAAGGGCTAATCACAAAGAGCATTAGCCCATGTGCCATACTAGTGGTATTAGCATCCAAGAAAGGTGGTAATTGGAGACTTTGTATTGATTCTAGAGAAATTAATAGGATCACAATTAGGTACAGATTTCCAATTCCTAGGATAGAAGATTTGATGGACTGTCTTGGGGGGCAAATTTTTTCACTAAATTAGACTTGAAAAGTGGGTACCAGAAGATTAGGATTAAAGAGGGGGATGAATGGAAGACAACTTTAAGACTATTGATGGATTGTATGAGTGGAGAGTTATGACATTTGGCCTCTCAAATGACCCTAGCACATTCATGAGGCTCATGAATGAAGAGCTTAAGGACTTCATAGGGATATTTGTGGTAGTATATCTAGATGATATACTTATCTTTAGTAAGACAATAGAGGAACATGTGAAGCATGTGGAGATGGTGCTTAAGATGTTTCAAGAAGAGAAGTTGTCAATCAACCTTGAAAAATGTGAGTTCTTCAAGCAAGAAATTATGTATTTGGGGACTTTTTTGTATCACAAGGGTCATTAAAGATGGACCCAAGTAAGGTGGAGGCTATCCTAAATTGGCCCACACCAACCACAGGGACATAAGTTAGGAGTTTTCATGGGTTAGCTCAGTTTTACAAAAAGTTTACTATTGGCAAGTGATCAATTTTGTGTAAAGTGATTCACTTTTTCGTTGTTATTTATGGCAACACATTTGGTTTACAGATTGATTCCTATAAAATTAAGTTTTGCTAACTCATAAATCAACTAAGTACAGAACCAGAGATACATAAGTATTTTGGGTATCGACAATTGAGATCGATGATTTATGACATACGAGCTTAGAGGAAGATAGTATGGGGTATGTGTGACCTCCACATAAGATCGATTTTGTTTTGTTAACGTTTACAGTGAGTTAGAGAGAATTGAATACAGACAAACTACAACAAAACAATGAAATAAAGCAGTTGGACAATAGAAATGATTAAGGGAGTATGATGTGGACTCCTAGCAATAGGAGTTGGATTATGGTTGATGATAACCTATACTTTGACTATGTAAGAGTGGTGACTATGAATTTGATATTTACTTTATTAAATTTATTTTGTATTGAAATCTGACTATGTAATATTTGCATTGAGAGCGGACTTGGTGAAAGAGAAAGATATATATGTAAGATATTTTTGTGGAAGTAGGTGTGACATGGATTGATGAGATGATATGGATGAAAATTTTAGAGAAGAGGATGAAAGAGATCATTGATGAGCTATAAACAAGAACTATCTAAGCATTAGAGATGCTTGTTATTGTTTGTTACTGAGAACATTTTGTAACAGAATCTTATTGTAGAATTGTATGCTCAGTTGGACCCTAATAGGGTTTTGTATGCCTTTAAAAGTGTTGTAATTCCTTTAACAAGGAAATGTACTATGTAATATTCAGCTCCTAACAGGGCTAGGTCTCCTAACAGGGACACTATACTTTAGTGCATGCTTGTGGGTATCATCCACACTAGGGTTTTCCCTTGGTGAGGGTTTCCTCGACAAAAAATAATGGTGTTATGATTTCTGTGTCATTTTCTTATGTTCTTTTCATTTCTACAAGCTTATGGTTAATGTATAATTGGTTGAAGAATTTAATTAAGTTCAGTAATACTGATTCACCCCCCCTCTCAGTATTATCCAATCCTAACAAAAAGGGATTTCAATGGTATTTGTGCACCAATGCTAGACACCATTAAGGGTGGTCTAAAGACTAAGTTTAGATGGACTTCTAGAGTCAAAAAAGCATTTGAAATGTTGAAGAGGCAAGTAGAAACACAAACTATCCTTAGACTCCCTAGTTTTGATCAAATTTTTATTTTGGAGTGTGATGCAAGTGGGATGGTAGTAGGGGGTGTTTTAAGCCAAGAAGGTAGGACAGTAGCCTTCTTCAGTGAAAAACTAAATGAAGCCAATAAGAAATATTATTCTTATGATTTGGAACTATATGCTTTGGTTCAGTCTCTTAGGAAGTGGAGACATTACTTGTTACCCAAAGAATTTGTGATGTTTATTGATAACCAAGACTTGAGCTATATAAACACACAAGAGAAGCTCAGTAATAGACATTTGAAGTGGATGGAATACCTTCAAGCATTCACATTCACAATAAAGAACAAGAAGGGACAATTGAACAAGGTTGCAGATTCCTTGAGCAGGAGGTTGCTAACTATTCAGGAAGTTCATTTGAAGAGCATTGGAATAGAGAGTTTCAAATACCTCTATAGAGAAGATTAAGACTTTGGTGAAGCCTATAAGGTATGTTCTGATTTTTAGAATCACTTCCATAGTCAATTTTTTGATTTTACCTTGTAGAGTGGATTGTTGTTTAAGGGGAACCAATTGTGTGTCCCTAAGGGTTCAATGAGAGAAAATCTCATTTAGGAAAAACATAATGGAAGATTGAGTGGCCATTTTGGTGTGAACAAAACCCTAGAGTTAGTTCAAAGGTTTTACCATTGGCCAAAGATGGTGAGGGATGTAACCAAGTATGTTGAAATGTGTCTAGTGTCCATGAAAGAAAAAGGAGGAAATAGAAATGAAGGTGTGTATAAACCTTTTCCAATCCCTAATAGAACATGGGAGTGTGTTAGCATGGATTTCATTGTAGGGTTACCTAAGACAAAGCATGGCCATGACAGTATTTATGTTGTGGTAGACAGATTTAGCAAGATGGGCCATTTTATACCTTGTAGGACTACAAATGATGCTAGTAACATTGTACACTTGTTCTTTAAGGAGATTGTACTAATCCATGGACTACCCCTAAGTATTGTATTAGATAGGGATGTTAAGTTCATCAGCCATTTTTGGAAAACACTATGGAGTAGGTTAGGTACCAACTTGTCATTTGGTTCAGCCTACCACCCTTAGACTGATGGCCAAAATAAGGTGGTTAATAGAGATTTAGGTAACTTTTTAAGGTTCCTAACCAAGGAGTATGGGAAGACATGGGATGTGGTCATTTTCCAAGTAGAGTATGCATACAATGACAGTGTTAACAGAACAATAGGTAGAAGCCCATTTGAATTTGTTTATGGGATGCACCCAAGGGGTGTATGTGAGTTTAGAGAAATTGGAGCCTTATAGTATAGGAGTGGTCATGTTGAAGAATTCACTCAAACCATGAAGGAGATCCAAGAGCAGGTGAAGAAGAATATACTAGATTGTACCCAAAAGTTGAAGGCCAAAGTAGATGAGAAGAAAAAATATGTTCAATTTGAGGTAGGTGATTATGTCATGGTACATTTGTACAAGTCTAGGTTGTAGAAGGGGATGCCTACAAAAATAAAAATGAAGAGAGTGGGACCCTACAAGATCTTAGCCAAGTATGGGGCTAATGCCTATAAGGTGGATCTACCAACTGAATTGAGCATATCACCTATCTTCAATGTGGAAAACTTGATAATGTTTGAAGGACCTTTGATAGAGATAGATGTGAATAGAGAAGAGGTTGGAAAGGATGTGTAACCTGATGCTTTACCTCCCAAGATGTAGATAGAAGCATATAAGGTGTTGGATTCAAGGGTCAAGAAGACTACTAGACATAAGGTGTACATGGAACACCTCATCAAGTGGAAGCACAAACTAGAGTTAGAGGCAACATGGATTACATATATAAATTTCAAGAATATGGGCATCCCTAAAGACATTCTGTCCACATGAGTGATATTACTTTCCTTTATGGGGGAGTATGGTGCAGGAGAACCTAGGTAAGGCTAGATGGTAACCTAGGCTCCTAGTTTGATTTTGGCTTGTAGTGGTTGTTAGGGATTTTTCTTGTATGAACCACAGTGCTTGAAATGACTACTTGAATACCATGCCTTCTAATACTGATTCAGAGACAAGAAAAGCCTAATTTCTAAGGACTGGATAAGGTCCTTCTTCATTTTTGAG
Source organism: Thuja plicata (assembly GCA_018584345.1). Lineage (NCBI taxonomy): Eukaryota > Viridiplantae > Streptophyta > Pinopsida > Cupressales > Cupressaceae > Thuja > Thuja plicata. The sequence goes on from MU226767.1 coordinate 402,758, forward strand.
CTCCACATATACTCAGGTAGGTTTTACCTCTTAAGATTGCTATTTACACAGTATTTGTTGATGTGGACACTGATTTGCTATGTATCTTTTGTTAAAACAACTTATGAATTACCTTGCAAATAACCAAGCATAACCAGATGCAAGATATAACCATACAAACCATAGTTATAAGCATAACAAGAATCAGTGATACAAGGATTCTCATCCTTCTTCCTTTTCTTTATAGGAGGGATAACCTAAGGGATTCACTCTTCAAGGAATCAATAATATGGACACTGTCCTGCTGACATAGGTCCTTAACAAGTTTAGTTTATCTGTTCTTAGTAACAAAGTATTATGATTGATTTGCTTTTGAAATATTGGAAAAACTTAGACAAAGATAGATTATCAGACTGTTTTCTGAACCAGTGCCTATCCTCTGGGTTATAGAGTCAAATATAAGCTAAGATCTCATAGAAACAAAATACAGTAGATTGCCTTACAACCCACATACAATTCAGGTAAGCTGCCTTACAAGTTACCCTGTCACCTCAAGACTATTGTATCTAATCCTTAAACAAAGTAGTATGCTCCCTAAAACTACTTACAAAACTTAGTTCTTTCCTTAAAAGAAACTTGCAAGTAATCAAATAGTTACCTTATAACCAGAATGTTTCAGAATACCTTGTAAACTTAACATAGAAAAGCATACACAAAGAAAAAGGAGACAATAATAGAGGAGAGTAAAATTGCACCGTATATTATTTATATGATCCAAATTTTCATACATGAAAGATTATACAGCTTCAAAAGATAGACAGAAACCTAGAAGATCTGAATTCTGTGATATATTATCCCCTTTTCAAAATGTTCCAACATCAAAGACCCTTAACTTTTACAACTCTTTTTCTATATATAGTTTTAGACCATCTTGGAATCCCTTAAGGATGCAACAAGATTTGGATGGTCACTTGAAAACCTAACCCTAAAGTTACAAGAGAGACAAAAGAAAGAGAGAGAAGAAGCAGTGAAAGGACTGAGTCAAAAAGGTATAAACAGATATTTCTTGTTCTTCTCCCGATCTGGCAACTACAATCAGATTTGTAGATGGTAGCTGGTAGTATTTATGCTGAGTCTGGATAGTTGTGCTTGCCTACTCACCTACAATCTCCTTTTGTAATAACTGTCCTTCTTGTCTGTGGACAGTGCAGCGCCAAGTGTTCACCTTACTCATCATCCAAAATTTCTTCCTCTACTACATGCTTCTTTTTCTTAGGTGTTGTCATAATTTCCTAGGCCTTTACTTCGTCATCTGATGGCCATTTGAAGTCTTGAGTACTCTGTACCTGCACCTTTTTCCTGTCCCATCTTACATCAGTGATGTTTTTGACATCAAGTAGGAAATTTTTGATATCAGTCTCTGCTTTAAAGGCCTCATCAAATAATTTATTGAATCCTTCTACATCAACATCCATTCCCAAGAGAAATGTATCTTCACTAGGCATCTTGATGTCAAACTCAGTCCTCCAGGCATCTATAGCCTTTACTTGGTCATCATCTCCTTTTAAGGAGGGAACAAACTTATTGAAATCACTTGAAAAGAGACTCAATTTAGCCTCTATCTGATTTAATTTTCCTTTGAAGAATGAGAGAGCAATGTTAACTCTTTTGATCTCATCTTCAACTTCTGTGACTATTGGAGGAAAATCTGGTCTTATGGCCTATAGAGATGACAATTTATCAAATAAAGTTTCCCTAGCAGACCAATTTGTGAAGTAAGGGTTTAGAATAGCAAGGTACCCCATTACCTCAGTATGCAATACTAGAAACTTATTATATGTATTGACTACAACATCAGCTTTGTCTTTTAAAATCTCAATCCTATGTTGTAATATGCCTTTCAATGCCTTCAAAGCTATTGCATTTCCTTTTTCTTCATCCACCTTTTGTTCCACAGCCTCTTCTGACTTAGGCTTATCTTCAATCTGCATTGGTGGTGGTCGTGCAGGTACATACACTACCTCAGGCTTTGCCTCTAATTCATCTGTCAATGTCTTTATCAGCTGATCCCTCTAGTATAGTTGTATGTGGCACATGTCTCTGTCCTTAGACAGTGCACTTGTTTCTTCCAACATAGTAGTATACCTTTCAGACAATTGTTTTGTCTTATCCTCATTCAATTGAGTCCAGTGTGTCATGATTTGGGAGATTTCTAAGTCCCTTGTATTTTGTACAGACCACACCATCTGATTCCCCACCATATTTTCATGAATATTCACTAATTGGGGCTTCTGATCTTTTGGGCTTAAACTCCACATTGCAAAGGCCTGATATTTTGGGTTATACCCAAATCCTTTTATCATTTCTCCTACTTGGACCTCACTAACCATTTTAAGGTCTGGCTTCTTTATGATTTGATCTATAATGAAAGTAGATGCTAAATCCCATCCTTCAGCCAATAATATCCCACTTCCTAACACCATCTTCCTGGCATCCTCAGGCGAGATATCCTCATTTTTAGGATCATAATTTTGTAAGGCCACTAGGGCTTCATTTGTAATTATTTCTTTTCCATCCACAGTTAATTGGGACCTTATTTGCTCTGTTTTGTGCCATCTCAGGAAGTCTTTAAACTCTTCCGTCTTTACAAAGCTGTCATCATCTAGGAATTTTTGCTGATGAAGCAATCTTTCATCAACACAGGCTCTGAGTGGTACCTCAACTTCATCTTCTAGGTCAGGCCGTTGCTTCTTGCCTTCCCTGATTGCTTTTCTTAGGTTATGATCATATAACCTGGTCCCAGGTACTAAGGCCTTAGCCTTGTCTTTTTTCTTACTTTGGCCCTCCACTGAAGGCTGTCCTAATTCCAACTTCTGCCTCTTTGTAGCAGGTTCTTCTACATCATCACGCTGTGTAGCAACTGTTAGATCTATAATATGTCCTTCTGCTCCCTGCAACTGTGGGATCTCAGCCATTTCTTGCTCTGGGGCTAGTTGTGGTGGAGGAGATACGGGAGGATGTGCATAATCACTGTCATCACCACTTTCATATTCTGTTTCTGAGTGTTCAGGTGACTAAGCACCCTTCTTATCTAGGACTGTATCCAATTTATCTACAAGCACATAAGAGTTGTCTATCATAGCCTTAATCCTATCAAAATATGGGAGATCAGGGTAAAAACCCCCAAAAGATGACCCATTTATTTTTATTTGTGTCTGCAGCTTCAACAAATCTTAAATTCTTAGTCTTCTCATATGAATGTCATCTTCATCCAAGAGGTTCCTTGTTGAATCTTCTTCTATGCATTCACAATGAACATTGGTATTAGGGATGGTAGGAGTATACAAGTTCCTAACCCCTGCCATGAAGCCCTCTGGGTCAATATACCTATAAGAGGTTGCCGCCATTCTGTACTTCTCCAACCACTGACCCACTTCATCTATGGCATTCTTGCCAATTGTAAAATTGAGAATTTTAAACTGCCTAGGCGTTATAGTCCCCTTTTTGTGCGGTGCAAAGTGCTCATTATCTGTTAGCATCAGCTGCCAAATGAATTCCATAGCAGCTACTCTTGCAGGCACATGATATGGTAACAAGTGAGGTGGATGAATACACCCATATACTTTGATAATGGTGAAATTCTCCTCCAAGAAGAAATCACCCCAGTTATGATTTCCAGGCCAATTATCTGAATACTCACAGGGCCTGAGTAATTGTATGATCTTTAATGGGATTCTAGTCTTGCTTGTCCCCAAACTCTGCACAATTGGATACACAATCCAATTTTGGAAGGCACAGTAGTCACATTCCATGGAAGTATAATTCCAAACCCTGACCCAAAACTGGATAGGATTTGGTTGTGTCTGATAGAATCTCTGAGGAGATAAGTTATGCACATCCATGATTACAAAATTGAAGTATAAGAGAAGGTGCATTAGGAATAAATAATGAAAAAACTTAGGCTCCTTCTCCTTGAGGTTTTTTAATCTTTTCTGGGTTGCAACAAAACCCTCATGCATTTCATCAATTATATGTTGTATGTAATCATAGCTGGTGCTTGAATGCACCTCTTGCAGGTCTAGTACCATCATTAAGATGCCTGCACTGATTCTCTCTGCATCTCCATCAATCCCTAGCACTCTACACAGGGCATAAGCATTATACTTAATGTAGAAGTGTAGGTCCTTATAATAATATGGATAGGGCTCAACCATAGGACCTAAGTAATTTTTCAATTCTTTTAACATATGCTTCTGCAATAAGCCTTTTGCAA
>MU226767.1:407059-417496 GCA_018584345.1 Thuja plicata
TAACATATGCTTCTGCAATAAGCCTTTTGCAATACCAGGCTTGGAACTATATCTCTTCTCCTGCCTTGTCATGTCAATTTTAGTAGACATGGTGTTGAATAAGCCAAAGGCTTGCATGAATGAGTTTCTGTTCAAAATTAGCAGGGCAGTGCCATCATCCCTTTTGATGGTCTTTGTCAGGGCATCATAGTGATTTGCTAGGTCTAGAAATAGGTCTACATCTAAGAAAACATCAGGAACAAGCAACCTAGCAAGACCACATGTCCAAGGGTTTGAAACTGGGATGGGCTTATCAGAGTTTTTATAGAAATAGGTGAAAAGAGAGTAACCTGTTGTGCCTGGGGTCACAACATCTCGAATGTTCTTGTACTCATCCAGGAGAACATTAGCATTAGCCTTCTTATTTTGCGTTGAACCTGGCAGGAGATGGAGAAACTCATCAGAGAAACTCGCCTTTCCTTTCTGTTCCTCTCCACTTGCTCCACTTGTTGAAGCAACACTCACAACTCTGCTCATCCTTGCAACACCCTGAATCTCTTTTTCCTTACCAATATTGAAACAAATCTATCTCAAATATTAGCAGTTTGTTCTGTGCACAATCTCCTGCAATTTAGAACTCTCTGATGAACTTTGGATACACTGCAAACTGAGAAAAATATCACTCTTCTAAAAATTAGCAACTTCTCTCTAAAAAATGAAAGCACGGTGAATGAGAATGAATGCACCATCAACTCCTTATAGGCGTCATTCAGAGTACGCAGCTCATAATTCAGAAACATCAGTTCTGCCATTAATTTGACATGCTGTGAACTTTGAAAAACCTAGCCGTAGTTGCTGAAGTTGACAGGAAATCAAATTTTCAAAAATGAATCCTCGGAGCAATCATATAACATTTAAAAGAGCTGACATGTCACATTCTAATTTTTTGTCTATCTCACATCTTAGCTACTCTTTTTGCACAGTAATCAAAATATGAGCCTGTGATTGGTTGCCGAGAGATTTACTCTGTCACATCAAAAAACTGCCGCCGTTTCTTAGATCTTGTAATCAGGCGACTGCGTGACTGGATCAATTCTCTTTGTCGCGAGCCTCTGTTATTAACCATGGTTCTATCTCAAGACTTGGCGACAATGTGTTTTCTTAACTTTGGCTGACCGAAGTGATCATCTGGCGATTACGCGACATGAGTGAAATCATAGTCGCGCACAGTTAACAGTAACTCACCATTCTTTCTGAAACCTTGCGACTAGCCGTTACCTTTAACCTTTACTGTTATCTCCGTGTCACTGAGTGTTTTTATTCTGTTTCAAGACTATGCGACAATTCCTAGTCGCCTAGTCAGGAAATATAAGCCTTGAACATTCAACTTTACCTTAACATGTTATAAGCGCCCCCTTTTCACTTCTGACGACTGCGTGACATACCCTAATCACCAAGTCGGGAGGAATTTTCTCTTGGGGCACATTTCTTCTCAGACTTCGCGACAATCATTGGATCTTTTGATTCTTTCATTTGAAGACAGTCACTTAATCGCTCGATGTTTCTTTCATACCCTTAAATCATTTCCAGACACTGCGACAGAAGGCAAAGCACCTTAGTCTCGAAGTCGCTGAATCCCTTTCTCCTTCTGGCGACCACACAATAACCCACTTGCTTTATGACAGATGTCACTCAATCATTGGTTCACTTACTGCATACTGGAGAACTGAGTCATCATCTTGCTCTGGCGACATTCTGACTAAGAATTACTGCAAACTTCAAACGGTTAGTCACGAAGTCTCGGTCAAAATCCCTTAATCGCTGTTTCATTTCAAGACCACGCGACTGAAGGCCAGACTTAACTGTTAGATTTGGCTTGATTTGGAGATAACGCGACATGAAGTAATCGCGAAGTCTGAAGACATTTTCATAACTGTTTAATTTCTCCCGCGATCACCCGACTAACAGTGGGTCCCATCTTTACAAAGCTTTATAACATGGATATCTTGCGACTACCCGACTGAAAGAAATCGCTGAGTCTCTGAACACCAAAGGAATATTCTGATTTTAAATGAGACTACATGACACACAGAAAATGCAAAGTCGGGAAGGAAATTGGAATATTCAGCTGGGGTAACGCGACGAGGCGACCTAAATTAAAACACATGCCTTAAGTGAATGAAAAAAAATAACGCTGAAACATAAGACATGACCTAGGGTTTAAATTCATCGTTTAACACTTGGATAGCCTAGGGTTTTTCAGGGTTTTTGCAAATTTGAGCAAGGTTTAGACTTGAAAACCTAAAAATTGACAGAGGTAAGGGCATAATGAATGAGTGATAGCTGAATTGAGCATGCACCTCAGAACTCAGGGAGCAGGACAAGGAACCAGGAGAACTAGATAAAATAGGAAAGACAACCAACTATGGTATTATTCAATCCAATAGTGAAATAATAAGACTAGATAGGTCCTAGGGTGTGTTAATTTGGTTAGAAAACCAAACTAGATCATTTGGTGTTAAGAAGTAATGATTTGTCCAATTTAGGTCAATGTTCCAAGAATGGTGGAACCATGGATTTTATGCTTGTTAGAGTCTAGGAGAGATAATTTGAGGTCTAATAGGCATGTTAGTGCATTGGGATAAGTTTCATGGTGTGTTGACCAAGCTAGAGTGCAAGAATAAAAAAGTTGTAATTTAAGTTGTCAATGTTGTCATTGACAACATTGACAACATTTCTTGCAATAATGAATTTTCAAGCATTTGGTTGTATAACTCTCAGAAATAGTTGGATTTGTGCCATGGTAAACTATATAAGTCCTCCCCCAACCTATGTGTGGGGTTGGATGAAGTTTGGAAGTCAGTGTACAGACTTTGTAGTTGGAAAATTGGTTGTAGTTGAGCATTTTATACACATTTTAGATTTTAATGGATTGAATTCTGCACTTTGACTTGTGAATGAGATATTATATGTAATTAATTGATTCTACATGTGATTATTTAGTGTTTTTGTTCTATTTTCATTTCTTTTGTAAATACTTTTGTTTTGTGCACTGTCATTGATCTGAACTAGACATTTTTTTCAAATGGGGTCATAGCTCATCATTCCACCGTGGAACTTGTACGGGATCTTGGAATGGGTGAGGTGAATCCTTTTACTATATGTGTGGAGAAGTTTGGGCCCTAGAAATCTTATTTTCTAATTTTACAGTTATGCCCTACGCGAGCCAGAGATGCATGGCTAGGGATCATAGTGAATTGTAGAGGCAATATGTGTGATTGAAAGCATTAGTTGCTTCAATCAGAGGATATGGAGAGGAGGAAATGTTTATGGAGAAGAACCAAATCAAATGGAAAGCTTTGGTGATGATGATATGGGTATGCTTAGTGTATGGTGAAACCCTTAAATATAGGCTTGCAAACATGAACCCTCTGTACGGGCAGTTTGGGAAGGCAAGACCTAGAAAATACTTTAGGTCTTTGAAAAGGGTGTCAGGACCTAGAGTTATTTTTCCATCTTTTTGAGAATAATTTCAAGTTATATTCAAAAAGGTGCCTAATTAGGCCTAATGCTTGTAGCCCTGTTTTAGTGGGTTTGGAGAAAGTTATTGAACTCATTTCAGGTTACATTGAAAACTAAGTTGTTAGGCATTGTTTAGGATTCAATTGCCTTGTTTTGGCCCTTCCTCTCCATTGGTGAACAATGATAGCCTTATTGGATCACTTGGTGTGTAGGTGAAAGTAGATAATCATGGGGCTTATGATTGATTGAGTTGATTTCCTAGATGGTGTTGACAATTTGAATAGGTGAAGGATTTGAGTAGAGAATCCTTGGAAGATTAGGGTTAGCTAAATACCCTAATAGGATAGAGAAGTGGCCTATAGGATACCCTAGTAGAAGATAGGGTTGTGAGAAAGACCTTTCATTACATCAGAGGGGGGTGGGGGGTGGGTCAGAAACCAATAAAACTTCTTCAATTTTATTCTTTATTAGATTGTCTAATCTAATTGCATGCATGGAAGAGAAAATCAATAAACATTCATAACACTTGACGCAAGAAATGGTAACCGAGAAACCTTCCAAATAGAATGTAAAACTGGGGTGGGGATGATACCCACAAGATTTAGAACTGTAGTAATAAATTTGGCTGGTTAAGGCTTATAATTGATCACTTCTAATGGTCTTCCTTGTTAGGAGAAATAAGGACTATTAGGTCCACCTTGTGAAAGGATTTATACAATATAGCTATGTATGCACTCTGCTAGGAGATTTGCAAAGGACTGTTAGGTCCACCTTGTTAAAGGATTTGACTGATACACCTGTTAGAATGAATCAATGAATGATCTGCTATGCAACTCTGATTTAATGAATAAGATCCTTTGATGTAGAACTAATCACTTGAATGTGATAGACGAGTCTTTGTTTTTCCTTTATACTGTTGTATCCTTCTAATCAATCTACCTCTTCATATTCACATCCATACATGAATTTATTGTTATTCTGATGATTGATATCTTTCTTCCTATTTCTTGTTATATTTGGATAAACAAAGTATCTTACGTATATACTTATCCAAATCAATTACTACCACAAGTTGGCTACTATCATATTAAATAGTATCAAACAATATGTACTAAGTCGGCCCAATGTTGATACTTGGGTCTAGTAATCCACTCGGGTGATATACTGACACTCAGGTGATACAGTGAACTTGGCAACTCTGGCACTTGGTTGACACTAGGTGCTCAGTCCACATTATTCACTCTGATATGGTATGCAACTCGGGTAACACTGGTGACTCGGCAGACACTGCTTGGAACTAACTGCTCAGTCGACGCTGCAACTACTGGCTCCGTTAACACTATAACCATATGAATGACTAAGTGTTTTGGCACTAATTGACAATATGTCTTGCCATAAGCTCTATAGAATCATACCACAATCAATGAATTCTTTAATTTTACAATTCAAACCATAGCATTTGTTAGTCTTATGACCGTGAATTTTATGAAACGTACAAATGGAAGAAATGTCTTGTTTGTGTTTTCTATTTTTGTGCTTGTTTTTCAAAGGAAGATTTATTAACGAAGATTTCTTTTGAACAACAATGCTCATTAGGAAGATTTGATGTATCATAAAGGTAAGAATCTCTTTTAGGTGGAATGTGATTGAAATCTAAAGAGGACCAATCAATATCCACACATTCATCAAATGGAGTTGTTTGATTATCAAATTCAAGGGTCTTATTCTTGCTATGGAATTTTGGTAGGAAATCTAAGGTTCCCCAATCATCATCTTGAAGAGTTGATGGTCCACCTATTTTTATTAGAGAAAGAAGTGAAGAATAAAATGGAGATTGGATATATAGTTAATTTTATTAGGCTACTTATGTTCAAAATTTGGGTATGTAGAAAGAAAGTCATCAATGATATTATCCTCTTGAGTATTGTTTTAGATGTATAGTACTACATGATAATCCGGTTTCATAGAAATTTGTACAAAATTCCCCAAATTTTTTTTAGGGGTATCTTGAATGGTATTGAATTGATTTTATTCATTAAGCTCAAAGGATCCCTTAGGAAAAGAAAAATCATCAATGATGTTATCCTCTACTTCTAAGTATGTTTAGGAGGAGAACAAACATAGCTCATCAAGGCCTCATCTATAGAAGGAATGTCAATGAATTCATAGGAAGTGGATTATCAAATTAGGAGAAATAGGCATGTTATCATCCTTTTTCATAAAATGATCCTTATAAGCTAGAGACATTGTAGACGAAAGATCATTATTATTATTGAAGGCCTCTTTCGTAAGAGGGATATCTTTACAAGGAATGATGGGAATCACAATGTTGGGATAAATTTTGGGAGGGTCAACATGATAGGAAGGAAGAACTAAATCATCATCATATGCATGAAATGGGACATCTTGGAAATCTTGAAGAAAACTTGAAATTGAACAAGAAAATGAAGATAACAATTCCAATGAAAATGGAATGCAATAACTAGAGATGAAATATTTTCATATTTTTGTATTGTTTGGACAAAATGTAATGCAATTTAATCTAAGAATGAACTAGATCTATGATGTAATCTTTTTGTCTCTTTCACAATGTAAATATATTTATTGAAAGAATGCAATTGATGTAAAGGAAACATAAGCAACAAATGAAAAGTAGAAGCTAGAAATCTAGATGCATACAATGTAACAAAATAGTGATTAACATAATGAATACAAAGTAGATACAAATGAAAAAGGGGATGTAATACTAAATTCAAAATGGAAATGTCATAAGTCGGGTTCACCAAAATGTAATATAGAAAATGGTGATCAATGGTATACCACCAAATTCTACATACATTGGAATAAAAAACCCTCAACAAAGTGAATCCGATTAGCACAACCAAAAGAGTAAGGGTGCAAATTCATGATCCACACAATGTGGGGTTTTTGTGATTCCTTATGATAGGGATGCCAATGATGTATAAATCTGATATGTACATGTAATGACTGATTAAATAAGTTTAAATGTGATCTATGAAGGTAAATGCAAGAGGAAATATAAAGGGAGATATCACCTTGAAACTAGGAGAGAACAAGTGAATTCCCAATTTGGCTTTAATTGCTACTGCACTGTCAAAAGTAAAAAATGTTCTGTATCTCGAACCTTGCCACCTATATCTTATAGCTCTAAAAAATATAGATCGTCAAGACAATTTTGACTCAAGTCGGCTTTGTCCAAGAAATTCAGCCTTGTACTAGAAGCACAAAAGTTGGTAGAATCTATAGTAGAATTGTCACTGGTTCTGCAATTCTAAAAATCTAGATCTGAAATTCTGCCCCCTATGCTTGCACATAGAAAATAGGGGGAAATTGTTGTAGAGAGGGGCTTGCCTTAGTGACGCACTTGTATAGAAGTTAAACTTGAAGTGAAATAGATGAAATTTAAAGAATGTTGACATGTAGAAGATATTATATCTAAATAATGGAATATATCATACCATGTAGATACATTTGTCCATAGAATGTGATCAAGAATGTTGATGGAATAGATTTGACTCAACACAAAAACCAAAAGGAAGTCATGTAACTAAAAACCTCATGTAGTATATGTTGTAATTTGGCTTAGTGTCGGATTGAAGAAGAAGAAGAAGATGACGACTTCATGTATGGATGCAAATCTCCTTCCTTGATGTCAAAACTCCTTTTCTTGGCCTCCAATGGGGAAAAGAGCTAGATCTATGGAAGAAAATGCTTTGAATACCTTGAATTTATGTTTGCTTGAGCTTGAATGTCTTGAATGAAAAATAAAATTCTCAATAATACTTGTATAACGATAAGATGTAAAAATGAGAGGAAGAGGTCTCCTTTTATAGACATTTCGAGGCTAAGATTTTGCAAGGCCGATCCCGATTAAGCACCTAGGAGAAATAACCCCGCATAAGGCCCGTAGTCCGCTAAATGAAAAGTCCCAAGGATAAGGTCAACCTAAGTCATCCTATTTTAAGACAAGGCTGACCCAAGTCGACCTTTTCCATGTAAACTTTGTTAAAGTTAGCCTGGGACCTAAGGTTGTGTGCCAAAATATGGATCTGAAAGCCTTAGTTTGTCAGGAAATCAGGGAAACTGCTAAGATGTAAAATGCATGAAAACATACCTACGAGAGAAATGAATTATTAATGGAGGGAAAATTGGGAAAATATGTATAGAACTTGTAGCCAACCTCAAGTTTGAAGAAGGAGGAGAACCATAAGGAATACACTAAAGTGGGCTACAAATGGTCCCAAAATAAGCACAAATCAATTGCTTAATTTTTAGAATGGTACAATATCTAACATGCCTTGTATCCCCTTCTTATGACTTTCCCTATCTCTTTGTCTTTTGTAAGATTTTTATTTTGTTTATACTTTTGACAACTGTTGCTTCCCATTATAACTCCAAAAAGGTGATGGAAAATGGCTGCCAATGAACAATTTGTGAAAAAAGATGCTATAAAAATCCTTATTATATCTATTTCTATTTGATAACCTGTGATTTTCACCTACAAAATGAATGTAGACCGTTGCAATGAGAATAATATCTCACTGCCCAATTGTGTATAGCACTATCAGATATTGGATAGGTACCAACATTTTACCATTGGTGCCATTGTGTAGGTATTAAATATCAGATATGTATCTAATATTTGATACATAAAACTTGAAAATCTTAATGCATTATATATGTAATGCATTACACATATAATGCATTACATGTATAAACTTGAGATAGGAAGATAGAGAGGGTCTCTCTCTCTCTCTCTCTCTCTCTCTCTCTCTCTCTCTCTCTCTCTCTCTCTCTCTCATGCATTAAACATGTAATGCATTATATATGTAATGCATTACATATGTAGTGCATTATATGTGTAATGCATTAAGATTTGAAAATTTTCTGTATTGAATATCACATATAGATCTGATATTCGATACCTACATAATGACACCAACAACAAAATGTTGGCACCATTGTGACTCTTAGAAAATCATGTCAAAGATATCAGATATTAGATATTCCATCATATATATCCAATACATATTTGATATCATATATGTCTGATATCTAATATTGCATCGTATATATCTGATACATATTTGATTTCCAATATGTCTGATATAGATCTATAACCTAGGGATTTTCCTAGGGATTTATATGGGTTTTGTCTTGGGAATGCCAAACCTGGAAAGTCAACCCAAAAAATGTGTTTATGAAATCTCCTTGTATTTGCAGACTTCGACTATGTAGTTGATGACTTGTATTTTACCCAAAAACGATGAAACAAAAAGGGTTTATTAAGGAGATTCTCAAATTTCTACCAATATAAATTCCATCTAGTTTTGAGTTTAATAAATAATTATTATTCATTTTGCAATTGGATTATGTCTAAAGTCCTGATTAATAGGCTGATTGAAAAACCTCTATAACTTTCAAATGGAATAACAATTTTCCAAATCCTAAACATGCATCACATTCTATGCTTTGTATACTATAAGAGAAAAAATTAAAATTTATTACTTGTTTTGACCAAGTTATGGTTGTAATTACAAAGCAATATGTGTCACATCAGAACATGAGTCTTCTACTTATATCTAGAATCTTATAAAAAGAAATTATTATGTGATTGTGGTTATGGTGGTTAGACATACACCTACTTCTTATATTTTTCCTAAAATTTATGTACTAGTGCATAGATATTTCAATTTTTCACTAAATAGATTTTTTGTTTCAAAAAACAACTAGTAGCTTAGAAACTACATGCAGTTTCGCACAGATTCTATTCTTAGATATTTTTGATATAGATAACCTATTAAATTCTTTAACGTCAAGTTGCCTAAATTTGTTTTTCTAAAATTTAATTTCCACCTAAGGGCCTACTTTGGCACCTTGTGATCCTACACATACCCATATACTTTATTTTGAGAGAAAGAGTTAATAAAAGCAAGACCTATAATGGAGGGAAGAGAGGCAGAGATGGAAAGACATGACTAGAGAGGGTATTGATAGAGAGGTTAGAGACCTAGAGAGAGAGAGAGATGGCTGAGATGAGTAGAGGGGGATATATGGAACTAAGATAATCAAACATGGATGGAGAGGCGGAGAAAAATTCAGAAAATCTAAAGTCTAATATTTAGTGAAGCTGGGAGACATGGAGAAAGAGATACTTACTAATTAGCAATGTTAAAATTCTGGATAGTGTCACATTTGGTGCACAACATATGGAGTGCATTTTCTATATTTGGTGCATGCCAAATATGAAATATGTTATATATGGTGCACACCATATTTGGCGTGCCTCATGTTGAATTTCGTGGGAAACACCAAGCATTAGGCTTGGATTTGCCTTGGGCATCTAACCTAAAGGCTTGGATGAGTATTATAGGCTCACGACACGATTTTAAGATAAGATAGAAAAAATTCACAAATTTTTGTTCGTACTCCCCATCAAGTTTACAAATGTTTCAATATAGAGAAAAAAACCACTATGTTGTTAAACTCTCTATTAACTATCTCACCACATAATTTTTTTAAAATTTTGATTATGTGAAACATTTAATCTCTAATTTCTTTTGTTGATGTGTCCATTTTTTTCAAAAACCAACATGTGTTATTTTAGGTATAGATTTTTTCATGTCACTGAATTTTGGAAAAAACACATTTTTAATAACTAAACTCCATTCTACACACCCAAATTTTTTTTATTAGTTTTCAAAAATTTTAGAGGGGTGCATGGTCAAATTTCATCTTTAAAAGATGTGTCCACTTTGAAACTAAGAAAAAAATCATATATCCATAAAAAAATAGCTAATAAATCTGAGACAAACTACATGATGTTAGCAAACTTTTCACCGTAACAATTATAAAAATTCAAAAAAATGTTGACATTTTAGGGGGAGCATGCCAGATGCTATATATATATATATA
>MU226767.1:417546-438226 GCA_018584345.1 Thuja plicata
ATATATATATCTGTGTGTGTGTGTGTGTGTGTGTATGAGATCACTTTGTGTGCTCCCCCTTTTGAGACCCTTAATCTCCATCATTTGCAAAAACAAATTAGTAGTTTAGAAACTAGATTTGGAGTGCTTCAACTCTTGTTCTTGTTACATCGTCAAATTTTGAGTGTAACTATCTTGAATTTCTTGTCAAAATTTAGAGTTTGTTTAATTATGTATAGCATCTATCTTTTTATTATAAATCTTGCAATATTCAATTATATTATCTAGTAATTACACATTTACATTAAATCAAATAAATCATATTGATTTGGATCTTAGTTTATGTCTTAGACTACGACTTTGTTTCAATACATTACATATTTATACTACAATTCAAGGTATTAGAGAGGGTCATCTTATTGAATGTTATGTTTTATGTACTATAGAAACAATAGAAGAGAGTACAACTTCTCTTTGAAATAACATACATTAGCACAATATTACATAAGTAAAGTTATAAATAAAAAATATACATATATAAATCACGCTTTAAAAAAATTAAATACAAAATTGTGGAGATTGTGTGAGAGATTATTAGTTGTCTCATTTGTTTTTTTGGAAGGTATTAAGAATAGAGGATCCTCTAGTATTTTTTGGTTTTGGCCTAACATTGTTGTGATTAATGGATTTCACAAATCAATTTTAGTTGAACAATATTTGTTTAAAAATATTAATGTTGTAGAATTTAGAAAACAATTTCTTTTCTTTTCTAATTCAAATTCTTTCTAGTTTAGATCATTGTTGAAAATTGAATTGATCTCTCTCAACAAAAAAATAAAAATATTTATTTTTGAAATATGCATCTCTAAATGAACATAGATTATCCCACCAATTTTTTTTTCTTTCATCATACAATTTTAAACAATCATCATAAAATAAAACATATTAAAACTATTTAAAAAATAAATCTTCTTAATATCTCACTCTCTTCCTCCTTTTTCCTCCCTTATGTGACATCAAGAAACAGAAAGAAAAGGATAAGGATACAAGATAAAAAGTAATCGATTTCCACGCAAAAACATTCAATCATTCACATTTTATAGCAAAATATACTTGTGTCAGATACAGTCAAGAACATGCATCTACTCTTATCCATTTTAACTCTATATATATATACCTAGTATGATTCTTTCTTTTTTGAAGGGTTTGCAGACAAGTGACATAATCTAGGAAAACAAAACTATTTTAAACCAAAAAGCAGAAGAAAGATAAATGTACTATCATATTGCATCATCTGTACCATAGCAACGCTCGCGTGTCAGGGACCACTCAACTTTTCCTTGTCATCCTTATCCAACTTGATACGTATATTCTGGAATTTTAACAATTATTCAGAAAATCTACACTAGTAAAATGACGTTATCCTGCACATTAAATAACAAAATTCTTTTGGTTGCATTCCATAATGCTGGAAAAAAAAAGATTTTTTGAGTGCTGGTTAGCAAGGCATAAAAGGTTTTTGCAGTACAAAACCCTAATCCACAAACATTTTGGACAAAAGGATTACAACACTCTTTTACTTTTTGTGTCTTATTAAGCCACTTTCCTCTGGATTGGTTGTCAATGATAGATCTCAGATCCATGTTTAGATCTGCTATCAACAAAGAGAGTTCTTACAAATCTTCAATTTACAGAGATCTTCAATCGACAGAGAAATCAATAGTAAAATATATGTATTGTGCGTTTATTAGTCAAAAGAATGAGTTCAAAAGATTGGTTTTTAAAAGATTGTTTTTGAAATGAACTGTGAAATTTTTTAATTTGGTACTTTGGATCATATTCAATTGATTTATAGTCTTTTTTTTTTTTTTTTTTTTATGGAAACAACCGGATTACATAGATATCGGCATCTCTGCCATTACATAGCTGATTACAACATTACGAGTAAGCATATATCTAAACCAGAAGTCATCCTTTGGCTAAGCTGCCACGTGCAGGGGGATCCAGTCCGTCAAAGTCACCCAGGGGTCGAACCTGGCCCAAACGCGCCTCCGGGGGTTTGAACCTTGGTGGATGGCAATGTCATACCATCATCCTCACCAATTGTGCCCAACCAATTGAGCTACAACCCTTTGGCATTTATAGTCTTTTTAGATAACAATTGCTACTTGTGTTTCATTCCAACTTAAAGTGTAATCTTGACAGAGCAAATTGCACTTTCTTTATCAAATTGTGGGATACCAAGCAATTTGAAATAGGCAAATAGGCAGCCGCTAATTTCAATGTTAAAAAGGCAAATTTTTTTTTTTTTTTTTAGATTTGTGAACACATTTTTTTTTTAGCAAAAATTTTCTGGTTTTCCACTATAAAATATACAGATCATAAAGAACAAATGCTGAAGATTTCATGAAAATCCATTATATTTTCCATTTTTTAAATTTAGTACATTTAACATAAAGAATAGCAAGATAAACTTATCAATATTCTCTCACTGACGTTGTCTGAAATGCCAATAAAAACATATACAATTAATTTCACAAACAAATCTTTTAAATGCTAGATAGCCCGTGGAAGATTAATGTTATCTGCGGTTTCTAATATTATTCAAAAGCTTTCTGTAATTTAGTGGCTTGTCACTTGATTGTTAGATTTGTTTGTCATCATTACTCTCTTTCTGTCTGTTAAAAAACATAATTTTGACTTCTCTTCTCTTGTTTTTCTTACTTTCTCATGGAAGATCATGTAATTTACTTCTAATGAAGGATGATCCGAAAAAACACACAGATGAAGGATGATTAAAAAAACACAGTCAAAATCAAAATCAGAAACTGCAATGTACGTACAATTCGAGCTGTGAAAACCATGTCTACAATCCAAAACGCTTTTCACTCTTAAAAAGTTGTAGAATAATGTAATAATTTTATAATCAGTGCTCTGAATATTCACTACATGCATGCCATACTGCTTTAACGAATTCTATTGTTAAAACCCTACATAATTTAATCATGAACCAGAGACAGAGACAGAGGCTGTGCATGTATATTCAGCAAAAAGCTAAGGACAGTGGTTACCTTCTATGTAAAATGGATCAAACTTCAAAAAACAGAAAATACAATAGATTTTTATGAAATTTTTAGCATTTATTCATTTGTTATTCATGATCTATATATTTTGTAATAGAAAACCACAAAGAAATTGCGAAAAAAAGTTTGACTCTCTTTTATCTTTTCTACAGCTTACATGGAAATTAGCCACTACCCAAAGTTAATGGGTTTTTTCTTACTGGTACCAATTCAATGATGCAGTAATCCACCCACATCAAATGACAGATAAACAAAAACAAAATTTATTACTCTCCCAAGCTCTCCTCCAAACAAAATCCTGCAGAAAATATTGTAGACACATATATATGCTCACAAGTCCCCTTTCCTAGCTCCAAAACCATCATGGCCCTGATTTCAATTACAAACTTGCACCATATAAGCAAATATACAGAAAATGAAGAAGAAGGAGAAGCTGAAACAGAAACTGCAAGCAAGTTTCTCCCATCAAGCATTTTCCACATTACTGTGACTCAAAGAAGAAGAAAGTTGTGTGGCCAGAAAAGTGGGCTTGTGCTCACCAGGCATAATGACAAGCACTTTCTCACTCTGTTCCTCATCATGGCAGCATGTGACCTCAGGCTTAACAGGGCTAAGGGTTTGTCTCTGATTTAGAGAGACAGAGACCATTCTGAACCAGGTGCAAACCAGAATGAGAGAGGCAAAGCCAATAAGAGCAAGCATAGCAGCCACACCAATGAAGAGATAGAGAGCAGGGGAACGCCATCCCAAATGGGAGGCATTATTATCATTAAATGGGGTTGCACTTGCAGTTGAAACATATTTCATGCTTCTCAATTCATTCATTCATTCACCACTCCAGCAGATCAACAAATACTGCAATGAATGAACCACCTTAGAAAACTAATTAAGTAGGCCTATCTTACAATTCAGGTTTGTTTTTCCCCAATTTCTTTACCACTTGAGGAGAGGGAAATGAGAAGAGCACAGGTGTACTTATTTTTGTCATAGGGAAAAGGAAGGCATGCAATTACTTAATACAAAGCGTGCGTTTCAATTGCAATGTATGGATCAGATTTCTTCTTTAATTTAAATTACAGATCCAAAAGCACCTGCAACTGCCACAGTACAGGATTCAAGTGATAATCATTTTTTTTTTCTTTGTTTACTTTTATTTTATTATCACCCAAACATCTTTCTCATCAAGCTTTTGTTCCATGCCACGTTTAGCAAATTCCCAGGTGTTTATTCCAAGCCATGACGATTTACTTTTGTTTACTTATCTTTTAACATTCCTTTTTTTCATGGGAGATTTTGCAAGTTTCATTTGGATTTTATTTATATTTCTTTTATAATTATAAAGTCGTTTATGGATAAAATGAAAAAAAAAATTGCCCAAACATCTTTCTCATCAATTTTTTATTCTCACCGAATTCCATGCAACGTGTAGCAAATTCTCAGGTGTATATTCCAAGCCATGACGGTTTAAAGATTTAACTGGGCTGAATTCTGAGTTGGTGGAAATGTTTTCGAAATCTAAAAATGGTATCCGTTACCAAATGATTTAAAGCGACCCTTCACTTTATATTGTAACTTTTATCATTTGTAATGAACACATTTCCATGTAATGTCCTTTTCATTTGTGTTTAATTATCCTTAACGAAATATTAAGAATGGGCGAGAACTCAAAGCAACATAGGATTAACAGTTAACAATTTCTGGATTTGATTGTGTTATGAATTTTTAGCATCAACGTTTCGAATCACACTCCGTGATCCATCATCAGGATGAGCAATAAGAGAGCACAGGAAAAATGATGATGGATCACGGAGTGTGATTCGAAACGTTGATGCTAAAAATTCATAACACAATCAAATCCAGAAATTGTTAACTGTTACTTTCATGGATTGTGGAAATCTTTTCTCTTTTCTTTAACATAGGATTAGTTATAGAAGGATACTAGACTAGCACTTGCATGGAGAAAAAAAAAAAGTTTTATATAACAATTAAAATTTTCTATATTAGTTAAAATATTAATAAAATAATTTATAATTAAATTAATTTTAACATCTTTTATTTTATTTTTATTTTTTTGATCGGTAAAAGGCTGAGGTCAAAATTTTTTATTAATAAAGTTTAATTGATACAAGACTTGGTTCAACAAAGCGACATGAGGAAAGAATCAGGTTAAGAAAACCTCCTGCCCATGCTCACAAACAACCCTAATACAATACCAACTTTTGATCCGTTTGAGATATATGTTACATTCAATTAAACATTATGATATGATATTCAACACATCTGTAGTCATTATTGACATAAGCCTCGATGGATGTGGGATGGATGCAGCTTGGTCATTCTTCTAAACATGAAAATCTAAACAGCCAATAAGGAGGCAATAAAAATGACCCCGACCTCCATTTAACGCAGAAAAACTGACATTCCAGGTAACTGAAGCGAATATGATCAATGAGAAATACAACTATGAACCTCTTGATGAGATCCATCACAATGGGGCAAGTTGGCCCCACACCTATCACCCTAATTATCAACATTTTCCAAGAAAGGAGTTTCCTCCCTTGGATTTTGACAAAATTTCAGATTTGTTATTCAGAGATATTTTCTTCTGTAGAACCTGTCAGAACACTGCCCTGATCTCTTCCAATTTCATTGATTCAAGTGCCAAAGGCTGTCTTTGGGTATCTGTCAACGAGTTTCCAAAGCCTTTATCATCTTGTTTGTCTTTTAGGACCATTCTGCAATGTGATCTTGTGGGATCACTGAAACATTTCCCCATTGTCTCCTTTGTGTCACATGTGGTCTCGGGTGGGATATTGAGGGATTCTTTAGAAAATTTTAACAGACCTACATCACACTTAATATGACTGACAACTGCGAATCCAGGAGCCTCTGCACATGCCAATTTAGTAATGGATGTAAACTTTGTGGCTTCATCCTGCCTTGTATTCACATGATTTGTGTTTTCTCCATGTCGAGGATTAAGCTGGATCTCCACACCAGATGAAGGAATAAGTCTTTGAGTTTGCACAGTTTGGTTACAGGGTCATATATTTGGTGACATCGAAT
This sequence comes from Thuja plicata, assembly GCA_018584345.1. NCBI lineage: Eukaryota > Viridiplantae > Streptophyta > Pinopsida > Cupressales > Cupressaceae > Thuja > Thuja plicata. The sequence goes on from MU226767.1 coordinate 423,675, forward strand.
ACCTTGGAGGTGAGTCTTCCCTAGAAATATTCTTTATTGCCTTGGTTTTAGGAATCCAAGTGTCCACCATTCTAGGGGGAAAAGTACAATATGAGGTTGTGTGGTTTCTCTTTCTACACCTCAGGTAGTAAAATTTTTCTTCTTCAATTTCTAATTCCTGAACCCACTTCTTGTGTAATGCTTTCAAGATTATTTTCTCAAGAATCCTCCTAATAGCCGCTAGTTTGATTCTAGCATACAGGAAAGAGTCTGGTAGCAATAATTGAGAGGGGGGTGAATCAGTGGCCTCAAAAATTAATCCTTAAATCAACCCTTTAAAACTTATAACCACAAATTATATCTCAAGTTATCTTCTGTCCTACAAGATGAATGCCATGAAATACTTATACCAATTTACTACTTGTCGGATTGCTTTGTTAAACCTTCTTCTGTATGTTTATCGATAAGCAGTCATCTATTTACCAAAATACTGTAAATATGTAGAGCATACCGATCAATTCAGAATTAACTATGTAAGATGCAAAATAGTAAAGAAATGAATCAAACATACATAACACATGGATTTTTAACATTGAAACCCTCTTAAGGGAAAAAACCACTGGGACAGGTACCCCAAAATTTCACTCTTCTGAAGTGAGCCCTGTTAAGAGCCAACCATGTTAAAGGTTACAAACACACTGCTAGGTGTGACCTTGTTAGAGGATATAGAAATAGTTTGTCAACTAGTATCTGGCATCTAATGCTACCATCCTTGATCAAACTCCCTTGGCCTATCAATAGGTATCAGGCATATCCAATGCTACTTTTGTGATCAAACTTTTTGATACTCCTTGGGATGTATCTCAATTAAAAAAGACTTTTAAGTCCTGCTCGGTTAAGAGGCTTATATGCTTCAATGGTTAAACTAAAACACTAATGATCTATTCATACATACAACTCAATTGAAAATTTTCAGATCTATTGTAGGTTCATTACTTCATTGATCAATACAATCAAATGTATACCTTTGCTCCACACTTGTTCTACTCTGTGATGCTTGTCTCACTGTTTGTCGGTGTCTGCAGAATCTAGCTCTTCCTTTAGCTTGTTGATCAGGACTGAAATGAAGACTTTCTTCTCCTTTAGATTTTCTTTAGCATCTTTCCTCTTCTCTTTTTCACCCCACACACACAATTCGTAATGAATTGAGTTTGTCTCTTATAGACATGATTTCCTCTTTCCTAGGATTTCTTGATCTTGGCGTGTTCAACAATCTTTGCCAATAGATTTAAAGAAAATCTCCAGTCTGATCTTGTAGAGATCTTCTTGCCAACTAGAAAAAGCAGCTTTAAATCAATTACTTATCTCCGGCTTTATCTGGATGATTAAAACAATGATAAGTATGTTTTAACTCTATATTTAGCTTCTTGATAGCTAAGCATTTTTGTCATTTTCTGAACTCTCTATTCTGTCAGTCAACACTTCAGTTTGTCATCGGTGACAACTGGCTATTCCGTCAGTGTGACTTCAGTTGTCATCGGGATCTCCATCCTTGTCTTTTCCGTCAGGCAACACTGAAATTCTGTCCGTCAGGTTACTCTGTGTTTTTCTTGTCGGGAACCACTATAACTTTTCTCGTCGGTAATGCTGTGCATTTCTTCATCAAGCAAAACCGTGACTTTGTTCTTTTACTCTGACCATCGGGTGCACTCCGTCAGTGTACGCAGTCACTTAGTGAATACTTGACTTATATGCATTACTAATAGCATAGCCTTTGATTCATCGGTTCTTTGAAGTCTTTGGCAGTATTACTATGACCATACAGATTATATCAAGTTGACATCAATGACAATACAATACATTAACTGATTTAATGCCTTGCATGATCATCAACTTAACATCTTCAAACATTCAATTAGTTACATGTCATCAATCTCTCCCTTTGGCATTGATGGCAACATACTACATTATCATACTATACTATTGCTAATACAATATGAAATATACAGTTTCATCAAGCTTTCCTAATGTCACTATTACAAATTTTTGGCTATCGGTAAGCTCAAATAGATTTGATTTGATTCTTGCAGCTTTCTATCTTCAATTCCTTCACTGGATAGATGTATAATTTTTTTTTGATGTTATGTGTTATGCTTCTATGTCAAACTCTCTCCCTTTGATTGTTCTCCTTTTTTTTGATGTTTTCTCTCCCTTTCTATTTTCTCTCCCTTTGTTAGTAAGATAATGAGGTATCTCTCTCCCTTTGACATTAATGCCAAACATCTTATCTTTTCAAACAAGCTTTTGAAAGTTATGTCAAGTGGATCCTTTCTATCCATAATATATTCCTTGAATTTCCCAATCCATTGGTAATAACTCTGTTGCTCGGAGTAGATAAATACCTTGTTGTGTATTGATTTATCTTTGAAGTCCATCTCTCTGCTTGCATCAACATGAATGATATTATGCCAATGTGTAGACTGATGCAACCTTCTAGTCAGCTTACTAACCAGTAGACAAGGGTCTGACCCCTACTCTCTTTCTTAAGTACTCAAATGCATCCTTGGGCAGTCACTTGGTGAAGATATCGGCCAATTATTCCTTTGATTGCACATACTCAAGTATCACCTCCTTTGCCTAAACTTGTTCTCTTCAATAATGATACTTGATGGCAATATGCTTTGTTTTAGCATACATGACTGGATTTTTTGAAATGTTTATTGCACTGGTATTATCAGAGTAGATAATTAATAGTTCTAAAATTTTCATATGCATACCTTCTAGTAATTGTTTGATCCATACAATATTTGAGTAGTTTGCAGCAGCAGCAACATACTCTGCCTCTGTAGTAGATTGTGAGATGCATCCTTGTTTCTTGTTGATCCATGTGACAAGTCTGTCACCCATGAAGAATGCTCCTCCAATTTTTCTCTTCTAGTCGTCAAGATTTCTAGCCCAATCAACGTTGGTAAAGACCTTAAGTTCAAATTTGCCTTCTCTTCTATACCATAAGCCATATTCCTCAGTATTCTTCAGATATCTTAGAATTCTTTTCACAACAGTCATATGTGATTCCCTGGGATTAGCAGAAAATCTAGCAACTATTCCTATTGCATGTGCAATATCTGGTCTAGTATGTACAACATACATGAGCTTTCCAATCATTGATTTGTACAAACTCTGATTTATCTCTGATGACTTGTCCTCCTTTTTCAGCTTGCGTCCAGTTGCCATCGGTGTTCCAACTGGTTTGGATTCTTCCATCTTGAATATTTTTAGTACTTCTTTGATGTACTTTGTTTGTGTGATAAAAATACCTTCATCTTTTTGCATGATCTGTAGACCAAGAAAGAACTTGATCTCTCCAAACATAGACATCTCAAATTATTTTCTCATCTCATTTTCAAATGATTTACATAGCATACCATTGCCTCCAAATATGATGTCATCAACAAATATCTCAGTAATCAAAATGTTAGCATCAACATCTTCCTTCAAATAAAGATTACTATTTTCAGCAGTTCTTACAAATCCAATACTTATAAGATAGGAATAAAGTCTTTCATACCAGGCTCGGGGTGCTTATTTCAATCCATACAGGGCTTTGTGAAGTCTACATACCACATCCCTCTTGTCTGGATCAACAAACCCTTCTGGTTGTTCAATGTACACCTCTTATTCAAGTATTCCATTCAAGAATGCAGACTTGACATCTATTTGATATACCTTGAATCCTTTATATGCAGCATAAGCAAGTAATATTCTTACTCCTTCTAGCCTCGCAATGGGTGCAAAGGTTTCTCCATAGTCAATTCCTTCTTCTTGTGCATACCCCTTGCATACTAGTCTTTCTTTATTTCTTGTGACTTCTCCATTTTCATTCAACTTATTCCTGAATATCTATTTTGTACTGATGACATTCTTCTCACCTGGTCTTGATACAAGTGTCCATGTTTTGTTTTTATCTATTTGTTCAATCTCTTCATTCATAGCACTTATCCATTCATCATTATCTAGTGCAACATTGATAGATTTGGGCTCATAATCACAAATAAGACATCTTGGATTTAGAGACTTACTTCTAGTTCTCATACCAACTTTTTTATCTACTATGATCTAGTCCTGTGAATGGTTCTTTCTAACATATCTTGCAAGTATAGGTACAACTCTTTGTCTATCAGCTTGATCATCATTTTGTTCTTCACTCTGTTCTCCATCAATTTGTGCATCATTTTGAGCAATATTCTGATCATCGGTATTTGCAGCCTGATGCTTGGGTGCAATAATCTATTGCTCAAGATCTCTACACTGTTGGTAGGGTAGAGTGTCAGGTTCCTCACTGTAAGTGAACTTATTGTAGTCCTCTGGTTCTTTAGTGCTTTCCTTTTCATTCTTCTTTGCAAATTCATCTATCTTTACATTTGCATTTTCAACAATTTTGTTAGAGGCTTTGTTTAGACAATTATAAGCCTTGCTCTTGGTAGAATACCCTAGAAAAATTCCTTCATCACTCTTGGAGTCAAGTTTTCCATTCCTATCATCTTTTAAGATATAACATTGACTACCAAATTTTTTGAAATAACCTCCATTGGGTGTGTATCGATACCATAGCTCATAAGGTGTCATTTTGGTGTCTTTCTTCAATTGTACTCTGTTCAATGTGTAAAAAGCAGTACTGACAGCTTCCCTCTAGAAGATTTGGGTGATGCCTTTCTCTATCATCAGTGTCCTTGCACAATCAATTATGGATCTATTCCTTCTTTCAATAATTCCATTCTGTTGTGGTGTTCTCAGTGCAGAGACCTGTCTTTTGATTCCATGCTCATTACAAAAGTTAGTGAATTCATCTGAAATAAATTCCCCTCCTCTATCTGACCTTAAGCACTTTAAATCCTTACCACTTTGCTTATCAACCATTGATTTGTACCATTTAAACATCTTAAATGCTTCTGATTTATCTTTTAGAAACATGACTGTCATCATTCTAGAATAATCATCAACAAAGAGAATAAAATATCTATCTCCATAATAACTCTTTGTCCTCATAGGTCCACATAAATCAGTATGGACTAATTCTAGAATTGCATCATATGTATGGATTTTGCTTTTAAAACTAGACTTTTTCATTTTACCTTTTTTACAATTCTTACACATGATGTTGTCGGGTTTGGTCATCATCGGTAAGCCTCTATCATTTGTCTTTTTTCTTATCTTTATCATGTTGTCAAAGTTCACATGACACAATCTCTTGTGCCATAACCATATATTTTCATTTGTAGCAATCAAACAAGTGGTGTCAGTATCATTTAGATGGAATAAGTTACCTTTTGTCTGCTCACCAGTACCAATCAGATTTCTAGATTTATTGAAGATCTTTGCCTTCTTATTTTCAAATGCTACTCTGTGACCTAAATTATTCAACTGAGAAACACTCAATAGATTATAATTAAATCCATTTACCTAATAAGCATTTTCGCATTTTATCTGGTTATTAAACATTATGGTTCCTCTACCTTCAACTAGACAAGGTGTGTCATTACCCATTCTTAATGAACCACCTTTATAGTATTCAAAAGTCTCAAAATTTTGCTTGCCACCGGTTAAATGGTGAGTGCAGCCACTATCTATGATCCAAACATCATTTTTTCTAACCTTAGATATGAGAGTTGTTTCTACATACATTTATTCATCATCGTTTGAATCATCCTTTACAGCCACAAACACCATCTCGATGTCTTCTTCAGATTCGGTGTCAGTATCATCATCTTTGCATTTTTCTAGGTAACTGGCCTTCTTTCCTTTGTCCTTATAGTCTCAGTTATCTCTTCTTTCTTATTTTTGGTAGCTTCTGTAATCACCTCTGTCAGACTTCTTTTCAAATGATCTTTCATTACTTTTGTCATCTTTTCTTTTGTTAGTACATCTTGCAGCAAAGTGTCCAATCTCTTTGCAATTAAAACAAACAAGTGGTAATTTACCTTTGTATTTACCTTTTCCTCTCTGCATTATTCTAGCCATGAGTGGTTCAATTTCATCAAGGTTATCTTCTTCACTTTCACTATCACTATCTTTTCTCATAGTGTTTTTATGACTTGATTTACTTATTCTCACATAAGACTTGAATGGAGACTCTATGTTTGGTAAGACACTATTATCAAAGTTTTTCATCTCAAATGAAATTAGTCTACCAATCAAATTGTCTAGAGTAACATTGCTATTTTCTACTGCTCTCATTTCTTGAATGGCAGATACTCTAATAGCATAAGTAGGCAGTAAGGTTCTTAGAATTTTACTTACCACTGTATCTTCTTCTATTACACCTCCAACTCCTCGGACAACATTGACTACCTCTTTGATTCTTGTGCTGTACTGAGTGATGTTTTCACCTTCTTTCATTTTGAGATCATCAAACTTTCCTCTAAGGCTTTCTTCCTTGGCTCTCAAAACATTTTTGTCACCACCATGTACAAGCTTCAATTTGTCCCACATCTGCTTTGCATTTTTGCATTCTTGGACATCTTCAAATTTAGCATCAGAGAGTGAGGAAGCAAGCTCTATCATCATGCCATTGTGTTCATGCTTCTCTGTCATTTGTTCAACTGTTAGTTCTCCTGTGGGCAACACATATTCAGTTTCTAAGTATTGAGTAACATCATTACCAATACATGATAAGTGGAGTCTTATTCTGCTCTGCCATGAAGCAAAACTGTCTTTGTTCAACTTGGGCACATCTTGTCTATTCATCTTGTGATCTTTAGCTTAGGTCTTGAAACCTTCCTTTCTAAGCACACAAGCTCTGATACCAATTGTTAGTAATAACTGAGAGGGGGGGTGAATCAGTGGCCTAAAAAATTAATCCTTAAATCAACCCTTCAAAACTTATAACCAAAAATTATATCTCAAGTTATCTTTTGTCCTACAAGATGAATTCTATGAAATACTTATATCAATTTACTACTTGTCGAATTGCTCTGTTAAACCTTCTTCTGTATGTTTACCGATAAGCAGTCATTTATTTACCGAAATAGAGTAAATATGCAGAGTATACTGATCAATCTAGAATTAACTATGTAAGATGCAAAATAGTGAAGAAATGAATCATACACACATAACACAAGGATTTTGAACGTGGAATCCCTGTTAAGGGAAAAAGCCACTGGGACCGGTACCCCAAATTTTTACTCTTCTGAAGTGAGCCCTATTAAGAGCCAACCATGTTAAAGGTTATAAACATACTGTTAGGTGTGACCTTGTTAGAGGATTTAGAAATAGTTTGTCAACTAGTATCTGGCATCTAATGCTACCATCCTTGATCAAACTCTCTTGGCCTGTCAATAGGTATCGGGCATATCCAATTCTACTTTTGTGATCAAAATTTTTGATACTCCTTGGGATGTATCTCAATTAAAAAAGACTTTTAAGTCCTGCTCGGTTAAGAGGCTTATATGCTTAAATGGTTAAACTAAAACACTAATGATCTATTCATACATACAACTCAATTTTAGATTTTCAGATCTATTGTAGGTCCATTACTTCACTGATCAATATAACCAAATGTATACCTTTGCTCCACACTTGTTCTTCTCTGTGATGCTTGTCTCACTATTCGTCGGTGTTTGCAGAATCTAGCTCTTCCTTTAGCTTGTTGATCAGGACTGAAATGAAGACTTTCTTCTTCTTCATATTTTCTTTAGCATCTTTCCTCTTCTCTTGTTCAACCCCACACACAAAATTCGTAATGAATTGAGTTTGTCTCTTATAGACATGATTTCCTCTTTCCTAGGATTTCTTGATCTTGGCATGTTCAACAATATTTGCCAATAGATTTAAAGAAACTCTCCAGTCTAATCTTGCAGAGATCTTCTTGCCAACTAAACAAAGCATCTTTAAATCAATTACTTATCTTCGTCTTTATCTTGATGATTAAAACAATGATAAGTATTTGTTAACTCTATATTTAGCTTCTTGATAGCTAAGCATTTTTGTCAATTTCTGAACTCTCTATTCTGTCAGTCAACACTTTAGTTTTTCATCGGTGACAACTGAGTGTTCCATCGGTGTGACTTTAGTTGTCATTGGGATCTCCGTCTTTGTCTTTTCCGTTGGACAACACTAAAATTTTGTCTGTCGGGTTACTCTGTGTTTTTCTCGTCGGGCAACACTATAACTCTGCTCATCGGTAATGTTGTGCATTTCTTCGTCAAGCAACACTGTGACTTTGTTCTTTTACTCTGACCGTCGGGTGCACTCTGTCGGTGTATGCAGTCACTTAGTGAATACTTGACTTATATGCATTACTGATAGCATAGCCTTTGATTCATTGGTTCTTTGAAGTCTTTGGAAATATTACTATGACCATACAGATTATATCAAGTTGACAACAATGAAAATACAATACATTAACTGATTTAATGCCTTGCATGACCATCAACTTAACATCTTCAAACATTCAATTAGTTACATGTCATCAGAGTTGCCATTGGAAATATCGGTGTCGATGTCTAGGAGCATGCCTATCGAACTACCTATCTTCTCCTGGGCTTTTTCTAACTAGTACTCTACTGGTAGATTGTTTAATCTTACCCATACTAGCTTTTCATTGGGTTTGGTGGTCAGAGGGTTGAAATTTTTATGCCATAACTATATAAACAGTGGGTTGGAATCTAGAAACTAGATACCTCTTTGTAAAATTTTTTGATTTCTCATCTTTTGAAGTGAAGATAACCATGAAGAAACCCCTAGGAAGAAAATGGATGAGAATAGACATCATCCACAATTCCATAGCCCAATCCCAAATCTTCCTTCTGCTTAGTTTGGGTCCAATAAATCGGCATATAATTGCCACCTTTTCCAGACACAGGATGTGCTCGACAATTTCCTCAGACAAATCAATTGATTGACATCCCTCATCTTCAGCTCCTTGGATAGAAATTGGAGCAAGAATAATCGATTCGAAGATTGTTAGGGTTTTATCAGAACCTGCGACAATTACCTTACCTTCCTCTTCTTTTCGCTGGCCGTGAAACTTCCATTGCTCCATACAAGCCATTACCAATTCTAATATCTTTTATTAGTATTTATCATTTCATAAAAATAATTAGAGGTTATGCACAAAATATATTTAATGAAATAACATCAAATCAAATTTGCTCAACGGGATTTCAAAATTTACAAACATATAGGGTGCTATGATATAAAATTGGATGTTACTTAATGGAATACAATGATTTAATGACAAAACATTTAAAATTTATTAGAAAGGATTTTACAAAACCTCAACTCAATTAGTTACATAAATTTTTTCTATTTATAATTTTTTTATCATTACAATTCATAATGAAATATATATTTAAAGGTATTAAAGTCTAATATATTGCTAAATTTTAATAATAAAATGATAAATTGATTTAATTTTAAATATTTTTACTTAACTATATAGAAAAAATTTCAAACATTTATCAAAATTTAAAAACAAAAGAATGTCATTTATTTTCTTTCAAATATTTAAATTATTTTATGAAAATTAAATATTTATCTCTCCATTTAATTAAAGTGTAATATTATGTGTTTAGAAAATGAGAAAAAATATAAAATAAAACAAATATATAATTTTTTTGATAAAAATCAATAACATTAATCAATAATCAGCAAAAAAAATGTTATTCAATATTTTTTATTTTAATTATCACTAATACTCAATATATGGATAAAATATTAAACAAATTATAAATAACAATATATATTTAGTTATTTTCGAAAGAAAATTTATTTAATTTTTTAATCACCTATATTATTTTATATTTAAATTCAAAATATTATTGTATGTAAAAGAGTATTTTATAATCAAATTATAATTGAAGCTTAGGGGAGCTGACCCAGTAGCCACCCGGGCTAACTTCGTGCACCTAGAACTCCTAAACTGTAAAGTAGATTTCCTCAATTTGTTTGGTGTGTCTCTGTAGGTGAGTCCAAAGCTTAAAGATAAGGTTTTGGCTTTTGGGTATTCGTAGATCTTTCTGTAGAGATCATCGAGCGCAAAGTGGTCAAAAAGTGTCATTTCAAAAGTGGCACCCGGTACCCACCCCCAAACCCCCAATAGGTGACAATAAAATATTCAAAACATAATCACTTTAGACCTAATAACCGATCGCTATTGCACCCATGACCAAATTGTTTGTGATTTTGGTCCGTTTAGGGGTGATTATAAAATAATCACTCTAACACTTTAATTGTTTGTGTCAACATCTTATTATAACTTTCCGATGGCCCCATTTACCCTCAACTGACCCCATAAAAAATCACATTGACACCACTTCTATCCAAGCAGTGCCACATAATCAGTGTTGGGTTACCCATTAACTGCCCATCGATAACCCTAAAACTATGTTCTTCATACCTTTTTTGGCCAGTTTTCCTTCTTGTTTTCTCTCCGCACCTCCTCTCGGCTCACGAAGGTCCATCTCCATGCATCTTCTCTGCTTCAGGTGATGCTCCAATCACAAGTAACAATTATTTCATGAGTTTCTTATTATTCAATGTGTGTGCGTAACTGGTTTTCATGAATTCCTTGCATTGCATAACTTGTTTTCGTGGTTTCCTTGTGTTGCATAACTTGTTTTCTGTCTGTTCTCTTCTAATGCGTGTGCATAACTTGTTTTCATAATTTTATTGCAATATATGTGACAAAAATAGGGAACATTGTCAATTTAATCATGAGAAGATGTTATAAATTTCTTTTTAATACAGTGTATTTATAGTTTGAATCATTTGGCTCACTTATTTCTAGGGCTTAATCATTTCTCTTTTAAATATTTTGAGTATAATCATTTCTGGGTGTCGAGGGTTTCTATTTGTTCTTTTCTAATGCGTGTGCATAACTTGTTTTCATGATCTCCTTGCGATGCATAACTTATTTTCATGATTTCCATCAGGTGATTTCCAAAGTTCCTTAGAGGCTTATGAATGCTAGATTATCCAATAAAATTATTGCAATATATGTGACAAAACTAGGGATCATTGTTGTTTAAATCATGAGAAGATGTTGTATTATTGCAATATATGTCACAAAAATAGGGAACATTGTCAATTTAATCATGAGAAGATACTGTATTTCTTTTTAATATAATGTATTTGTAGTTTGAATCATTTGGATGACTTATTTCTAGGGCTTAATCATTTCTCTGTTAAATATTTTGAGTATAATCATTTCTGTGTGGCGAGGGTTTCTATTAATTATTGCAATATATGTGACAGAAATAGGGAACATTGTCGATTTAATCATGACAAGATGTTGTATTTGTTTTCAACATAGTGTATTTGTAGTTTAAATCATTTGGATGACTTATTTATAGGGCTGAATCATTTCTCTATTAAATATGTTGAGTCTAATCATTTGTGTGTGTCGAGGGTTTTGATGAACTATAACTGATTGAATATTTGAAGATGACAAGTTGATGATCACCAAGCTACAGAAAGTAAATGCAAGACATTATATCAGTTAATGTATTGTATTGTCATTGATGTCAACTTGATATAATCTAATTGGTCATATAAATATTCTCATAGACTTCAAGAAACCAAAAAGATAAAGTTTATGTTATCCGAAAACATATAAAGCCAGTGTACACCGAGTGACAGTAAACACCATTAGACTGTGCACACCAATGGATAGAGAACCTTGAGTAGTCATAGTGTATACCGAGCACCACAACCCCGAGCATAACTAAAGTGAACCCCGAGAAGATTCATAGTGTTGACCAATGGACAACACCGACAAACAATATTGATGCTTGACGACAATCGGAGTCAATGACCAAGAAAACTAAGAGTTAATCACCGATCATAACTGGAGTTAGGAAATGAAAAAACACTTAGCTGGAAGGAGCTAAAGATAGATTTAACTGATTGATTAATTTGTTGTTATCAACTAGTTGAACTGAAGATTTAAAGCTAGTTTGATTCCCAGTTGTCAAGGAGAAATCTATGGGATAAAATTAAAGCAAGGATTTAAAGATTAAAGCTATGCATGGCGAGACTTGTGGATCAAGAAAGAATCTACACCAAGAACAAGAAAGAAAAGTAGAAGAAACATTTAAATAATGTCTATATAAAGAGACAAGTAATTCATTATGAAGAGAGGAATGCTGAGTATAATTCTGGTGAAGATAGAAGTCTTCATGTAGATCTTATCATACAGGTTGAAGAATAGAGCCAAGAATTCGATAGACACTGAGCAACAAAGAAGCAACATCATTCACCGAGCAGAAAGAAAGGGAGCAAAGCAATTGAAGAGAACATTGATCAAAAGAGGTGTTATGGACTTACAATAGATCTCAACATCTACAAGATTAAGTTGTATTTATGAATAGATCATTTACTATTTCAGTTTAACCATTGATTCAAAAAATCTCTTAACCGAGTGGGATTTAACCATCCTTATTATATTGAGATACATCCCAAGGAGTATCAAAAGGTTTTCATGTTGACAACATAGTGAATGCTAGGTCAAGTGATAAACTGTTAGTTTTAAATCCTCTAACAAGGTCACACTTAAAAGTGTGTTTGTAACCTTTAACAGGGTTGGCTCTTCACCAAGATCACTTCAGATGAGTGAAAATTTTGGGTTACTGGTCCCAAGTGGTTTTTGCCTTAATAGGATTTCCATGTTAAAAATCCATGTGTCAAATGTTTATATGGTTCCTTTATTTGATGTTTTTCTTTACACATTACTAAAACAAGATTGATTAGTAAAGACTAAGTTTATTTAATGATATTTGGTAAAGGTTAAAATAAGATAAACTGCTATTCAGTAAGGCTTAAGGAAAGGATAAATAGTGTATTCACCGACCAGTATATATTTGATAAAGACATACATCTTGTAGGACTAAAGATAACCACAGGTTTTATCTATGTGATATAATTTTTGGTTGAATTATTGGATTAATTATTGAGGCCACGGATTTACCCCCCTCCCCTCTCAGTTATTGTAACAATTGGTATCAGAGCTGGTGTGCTTGGAAGAGAGTTTCAAGACTCAAGATAAATATCACAAGATGAGTAAAAGGGATGTTCCTAAGTTGAACAAGGACAAATTTGCATCATGGCAAAGTAGGATAAGACTCCACCTATCTGGTATTGGAAATGATGTCACATAGTACTTGGATATTGAATTTGTTTTACCTACTGGACCTCCAACAGTTGATCAATCGAGAGAGAAACATGAAACACAATTCTATGATGATAGAACTTGCTTCTTCACTCCCCGATGCTGAATTTGAAGATGTCAAATCATGCACCACTGCAAAGAAAATGTTTGACAAACTCAAGCTAGTACATGGAGGAGATAAAAGTGTGTTGAGGGATAAATTTGAAACCCTAAGAGGAAAGTTTGATGACCTTAGAATGAAAGAAGGATAAAATGTCACTCAGTACAATGACATAATTAAAGAGGTTGTTAATGCTATTCGATGAGTAGAGGTGTACTTGAACAACAAATAATGGTAAGTAAAATTCTAAGAATCTTACTGCATGTTTATGCTATTATAGTATCTGCAATTCAAGAAATGAGAGCAGTAGAAAATAACATGTTACTCTAGATAGTTTTAATGGTAGAATTATTTCATTTGAGATGAATAACTATAACAACAGTGTCTTACCATCTATTGAGTCTGCATTCCAATCTTCTCTAAAAATAAGTAAATCAAGTCATAAACACACTATTAGAAATGATAGTGAAAGTGAGAGCGATGAACAATAACTTGATGAAATTGAAACACTAATGGCTAGAAGATTGCAAAGAGGAAAAGGTAGATACAAAGGTAAATTACCCTTGGTATGTTTTAATTGCTAAGAAATTGGACACTTTGCAGCTAGATGCCCTAACAAGAGAAAAGATGAAAGAAACAATGAAATATCTTATGAAAAGAAGTATGATAGAAGGGATGATAGAGATTACCGAAGCAACTGACAATCTGACAGAAGAGATAACCAAGACTACAAGGACAAAGGCAAGAAGGCTTGTTACCTGATTGAGAAAAAAATTGAGAATACTAACACCGAATCTGATGATGACATTGAGCTAGTATTTGTTGCTATGAAGGATGATTTAGAGGAAGACGAAAGATATAATGAAACTGCACTCATATCTAAAGTTAGCAAAAATGATGTCTAGATTATTGATAGTGGCTGTACTCACCGCATGACTGGAGATAAAGAAAAGTTTGAAACTTTTGAATATTATAATGGTGGATCACTTAGAATGGTTAATGACCCACCTTATCCAGTTGAAGGAAAATGAACAATCATGTTGAATAATCTAACCAGATGTGAAAATGCATATTGGGTGAAAGGAATTAACTATAATCTATTAAGTGTTTCACAGTTGAATAACAAAGGCCACTGAGTTGCATTTGAGAACAAGAGGAAAATATCTATAATGAAATAGGAAGGTTGATTAGTACTGGTGAATAAACAAAAGGTAACCTATTCTATCTTGATAATATTGAGACCACTTTTTTATTGGCTAGAAATGAAGACATTTGGTTGTGGCATAAAAGGTTATGTCATGTGAATTT
>MU226767.1:442259-470675 GCA_018584345.1 Thuja plicata
GCCTAAAGGTGCATCCTCAGGTTCCTCATCACTATTCAAACCAACCATTTTCTTCAGATTTTTCACAATCTTTTTCCTTTTTCTCTCCATGGTTCCCTCCTTCAAACTTCTTGAAATTTTTACTTTTTCTTCATCAAAATTACCAAATCTTTCTACTGTAGTATCAATTACCTTGGATAGGAGTGCAATGATGGCTGTTGATACTTCATCAATGTTAATTTCATAGGGAAATGATTCCAACCATGCTACCCTAGGTGTCGCAGCCTGAATATATGTGTGATCTGTATAAACTAAAAAAAAAAATTCTTCATAGTGCTTCTCCACTAGTGATCTAGGAATCCTAGTCCTTAATCTCATTCTCTTTTTAAATTCCACAAGATAGTTCCCCATAATACTATTTAAATTACTTCCTAATTTCTCAATGCATTCACTTATCTGAACTGTAATGGGTCTATCCTTTTTCCAAATGATATCTCCCAATGTAGGAAATGTATTCTGAATGTAGAAAAATATGCAGACTAGTAAGGAACCAAAATTACATGATGAGTTCTTAGCTTTTCTGATTGATGCTAGGTTCTCGGCTACTTGTGTTTGTTGTAGCTCAGAAAGATCATATGTATGATTCTTCTTAAGAATCTTCCATGCCTGGTCAACGGCTATGCAAGGAACACTATCCAGTCGACTCAACTGATAGAACTTATGTGCAATCACTCTTACTCCAAAATCAAGTTCTAAGTCTTTAATTGTAGAGATAGTCATACCTTTTTTGTTCCTTACGGCTCCAGTGTTCAATGTAATTTCCTCTTTACTATTATCTCTCATGTTCTATTTCCCGTTAACAACAGGATATCCAGTCACTCAATGAATCATGTTTTTATTTATCTTGACTGGTCCATTATCCAACCACATACACTTATCATGAACTCGGCTAAGAATGACCTTAATCCATTCATCTTTGAAACCTTGTGGGAAATCTAGGGCATGAGTTAACCCTTTGTCGGATAAATGTTTGAATTCTTCCTTTAGAACTCCATCAACACACAATTTGCTGTAGGATTTTCTCAATTCACTATCACCTACTTCACCAATTTTATCCATGTAACAAGATCTAACATCGTGGATCATAAGTACCTTTGGTGGAATGGATGAGAGAGCTCCGGTCAGATCACTCTGAATTGCATTTTTAGGAATGACTCAAAAATTGAGAGGTGCACATACATCATTCCAGACTAACTAAACTTGCTCTAGTTCTCCCTCCATACTTTTGACTGGTGTGGAAGAGCTTGCAGCCATAATCTTGAAATTAGAGTTTGAAAAATGAAGAATAGAGTACCTCGGCAAGTAGTACTATCACACTGTTCACCTTAGGATTGCCAACGATACACTAACGAATTCTTTGATGCTAACTTTGTTAAGATCAATTTTGCAACTTCTTCAATCGCTCCGTGAATAATGAAAATCACAAGGTAAAATGAAGAATAAACTGTTCATCCTTTATAGACATGAAAGGTCAAGGTAGGTAAGCAATAAATGTTCTTCCTGTTGAGTTAGTGCAAGCCAGCTGTCCTTGGCTTTCTAAAACAACTTGCATGTCACTTGGCTCACCATACTCGGCCATCATAGAACTTACTTGGCCAACAAACTCGACACAAACTAAATAACTCGGCCTTAGTGTCCACGATTGGTGCTTGACACCTATAGTGCAATTAGCTCATCTTGGCATTTTTGTCTTCAAAATGTGTCCTAGTGCATCTTAACATATGCAAATATGGACTTTGGCATATTTCATGTTAGGAACTGATGTAAGATAAGAATTTTAAATGTAGTTCCTTACATACCTCTTTTGCTTAGTTGGAGATGGTGTGATCACCTGATCCATTAGATTGGGTGACCTCGGTTGCACTAGCTTCACTGTTAGTTGGTTCAGATTTATTAACCCATGTATGGTTCATCTGTGCTCTATTCTACTCAACAGTAGGAGTAGCAATCTTTCCTTGTATGACCAATTTTCAGGCAACTGTGACAAACCAAGCTTCCATTCATCCAACTCTTAGACTTTCCTCTGAAATGTGTCCTTATGCATTTTTCTGGAACATGTCCATACTCACCACAGAAATGACAACTATGCCATGTGTTGTAGTCCCAATTGTAAGTATTGCCTTTTCTTGGTGATTTCTCTTGTGCCTTTGATGTCCATTGTTGTTTACCTTTAGATCTACAATCTTGTGCTCTATGACCATATTTCTGATAGTTATAAAAATTACCATTGAATCTAGGTGTGGAAGGTGTATTGATTTCCTTTGTCTTACATTCACGTGCTTGATGTCCAAACTTATTATAGTTAAAGAAATAACCGCTAAAGTTAGTTTTAGGATTGGACTTACCATTCTTGCTTCGGAAAATGTTTGTTGTATGACCTAGTTTCCCATAGTGGTGGAAAATAGGTTTATTGTTTCTTGGTTTTGCATCCCTCCTTTCACCTGTCTTAGACAATTCTCCTTCTTTAGTGGTTGTATGTTGTTCAGTGTGACCTAATCCAGAAGAATCTTTAGGTCTTCTTGATGCTTCCACTAGTTGTCCAAAGTAGCTAAAAGCTACATTTAGATCATTCACTCTATTGTTAAGTTCTTTCTCAGATCTCAATTCATCTTTCAGCTGACTATTCTCAGATCTAAGATTTACAATCTCCATGTCTTTCCTACTAATTTCCTGATTCACAAGTAGCAGTTGATTTGCCATGTCAAATTGATTGACTGTCATTGTTTGTACATCATGTGTTCTTTCATCAAGTGTGATAGTCATCACTCTTTTGTCTTCTTCTTCCATAGCCTTTTCATCTTCGGCTTTCTTTTTCTATTCAACAACTTCACACATTGTTATTGATTGGGCTTCTTGTTCCTTTTTTAAGTTTTTGACTTCTTCACATAGTGCACTATTCTTTTCCAGTAGATCTTCTATTGCTGCATCACTCTCAGTAGAATCTCCATTCTGAAATAGATTTATGGTGTCCTCTTCCTAATAATAAGTGTCATTCATTTGTTTGGCCAAATCTTTCCTTGCTGTCAAGGACTTCTTTAATTCACATCTTGCTGTCTCAAGCTGTTGTAGTGCTAACTGAATATCAATCTTTTGATTCTCAATGACTTTACCCATCTTGTAGATCTCCATCTCAAGATCTGTATCCTCAAGCTGATTATAACTTTCTAGAGAACTAAGCTCTGATACCGATTGTTGGAAATACAATAATGGGAAAGCAAGATACTGAGAGTGGGGGTGAATCAAATCTTCAAATTTAAACACTTAAAACAAACTCATCCACACTTATACATATATGAATCTCATGTAACATCAAATAGCATCCATACAATGAAATAAATAAATCATAACACAAGAACTTGGTAACCCAGAAACCCAAATAGGTAAAACTGGGGTGGGGATGACACCCACAAAATTATTCACTACTACAGCAATAAAGTGTGTCTGTTAGGGCTACAAAAGTTGATTACAAAATGCAATCTACCTGGTTAAAGGTCTGCCCAGTTAAGAGCTAAAGATCATTACAATCTACCTTGTGAAAGGATTTCAACTTATAATAAAGTAAGCACTCTGTTAGGAGATTTAGAAAGGTCTGCTAGAACCACTCTATTAAGAGATTTTACCTGATACAATGATTAGAATGTTTCAAGTAATGATTCTTCGTTATGCACTCAGATGATGATGGATCTCCTCTTTCCAGTACCTTCTATGATCTCACAATCTAATATGTCTTTACTCTACTTTTCACTATTCTATCACTCTACTTGATATATGCTTCTTAACAAAATAACCCTTTGTGCATTTCACTTCAAAATGCAGTCACCACTTCTCTCCACACACACAAAATAGGGTTAAGAAGCAATCTTATATATCTATTCAAGCCTAGCAGCAAGATATAGATCAATGATCAAGATCTAATACTCATACCTCCAAGGTATTACAATTAATAATTACAATAGGTCATGCATAGGATAAAACAATTAAATGGATAATTAACTCCGTAGAAAAATATTAAATGCGTACATAAGTCAGCCCAAAAAGATTATACAAGTTGGCCTGAACACTTATCCTCAAAGTTTGAATCAATCCAGACATGTATACAAAAATTGTTCTACTCAGAACCTAACATCTCTGTCGCTTGGCACTAAGTATCCTACTTGGCTTGGCATGATACAACTCGGCAACCTGAATACTGCTCGGCAATGTTGCTCGACCTTGGATAGTTTTATCTTGGCCACAGTGATAGCCAAGTAAAACTGCCTAAGTAAATGACTAAGTGTTGGTCACTAATCATCAACAAAAATTAGAGATTAACACTAAAATGTCTAAGATCATATAGAGGAGGAGAATTTATTTCTGATTAATTCACTAACTTTTGTAATGAGCATGTAATTCAAAGACATGTTTCTGCACCAAGCACACCACAAAAAAATGGGATTTCTTAAAGAAGGAATAGATCTATTGTAAATTGTGCTAGAACACTGATAATTGAGAAAGACATCACACAAACATTCTGGAGAGAAGCTGTCAGTATTGTTGTCTATACATTAAACCGAGTTCAATTGAAGAAAGACACCAATAAGACACCTTATGAGCTATGGTATGGATACACACCAAATGTAAGTTATATATAATTTTTGGAAGTCAATGTTATATATTGAAAGATGATAGAAATGGAAATCTTGAATCCAAAAGTAATGAAGGAATATTTCTAGGTTATTCTATCAAAAGAAAAGCTTACAAATGTCTTAACAAATCCTCTAACAAAATCATTGAAAGTGCAAATGTCAAAGTGGATGAATTTGTCGAGAAAAATGATGAGGAAAGAAGAAAGGAAATAGAAGATTACAACAGGTTTGTCTGCAATGAAGAACCCAACACTATGTCTGAGAAATAGTGTATCTCTACTGAGCGACAGAATAATGTACCCGAGCATTAGGTTGCACACACGAAAAATCAGGAAAATGCTCACAATGCTGAATTGAGCAATGATGAAGATCAAAATTAAGGTCAGGATGATAATAAAAATGAGGAATAGATATTTGAACCTTTACTTGCCAATTATCTCAGAAGACACCATCCAAAGAACTAGAACATAGGAGACAAAAGAGTTGGAATGGGAACAAGAAGTAAGTCACTGAACACTAGATGTTTGATTTGTGATTTTGAGTCTAAATCTGTTAAGACTGCACTTAAGACTCAGGAATGAGTTAGTGCTATGTATGAAGAGATTGAGAAGATTGAAAATAAAAAAACATGGACATTAGTACCTAGACCGAATGACAAAAATGTCATTGGTACCAAATAGATATGCATAAATAAACTAAATGAGAATGGAGAAGTCACAAGGAACAAAGCAAGATTAGTATGCAAAGGGTATGCACAAGAAGAATGTTTTAAATATGGAGAAACCTTTGCACCCATTGCTACACTAGAAGGATTAAGAATTCTAATTTCTTATGCTGCATTCAAAGGATTCAAGGTATACCAAATGGATGTCAAATCTGCATTTCTAAATGGAATACTAGAAGAAGAGGTATACATTGAACAACCTGAATGGTTTGTTTATCCTAACAAGAGGAACATGTATGTAGAGTACACAAAGGCTTGTATGGATTGAAACAAGAACCAAGAGCAGAGTATGAAAGACTTCCCTCTTATATCATTAGTATTGGATTTATCAAAACAAGTGATAACAATAATCTATATTTGAAAGGAGAAATTGATGATAAAGTCTTAATTGCTGAGATATTTGTTGATGATAGCATATTTGGAGGTAATGATATGTTATGCAAATCATTTTTAGATTAAATGAGAAAATAATTTGAGATGTCAATGTTTGGAGAGATCTAATTTTTTATTGGTCTACAGATTCTACAACAGGATGAAGGCATTGACATCACACAATCCAAATACATCAAAGAAGTACTGAAGATATTCAAGATGGATGATTCAAGACCAATTGGAACACCTATGGAAACCAGATGCAAATTGAAAAAATAGGAGAAGTCAACCAAGGTAAATTAGACCTTATATAGATCCATGATTCACAAAATAATGTGTGTTGTACACACAAGAGCAGATATAGCACATGCAGTTGGTATATTTGCAAGTTTCTCTGGTAATCCCAAGAAATCACACATGACTACTATCAAAAGAATTCTGAGATATCTAAAGAATACCAAAGACTATGGTTTGTAGTATACTAAAGAAGGAAAATTTGATCTTCAAGTCTATACAGATGATGATTGGGCTGGAAACATAGATGATAGAAAGAGAATGACAAGAGGAGCACTACTTATGGGTGACAAAATTGTAACATGGATAAGTAAAAAGAAAGGATGCATCTCTCAATCCACTGCAGAAGTAGAATATGTGGCTACTGCTACAAATTTCTCTAATATTTCATGGATCAAACAATTGCTGAAAGGTATGAATATGCAAATTCTTGAACCAATGATTGTCTATTATGATAACACTAGTGCAATAAACATCTCAAAGAACCCTGTAATGCATGCTAAGACAAAGCACATTGCTATCAAGTATCATTACTTAAGGGAACAAGTATAAGAGAAAGAAGTGATATTGGAATATGTTCTTGATCCAAAGAACAATTAACAGACATATTCACAAAGCCATTGCCAAAAGATACATTTGAGTACCCGAGGAATAGACTAGGGGTCTTACCCTTGTCTATTGGTCACTAAGCTGACTTGGAGGCTACATCATCCTACGCATTATCAGAAGATCAAACATGTTGATGCAAGCTGGTAATGGACTGCAAATATATATCAGTACATAGTAAGGTACTTATATGCACCGAACACCAAAAATATTGTTGGCTAATACAGAGATATATTGTTGATGGAGAGGAAATTCAAGGAATATATTAGGGAGAGAGATATTATATGTTTGGTATTGTTGTCAAAGGGAGACATATATCCATATGAAATATCTATCATGATCATCAAAAGAGAAATATCCATCAGGGAGAGGAATAGTCAAAGGGAGAGAAATATTCAAAGAAACAACCATCCATATAAGGGAGAGAATTGGAGAAAAGTTAACACTACATATCTATATAGAAAAGAAGAGCTTCTACAAGAAAGCAAGAGACAAAAATCAATAGACACAATTGCTACATCTATCTAGTGAATGGAATGAAGAAGAAAAATCACTCTGCAAGAATCAAATCTAAGCTAGAAGAGCTTACCGGGAGCTAGATATTTGAATTGGTTATAAAACAATAAGTTTGGTATGTTATGACATATTTCATATTAAGTTGATAGAATATTCCCATCAATGCCAAAGGGACAGATTGATGAACTATAACTGATTGAATGTTTGAAGATGACAAGTTGATGATCACCGAGCTGCAGAAAGTAAATGCAAGACATTAAATCAGTTAATGTATTGTATTGTCATTGATTTCAACTTGATATAAACTGATTGGTCATATAAATATTCTCATAGACTTCAAGAATCCAAAGAGATAAATTTTATGTTATTGGGAAACATAAAAAGCTAGTGTACACCGAGTGATAGTAAACACCATCGAATAGTGCACACCGATGGATAGAGAACCCCAAGCAGTCACAGTGTATACTGAACACCACAACCCCGAGCATAACTAAAGTGAACCCTAAGAAGATTCAGAATTTTGACCGATGGACAGATTTGATGCCCGAGGACAACTGGTTTCAATGACCAAGAAAACTAAGAGTTGATCACCGATCAAAACTGGAGTTAGGAAATGATAAAACACTTAGCTGGCAGGAGATAAAGATAGAGTTAACTAATTGATTACTTTGTTTTTATCGAATAGTTGAACTGAAGATTTAAAGCTAGTTTTATTCCCAGTTATCAAGGAGAAATCTACATGATAAACCTAAAGCAAGGCTTTAAAGATTAAATCTATGCATGACGAGACTTGCGGATCAAGAAATAATCTACACCAAGAACAAGAAAGAAAAGGAGAAGAAATGGTGAAATCATGTCTATATAAAGAGACAAGTAATTCATTATTAAGAGAGGAATGCTGAGTATAATTCTAGTGAAGATAAAAGTCTTCGTGCAGATCTGATCATATAGGCTGAAGAACATAGAAGAGAATTCTTTAGACACCGAGCAATAGAGAAGCAACAACATTCACCAAGAAGAAAGAAGGGGAGAAAAGGAATTGAAGAGAACATTGATCAAAAGAGGTATTATGGACTTACATTAGATCTGAACATCTGCAAGATTAATTTGTATTTATGAACATACCATTTACTATTTCAGTTTAACCATTGATTTATAAAATCTCTTAACAGAGTGGGATTTAACCATCCTTATTATATTGAGATACATCCCAAGGAGTATCAAAATGTTTTCATGTTGAAAACATAGTGAATATTAGGTCAAGTGATAAACTGTTAGTTTTAAATCCTCTAACAAGGTCACACTTAACAGTGTTTTTGTAACCTTTAATAGGGTTGGCTCTTCACTGAGCTCACTTGAGAAGAGTGAAAATTTTGGGTTACCAGTCCCAAGTGGTTATTCCCTTAACAGGGTTTCTACGTTAAAACTCCATGTGTCAAATGTGTATATGGTTCATTGTTTTGATGTTTTTCTTTACACATTACTAAAACATGATTGATCGGTAAACACTTAGTTTATTAATTGATACTTAGTAATGGCTAGGATAAGATAAACTGCTATTCAGTAAATCTTAAAAAAAGGATAAATAGTGTATTCACCGAGCAATATATATTTGATAAAGGCATACATCTTGTAGGACTAAAGATAACTAGAGGTTTTATATATGTGATATAAGTTTTGGTTGAATTATTGGATTAATTATTGAGGCCACTGATTCACCCCCTCCTCTTAGTTATTCTAACAAGTTTTTTTCTGTTCTCTTCTAATGCGTGTGCATAACTTGTTTTCATGATTTCCTTTAGGTGATTTCCGTAGTTCCTTAGTGGTTTATGAATGATAGATTATCCACTAAAATTATTGCAATATATGTTACAAAAATAGGGAACATTGTCATTTAATCATGAGAAGATGTTGTATTATTGCAATACATGTCAAAGAAATACGTGCACAACTTGTTATCATGAATGTTTAGGGGTGATTATAAAATTATCATTCTAGCACTTTAATTATTTGTGTCAACATCTTATTACATCCTCCCGATGATCCCATTTACCCTTAGCTGACCCTGCAACAAATCACATTGAAGCCACTGCAATCCAAGTGGTTCCACGTAATTGACATTGGGTTACCCATTGAGTTCCCATAGATAACCCTAAAACCATGCCATTTTGCCTCCTTGTTTTCTCTTTATGCCTCTTCTCTACTTCATGTGGTGCTCTAATCACAAGTAACAATGATTTCATGAGTTGGTTATTGTTCAATGTGTGTGCATAACTAGTTTTCACTATAGCAATATCCTAGCCCAATAACTATCCACGGGGAACCATAGAATGATGTATACTATGAATAAGTAGTCATGCTGTCATATTGGTATCATTGATCTGTTTGACAAACATAATTAGACTGTATGCAATTTCCTTCATTTCATCAACTGGACATTGACTTGATGCATTTCTATTATATCCATCTCCCACTTTAAACAAAAATTATTGTTTTATTCACTTGCACTTCATACTTGCATGTACATACAAGCAGTATTGTTATATATGTGACAAAAATAGGGAACATTATCGATTTAACCATGAGAAGATGTTGTATTATTGCAATATATGTGACAGAAATAGGGAACATTGTCAATTTAATCATGAGAATATGTTGTATTATTGCCTCTTCTCTGCTTCATGTGATGCCGCAATCACAAGTAACAATGATTACATGAGTTGGTTATTGTTCAATGCATGTGCATAGCTAGATAATGATTTCATGTCTTTTTAAAGACACCATAGTTCATTAAGGCTTATGAATGGTGCATTATGCACTGGAATTATTTTGCATTACTCATTTTAATACAGTGTATTACTAGTGGATAATGTAGCATTCATGATCTTATAGTGAATTATGATCCTATAGTTGACTTTAAAAATGCAAGTTCACGTATTCAAATATGTACTTCTTCAATCCACTGTATGAAAGAAAATGCTTGTGCTTTTATGCATGAAATGAATGATGCATTCCCACCACTATTTGAATTTCAAATATAACAACCAAAAATTAAATGACCAATTTCGTATAATTGTAAGGAAGTGTTTGTAATTCTCAGTGCAAATTTTCTATAACTCTTTTAACGATTTTACTGTCTATTGACAACCTTCATTGTTCCTCTCTTATGATAGTTGCTATATTATCTGTGAACAAGCTTGAATGTTGTTTTTGTTGTTGTTTTCTTTTAACTTTTTTAATGTTTTTGAAAAACCATCAATGTTGCTCTCTTCTATTAACTATTTTACTGTCTGTGAACAACCTTGAGTGTTTCTATTTTATTATTTCTATTAACTATTTTATTGTCTGTCAACAACCTTAAAGGAGCTTAATTGTTCCAATAACCTTCAAGGTTGTTGATGTACAATAAAATAGTTAGGTTTCTACAATAATCAATGCAAATTTCATTTTCAAGTGTTGCGTTCCCAGTTTGAGTGATGTTTTATTCTCTGTAGTTAGTGTTGTTTTATCCTATTCCCTTTCCTATTTAAGGTTGGTACCAATTATTTCTTATTTTCCATATTGTATGCTTCTCTATTCTCTCCTTCCACTCATCAATAGGGACATAGGTGTTGCAAGGACCAATTGTGTGTCACATATTTGGAGGTGCAAGAAAACACATTGTTGGCCCTTGTAACACCACATGTTCATGTTGGTGTAGTTTGGTTGAAAGAGAGGCACCTGTAGACACCCAAAAATGGACAGGCTTGCGACATTACATTAAAAACACTAATTTTCATCTATTAATTAATGGTTTTTAAATCATTAATTAATCATCTATTTTCTTCTAAATTTATTCCCCAAATCATCTAATCAAATTTCTAAAATTAATTAAATAATTAATTTTATTTAATTAATTAACCTTAATTGATTAATCACCATTAATTAATTAATTAACTTCAATTTCCTATAGTTTAAATTCAAATATTTAAACTTACTAATTAAATTCTTCCAATTAAATTAATTTCAATTAAATTAATTTAATTTCATTCAATAAAGTAATTCTAAATAAAAAAGAATTCAATTATCTCACATGTTGAAAACTTTAATTAAATACATGAATTAAATATTCATTTATCTTAAAAGATATAACTCCAATCATATCACATGGGTTACTCCACCCATCTCTCCAGTCCACATGGGTAACTTCACACACCTCTTCAGTTCAAAAAGGTAACTCACAATTAGCTCTTCTGTCAACCAAACTCTATCTCCTCTTTACCAATTGAAGAGGTGGAGTTTATTGATGGCTTCTCCAGTTCCCTTTGATCTCAACCGTTCATCTTGCTATCTCTAGGATTGATCTCAACCTTTAATTTCATCCCCAATTCCTATATAATAAACCCTTCATAACCATTTGAAGGATCGAGGATTTCAAGCTCTTGTGCGCCATTACTATGTTAGTTTGGTTCTAGCATTCAAGTCATCTTGCGATCACACACACTCGTTTCAATTAGCAAATTCTTGACACTTCTCAAGACACAGACGCTGCCCACACCAATACTGAGCATCAAAAATAGCATTTCTAAAGGAGTAGAGAGAGACAATAGAAGCTTCAAGCGCTTCGAGGTTTGCATTTATTTGTTTTCCTTTCTTGTGTTTGTACATTTTATTGGTTATGTTTCAAGTTATTCATTTTAGTAGTTATTGTGTGCTTGATTTATATCATTTGTAAAACCTTTGCTACTAAACCTCGCATTTGGAAAGCTTGGGAACCATAGATCATGAAAGAGGAGGCGTACATTTTGGTGAACACTCTACACCTGTTTCCCATTAGTCCTTTCTTCATGATTCATGGTTCCCAAGCTTTCCAAAGGCAAGGGTTAGTAGTAAAGGTTTTACAATGATAAAAATCAAGCATAAAAGAACTACTAAAATGAATAACTTGATGAAACATAACCAATAAAATGTACAAGCACAAGAAAGGAAAACAAATGAATGCGAACCCTGAAGTGCTTGAAGCTTCTATTGTCTCTCTCTACTCCTTCCGAAACGTTGTTCTTGATGCTAAGTATTGGTGTGGGTAGCGTCTATGACTTGAGAAGTGTCAAGAATTTGCTAATTGAAATGAGTGTGTGATCGCAAGATGGATTGAATGCTAGAACCAAACTGACATAGTAATGGCGCATGAGATCTTTAAATCCTAGATCCTTCAAATGGTTATGAATGGTTTATTATATAGGAATTGGTGATGATATGAATGGTTTATTATATAGGAATTGGTGATGATATGAATGGTTGAGATCAATCCCAGAGATAGGGAGATGAACGGTTGAGATCAAAGGGAATAGAAGAAGCCATCAGTAAACTCCACCTCTTCAATTGTTAAAGAGGAGATAGAGTTTGGTTGCCTGAAGAGTTAATTGTGAGTTACCTTTTTGAAATGAAGAGGTGGGTGAAGTTACCCATGTGGACTGGAGAGATGGGTGGAGTAACCCATGTGATCTCATTGGAGTTATCTCTTTGAAGATAAATGAATACTTAATCCATTTATTTAATTAATGTTTTCAACATGTGAGATAATTGAATTCTCATTAATTTAGAATTTCTTTATTTGATGAAATTAAATTAATTTAATTGGAAGAATTAGTAAGTTTAAATATTTGAATTTAAACTATAGGAAATTGAGTTTAATTAATTAATTAATGGTAATTAATAAATTAAGATTAATTAATTAATGATTCATGATCCTACCCCGGTGACAGTAAGTGTATTTATGCCCCCTCAACAAATTTGAGCAAAAAGTCACAACAAGAGCGTTAATTTGTTGTACCACCAAATAAAAATATAGGAATTGGGGATGAAATGAATGGTTGAGATCAATCCCAAAGATAGGGAGATGAACGGTTGAGATCAAAGGGAACAAGAGAAGCCATCAGTAAACTCCACCTCTTCAATTTGTAAAGAGGAGATAGAGTTTGGTTGACTGAAGAGCTAATTGTGTGTTACCTTTTTGAACTGAAGAGGTGGGTGAAGTTACCCATGTGGACTGGAGAGGTGGGTGAAGTTACCCATGTGGACTGGAGAGATGGGTGGAGTAATCCATGTGATCTGATTGGAGTAACCCTTCATAACCAAAGAAACCAAGATAGAACTCCAACACACTTAGAGTCCATCTAAATAGCGCTACGAGCTCTTGATTCTATAAACCAAACAAGAAAATAAAAGATAATGTACGCCTCCTCTTTTGTGATCCATGGTTCCCAAGATTTACAAAGGCGACGGTTAGTAGCAAAGGTTTTACAAATGATATAAATCAAGCACATAATAAGTACTAAAATGAATAAATTGAAACGTAACCAATAAAATGTACAAGTGCAAGAAAGGCAAACAAATGAATGCAAAACCTGAAGCGCTTGAAGCTTCTACTACCTCTCTCTACTCCTTCTAAAACGTTGTTCTTGATTCTCAGTATTGGTGTGGGTAGTGTCTGTGACTTGAGAAGTGTCGAGAATTTTCTAATTGAAACGAGTGTGTGTGATCACAAGATGGCTTGAATGCTAGAACCAAACTGACATAGTAATGGCGCATGAGAGCTTGAAATCCTAGATCCTTCAAATGGTTATGAAGGGTTTATTATATAGGAATTAGGGATGAAATGAAAGGTTGAGATCAATCCCAGAGATAGGGAGATGAATGGTTGAGATCAAAGGGAACTGGAGAAGCCATCAGTAAACTCCACCT
This sequence comes from Thuja plicata, assembly GCA_018584345.1. Classification (NCBI taxonomy): domain Eukaryota; kingdom Viridiplantae; phylum Streptophyta; class Pinopsida; order Cupressales; family Cupressaceae; genus Thuja; species Thuja plicata. Next base: position 456,159 of record MU226767.1, read on the forward strand.
CTTCAATTGGTAAAGAGGAGATAGAGTTTGGTTGACTGAAGAGTTAATTGTGAGTTAGCTTTTTGAACTGAAGAGGTGGATGAAGTTACCCATGTGGAATGGAGACATGGGTGGAGTATTCCATGTGATCTGATTGGAGTTATCTCTTTGAAGATAAATGAATATTTAATTCGTTTATTTAATTAAATTTTTTAACATGTGAGATAATTGAATTCTTTTTGATTTAAAATTGCTTTATTGAATGAAATTAAATTAATTTAATTAGTAATTTTAAATATTTGAATTTAAACTATAGGAAATTGAAGTTAATTAATTAATTAATTAATGGTGATTAATTAATTAAGGTTAATTAATTAATTAAATAAAATTAATTATTTAATTAATTTTGGGAATTTGATTAGATGATTTGGGGAATAAATTTAGAAGAAAATAGATGATTAATTAATGATTAAAAAACCATTAATTAATAGATGAAAATTAGTTAATGATTAAAAACCATTAATTAATAGATGAAAATTAGTGTTTTTAATACAAAGTCGCAAGCCGAGTCATTTTCAAGTCAGGTTCACCAAAATGTATGCCTCCTTTCTTCGTGATTTGTGGTTCCCAAGCTTTCCAAAGGCAAGGGTTAGTAACAAATGTTTTACAATGATACAAATCAAGCACACAAGAACTACTAAAATGAATAACTTGAAACGTAACCAATAAAATGTACAAGCACAAGAAAGGAAAATAAATGAATGCAAATCCTGAAGTGCTTGAAGCTTCTATTGTCTCTCTCTACTCCTAAAATGTTGTTCTTCATGCTCAGTATTGGTGTGGGCAATGTATATGACTTGAGAAGTGTCAAGAATTTGCTAATTGAAATGAGTGTATGATCGCAAGATAGCTTGAATGCTAGAACCAAAATGACATAGTAATGGCGCACGAGAGCTTGAAATCTTGGATCCTTCAAATGGTTATGAAGGGTTTATTATATAGGAATTGGGGATGAAATGTACGGTTGAGATCAATCCCAGAGATAGGAAGATGAATGGTTAAGATCAAAGGGAACTAGAGAAGCCATCAGTAAACTCCACCTCTTTAATTGATAAAGAGGAGAAAAAGTTTGGTTGACTGAAGAGCTAATTATGAGTTACCTGATCCTTCCCCAGCTTGCCCCAGTGATAGCAAGTGGACTATATGCCCCCTCAACAAATTAAGCATAGAAAATACGTCAGATGAGCATTAATTTGTTGAAAAAGTGAATCACTATATGATGATGAATGCATTCCTATGTTAGTTATGATGTTATTGATGATGGAATCATTGATTATATGATCTAATATGCACATGCTTTAGATTTTTCTTATGCAATAAATGAATGCAATCTACCATGCACAAAATTTTTGAGTAATGCATGTGTTAGTTAGAAGGATGTTAGTTTGGAATGTGATCTCTGGGATTGATTGATAGATATGGAATGATAGAAAGGAAATTTTTTCTTTTTTGATAGATATGAATTGATAGAAAGGATGAGTGTCCCAAGTCGCTGCCCCTGTTTCCAATTTTTGTCATCATTGCATCTTCTTTTTGTATTTTCTGTAATTTCGAAGAGAGTCTAATGTATCCAGATCACATAGTACCTAGATACCACCATGACCTCTTGATAGTGGAAGGAGTAGAGAGATTGAGTAGAAAGAGAACCTAGTGCACCCAAATATTGACCATATGGGCTCAACCATGTTCCCTATTTGAAAAGAAAGAGAGCCAAAAGCACCCAGATATTGACCATCTAGATACCACTTTATCCTCTAAAGAAACTGCAACAAAGATATCAAGATAGAACTCCTATGCACAAAGAGTTCATCTGGATAACACCACGAGCACTTGATTCTGAAAGGGAAAGCCAAAGAAAACAAGATAGCATCATGAGCTCTTGATTGCAACATAAAGGGAAATACCATAGAAACCAATATAGAACTCCAACACACTCAGAGTCCATCTAAATAGTGCTGCGAATTCTTGATTCTATAAACCAAACAAGAAAATAAAAGAGAAGGAATGCCCAATTCTTTTCCAGGGTTAAGGTCAGATCATGGAACTGTGCGGCTGCCAGATAAGTGACAGTGCCTACCACATTTATCCTAAATCATCATGGCCCTGAAATTGAAGTGAACATTCAATAGAAAGAAATCAAAGAAAATAAGTCATGATCTATCATAGCTACTCTCCTCACATGGTGGATCCTAGAGTAGTGTAAGAACATAACTGCAAAATATAGACTGAAATCTAACCGACTGACTGACCTAGTCAACATTTTTGGGTGGTTCCTTGATGCAGTTGGATTCTCTTGATTGGCTCGACTCTTTTGATAGGCTTGTTTGGCTTGATTGATTGAGTGTGTCTGGTTTCAGTAATAGATTACTCATATAAGATTGACCTGTCTGGTTTGAGCATATCCATCACTATGTAAGATGATTGATATGATTGATTATGATCGTGTTGGCAACTGATCAAGCTTATTCAGATGGGCCCCATCCTAGTTCACAAAGCTCATGATTGTGACAATTGATAGATTGGCTTGGTCACTAGTTGCTTGCTGATTGATTTGATAGATTGATAAAGCTGTGTCAGATGAGCCTAATGCTGATTCACAAAGCTCATGATTGTGACATTGATTGACTAGGCGTGATCGCCCTTTGCTCTCTTGATAACCAAGTTGGTTTTATTGCTTGGGATTTTGCAAATTTTTTAATGTTTTTGATGAAGATTGATTTTCTCAAAACATTTTGATCTTTTTAGGATTTTTGATGAGTTTTTTGATTTTTTGAATTTCTTCTGGCCATTTAGAATTGCCCCCTAGTCTGGTGGACCAGTAATAACCATAGGTAAGTGCTTGGTTCTCATAGGGGTTTATGCTTCTAGATATAGCTTGGGTAGTCAGTCTTGCATCTAAAGTGTAATACCACCTCTGATCCATACACTAGGGAGAAAGGAGTGGATCTTGTAGGTGTTCTCACGCTAGTTCTATATGCCCATAATGTGGGACTAAGCTGTAAATGCCAGTCTCGTCCTGATTCGTTCACTATTTTCTTCAAGATTTTTAATATTTTTTTGTTTGTAGCTTCGGCTTGGCCGTTCCCTTGAGGATAATGAAATGACGAGAACCCTTGCTTGACATGGAAATGTTCACATAGCTCTTCAACATCCTTATTTTGGAAAGGTGTACCATGATCTATATATCGATAGATAATGTGGTTAAGTATGAACATTGATATCTTCTTTCTAGTTATTTAAGTGAGGGGAATTGCTTCCACCCACTTGGTGAAGTAATCTATTGTTTCTATGATGTATTTGTGTCCATTTGCTGAAGAGGTGTAATTTTTCCCACTAGGCCAAATCCCCACATGGAAAATGGCAATGGTGATGTGAAAGGATTTAGTTCCTGGGTTGGTGCATGGATGAGGTCTCCATGAATTTGACACTGTCTACACCTTTGTACATGTTTGTGCACATCTGTCTCTATTGTGGGCCAATAGTACCCCATGCAGATGATCTTCTTAGCTAAGTTATTTTCACCTCTGTGGGTTCCACATATTCCTTCATGTACCTTGAACAATGCTCTCTGGGATTCCATGGAAGTGAGACATCATAGTAGCATTCCATCTAGACTTTGTCTATATAAAGTAGTTAAGAGGATGGTATACCTAGAGGCTTGGCATGTGAGGGACTTTCTCTGGTTCCTAGATAAGTTCGAAGGTAAGAAATTATTTTAGAGGTAGTTATAGACATCTTGGTACCATGGGTTTTCAGTACCAACAAGGACACATGCTGATTTTGTGATGGATGCTTGATGTGATGGCACCAAGAGTTTCTCTACTAGAAAATGGAATCTTTTTTTGTTACCTATCATATCAATCAATGATGCTATGGTAGCCAACACATCTGCAGCTTTATTCTGTGCTTGTGGGACTTGCTCGAAGAAGATGTAATGGAACTTGGTATGTAATGTTTCCATCTGTGCTCTATATGGTATTAGCTTCTCGTCTTTGGTCATATAATCATTGTTGACTTGGCTGATGACCAACTATGAATCTCCAAAGACCTTAAGGTTCTTTATTCTCCATTGAATTTCTATCTTTAAACTGATGACCAGTGCTTCATATTCTGCTATGTTGTTTCTGTAGGGGAAGTTGAGTCTGAAAGACTTTGGAATTGTATCATGATCTGGAGTGATAAGCACTATCCCTACTCCCACACCATGGTTCATGCATGACCCATCAAAATAGAGTTTCCATACCTCGATCACTGGTTGTAGTGTCATAATAGATTCGTCAGGAAAGTAAAAAATAATAGGTTGATGGTCCTGAATGGGTGCCTCTGCTAGTTGATCCATGATCACTTTCCCTTTGATGGCCTTTCTATCTATGTACTCAATGTCAAACTCACTTAAGATCATTACCCACTTTGCAAGTCATCCGGTGAGCACTACTTTGCTTAGGAGGTACTTTAAAGGATCAATATGTGTGATCAACTTTGTTTGGTGACTCAACATATAATGTCTCAGCTTCTGGGAAGCGAAGACAACTATAAGGCATGAATTTTCAATTGGCGTATAGTTGAGCTCATATCCAACCAAAGTTCTACTTAGATAGTAGATGGCCCTTTCTTTACCTGAATCATCATGTTGTACCAAGAGTACACCTAATGTTGACTCTGTTGCTGAGATATACAAAAGCAATGGTCTACCTTGGACTGGTGGCACCAATATAGGAGACTTGAGGAGGTAGTCCTTGAATTTTTGGAATGCTTGTTTGCATTGCTCGGTCCATATGAATTTGATATCTTTGTGCAGTAGATGTTGGAATGGGTGGCACTTGTCTACTAGCTGAGCTATGAAGCACCTAATTTATAGGAGCATTCCTTGCAACCCTCTTAGTTGCCTCAGGTTTGATGGTGGAGGCATGTCCAATATTTCTTTGACTTTCTCTGGGTCTACTTCGATGCCTTTATGTGACACTATGAACCCTAGTAGCTTTCCTATTGTGACACCAAATGCACATTTCTTTGGGTTTAGATAGACCTTGAATTCCTGCATTCTATCAAAGATTGGTCCCAATATTTGTAGATGATCCTTGCAAAGCATTGACTTGGCTAGTATGTCATCCACAATCTTCCATTATTTTGTGGATGAGATCATGAAATATAGTTTTCATAACCCTTTGATATGTCACGCCAGCATTCTTGAGACCAAATGGCATGACATTCCAATAGTAAGTGCCCTAAGGACATGTGAAAGTTATTTTATTTTGGTCTTCTAGCGCGATCCTTATCTAGTTATACCCTAAAAATCAATTCATGAGTGATAGCATTTGATGTCCAGCGGTTATATCTACTATCATATCAATGTTGGGTAAGGGAAATTCACCCTTGGGACAAGCTATGTTGAGATCTCTAAAGTCTGTGCAAATTTGTATCTGACCAAGTTAGATATCTAGTCTGCGTATGGTATTGGTCTTATGAAGTTGGCATCTAGTATCTTTTTCAACTCTTCCTTGGCTAGAAATGCAACATGTGGATGCATCTTTCTCAGCTTCTACTTGAGAGGTTTGGCATTGGGTAGTAATGGGAGATGGTGTAGTACTAGCTCTAGATCTAACCCTGGCATATCCAAGTAGGACCATGTGAAATTGAGCATCCTTGCTTTAAAGAAGATGATAAACTATTCTCTCTCCTCAGGGGTGAGTAATTTTGCCAAGTATATGTTCTTTGGATTCTTGTCATCTCCCAAATTGACTTCCTTTGTTTCTCCTACTAGTAATGCCAATTTCTCCTCTGTCAAGGGGAGGAGTTCCTTCTCTCTATCTTCTAGTACCTCAGTGAGGTTTTCGCTAGAAGATACGTCTTTTTTTAGCTTTTTATATTTCTTTTGTTCTTTTTTCTTTTGTGGACTGGAAAGAGGAGCTTCCTTCCCAAAATATGCCACTCTGTCGAGGTCAATGGAGAAGCCTGCCATGTGGTCTCCTGATGGAATGCCTTCCCTAAGTCCCATAAAATTAGAAATAGCCTCACTGTTCTCGAAGACATCTAAATCAGGGGGTCCTTGTTGATTCCACTCTATTAGCTCCTGGTGTACAAGATAGATACTTTCATGGTTGTTTGACTCTGGTTGATTGAAAGAGACTACAGATATGGTTCCTACAAAATTAGACTGTGATGTGGACGCACCACTTTAGGTTTTATAAATGAAATGCTTATCTATGCAGGGTTGTTTGGCAATGGACAGTTGGTCAAATAAGTCTTCTAGGTTTATGATAGTGTTTGACTGAGGGGAATGATCTAGGATCAAAGGTTTAGAGTCATGAAGGGATATGCACTCATACTCATTAGAGTCAGTCTCAATAGAATGCTCATCCGATGTCTCACTTCCTTCGTTATCATCAATTTCTATGTTGAGATCTATTCAGGTTTGTGTGGTTCCCTCTTTGGCAGGCAATAACTGTGCTAGTATGTTTCTTATCAAGACATGTTCTTTGTTGTGCCCCCAGTGCATCTCTTCTATTTGTTCTTGATCAACTTGGATGTCTTGGATCATAGGACTGGTTCTTTTTTTTCCATAGCCCAACCCTATCTTGTTTCTCTAGGTTGGTGGGAGAGACAATTCCATTATGCCTTGTTGTCTTTCCCCCAACCCGGTTGTACCATCATGCCTAAATCTTTGTAACATTGTATAACCATTACCATAGTTTGATAGGGGTATGGTTTGTTAGATTGTCTCTTGTGGGTCTTGGTATAACCATGTACTGATATATTGTTCAAATGGCTTTTCTTCCACTATGTCTCCCCATCTGACAAAGGATGTGGGCGCACATCTGAATAGAACAGGCTACGGAGTTTCTATTGTAATAACAGGTTGTGGCATGCCATAAGTTCTCAGGCTCTGAGGCATGTGCATGATGGTGAAATCCTCTTCATATCTGTACTCATCATAGCCTTTGTCAGTGATGGATATTTTTCCTGCTTTCTGTGTGACATCCTTAGGATTTGAATCTAAAGAGGAGTGGATACTTGCATCTTGGTTAATGGATATCCTTCCTACTATCCGTGTGACATCCTTGGGATTTGAATTTGTAGCGAATGGGATCCTTGCATCTTTGTTTGAGGTTACCTGGTTATCAATGCTGATTTGGACAACATTACAGTATTGGAAAGGATTGGGATCTCCCTCTATGATGATTTCCTCTCCCTAGTGTGGAAACTTGATGCATTAATGGTATGTCAAAGGTACGGCTTGCATTTCATGTATCCAGGGCCTCCCTAGTAGCATGTTGTATCGCAAATCAAGGTCTAGGATCTAGAAGGGAGTGTTTTTGACCACTGGACTGATACAGATAGGTAGAATTATAATACCTTTAGAGGACCTTTCCTCTTCATCATAAGCTCTGATATTTATCCTCCTTGTGACATCAATGCTTGATTTTGAATAGCCCATTTGCTTGATTAACTTTAGAGTATAGATGTTTAACCTAACTCCACCATCAATAAGGACCCTACAGATAGCGCTTTTATGGACTTGGACAAGTAAGTGCAAAGGATCATTATGCAGGAGTTTATGCAGCGGCACATCATGGTCTGTGAATGTGGCATGTTTGCTAGTAGCTATATGGTTAACCATCATTTTCAAGCTATTGGGTGTTATGTCCCTTGGGACAGCTGTGTTCTAAAGGGCTTGGTCAACTGCTAGTTTATTCTATGGAGATATGCGCAATAGGTCAAACATGGAGATCTGGGCAGGTCTACGCTTTAGTTGATCCACTATGCTTGGCTGTGAATCTACATTTTCTTTAGGATTGGTAGATACAGTAGATGAGGATGGTACTCCTTGCAAGACAACCCTAGCATGATGCGTTGTTACATCACATATGTTACCTTGGTCTTTGATAGTGATAGTATCCACATGGCTATCTAAAGGATTGAGGAAATTGATAACATTATCACTGTTGGCATATGTATAGTTAACTTGTTTTGCCTATCCACCAGATCTGGAGGCTTTTCCCTTGTTTTGATCATGAACAGTATCATTGAAGATAGTGTGATTAGTTGTGCCTTTGGTCTAGGTATTTGTCACATCGATGGCCCCTATGTCAATCAGGTCTTGGATAATGTGTTTCAATCGGTAACAGTTAGATGTTTTATGCCCTTTCACCCGATGAAAATCATAGAAGTCCTTGTCATTATACCACCTTGGTTTGTTTGCATCCTGTTGAAATTCCCTAATTTTTGGGAGAGTGATAGTGTTGGATTGTATCAACTTGCGTAAAGCTGATTCTATCGGCTCTCCTAATGGTGTGAAATCTCATTGCTGGAATTAAAACTGTGGTCTGCATTGATTCTTTTGTTGACTATTTGACACAATGACTGCTTGTACAGGGGGAGGTTGGTTTTGGGTGTATGCTTGTTGAGTGGGCCTTATGGGTTTTTGGTTGGCCATAGGTGCACCTTACAGTGACACCTTGGGTTGTGGATAGTTAACTGTCTTCATATCAATGACACCATCATTGGTGACATTCTTATTTTTGTTCCACCACTTAGCTCTGTCCGTTGCATTTTTGTTTGTATTCATTTGTGTTGGATCTGCAAGGATTCCTTGTTTGACTAAGTTCTACTCACAACGAACTCCTTGTTTGATGAGTTGTGTGAAGTTCGGAGATAACTATAATTCTATTGTGAATGACATGTCTAGGATTAGATTGTCAATGAACATGACTATTAGGTCTTGTTTGGACACATCATATATTATGCGGTTTTCCCTATTCCTCCATCTCTATAGGAACTTCACAAAACACTCTCCATCCTTTTGTTTGATATCGCAAAGGTCCTTGATGCTGACCTTGCACTCGATGTTATGATGGAAGTGAGCCATGAAATTTTTAGCCATTTCACCCCAAGACTGAATTCCATGAGGTAAATGTGAGAACCATTCCATTGCTGGTCTGACCAAGATTTGTGGGAACAGTCGCATTAAATATGTCTCATCATGAGTGAATTTGATGCAACTAGCAAACAAATCTTGGATATGTTCAATAGGTTTGGTATTGCCCCTATATTTTTTGAATTTTGGTACCAAGAAGTGATTTGGGAATGGAGACATGTGGAGAGAATGATCAAAGGGGTATGGGTATAAATCCCTTGCAGTGTAGGATTTAGTTTTCCCCTAATTTTACATATCCATCATTTGGGTTTGAAGGATTTGCATTTGTTGCATTAACATGTCTATTTGATATTGAGGTTGGTGTGTGAGGACATTCCTCTGTGCAGTAGTGGGTATGAGGTTGTGCCTCTATGTCCCTTGAGTAGGAACATAGGATTTCATCCTGGGAACTTGATATTGATTTCCCAATGAGTAATTTGGAAACAGGGGCACATGAGTATCCCATGGTGGGTTTTGATGCATTTGCTGTTGTGATTGGAACTGGGGTTGATACTGTTGGGGTTGATATTGTTGCTGCTGAGGTTGGGGTTGAAGTTGGGGTTTCTATTGATGAGGTTGGAATTGAGGCAACTGAAGCTGGGGTTGCTATTGCGGGGATTAGTTTTGAGGCAACTGAAGCTGGGGTTGTTGTTGCAAAGGTTGGATTTGAGGAAACTGAAGCTGGGGTTGCTATTGTAGGGGTTGGATTTGAGGCAACTGAAGCTAGGGTTGTTGTTGTAGAGGTTGGATTGATGTCAGAATGGGCAAAGGTGTAGCCTTGGGTGGGCATAGACTATAAGTTGTACCTACAGAGATGGATCCCTGTGGGCATGAGGTGTTGATCCCAAGACTAGTATGATTTGACTGTAGTAGAAACATAGTTTCAGAATAGTTGGTGTTTCATGTAGCTTGAGATCTTGATTGCCCTGACCATGTGAGCAAAGGTGGGAGCATACTAGTAACCACAGGTGCACTCAGTTGTGAGCCTATCATGCTTTGAGTGGAAGATGTGTTGTCCTGGTTCATGCCATTGGCTTGATTGGGTATCTTCTGTGTCAATGTGGGTAATACCAATGGTGGGAAGATTTGAGAGACAACAGGCAGTATCTGAGGAGGCTGAGTAGTGTTTTGACCCACGATAGGGTTTTAAGGCCATATAATTGATACACTAAATTGAGTGGTGAGTTTGACTCCCTTCTTTATCAGCATGGCTAAGAAGCACTCAAGATTCCTCTCTAAAATAGGGTCAACTACTTGTGTGGAATAAGCATCTTGCTCTATATCCTCTAGTTCCTCTTCTATGAAATTTTGGAAAAGAGATACCCCACGGGGTTATTCAAGGAACAGAGTAGAACTGGTACTTATCAAAGGATCATTCTCTTTCTTTGTTTCCCAAGTGGGGAATTTGTTGATATTTGACTCATCAGGTTGTGTTCTAGCCTTAGACCTTGTGTAAGGCCCTCCATGAGGTGTTTGAGACACAATGTGGTCTAGATTTTGTAACTAAAACAAGTGATATAAAGTAAACAAAAAAGGATAACCTTTCTAAGGAAGTCCGAGTTATGTTTTGGACAAGGGTAAAATTTCTAAGGACAGATGTTGATATATCTTGATCTCAAAGTGGTGATGTTTTAAATGATAAGATTTGTTGACCTTTGCCTAGGACAAAGTCACTTGATAGAGATAATGATGATTTTTGATATGATGAGATCAAGATATTTTGAGTATGAGATTTTGAACTAACAATGTTTTAGACAATAATTGTTCTTTTCAGAGAAGGTATTATCTTTAATGTTTAGGGATTCACACAATGCTCTTCACATTTTTCTGGGATAGACACTGGTCTTAGACACAAAATGAAGAGTTCTTTCAAGGTTTTTAGAAGCCTCTATGTTTCCCATTAGTCCTTCATGCCTTGAAGAGTCACAAGAGAAATATTTTTCTTTCCTATCAAATAATATATCCAGTGATGAGACCTCCCAAGGGCTATCTACAATAGTTTTCAATGTTAATCCCTCTTACGAGTCAGATATCCTAGATCCAATGCCACAATCTGATCCATTCCTAGAAGAACCCACTCCACAGAGTCCCATTTAAAATCCTTCTCCCTCATGTCAAAACATTGAAACGTTCCAAGAAACCACCATACATATTCCAATTGATACCCTATGTCAAGAGGATGATGTAGAGCATTAAGAAACAAGTCCTAAATAAAATCAAGATCAAGATCCCAAGAATGACCAAACCTGTGTAGTTTTAGACCAAGATCTTATACTTCTAGAAACTCATGAAGATTCCACTATCCTTGACCATCCTATCCAAGTTGATCCCCTTCCATCCCAAGAAATTTTTTTCCTTCCAAGTCTTATGGACCTTCCACTTCCCATTCCTAAGCAAGATCATGACATCCTTCCCATTATTTCAAAGGATTCCATTCCAGTCAAGAGAAAATCACCCCTAAAATGGAGTCTGGTGGTCCTCTTCCAAGTCAAGATCAAAGTATCCCTTCACCTTCATATCCACCACAAGATCCCACCATCCCTCCAAATCCTCATCATGATCCTATGATTCCTTCATCTCCATGTCCTAATCCTCCATCTTCTCCACAAGATCATATCCTACCAAATGATCTTGTCACTGCTCCTATTCCATCACAAGATCCTATCATTCCTCCTTATCCCTCTCATGATCCCAACACATTTATGCAAGATTATCATGAACCCCATGCATTTCAAATGGATTCCTCTACTTCCATCCGGTCTGGTCCACTTCATGATCTTATTGTTTCTTCCATATCATATCCCCCTCAAAATGGACTCGCGTCTTTTAGAAAGTATCCTACTGGTCAAAAAAAGCATTATCAAGTCAAAGGGCTAGACCTCCATGAACAAAGTACATTAAAACCCTTTTATATCAAAGAAAATTCTGATGGTCATGGTCTCCATAACAAAACGCATTCTCAAGATGTTGGTACCCTTTCCGAATCGAAGTCCAAACATATACCATCCCCTTCACCCCTTCCATCCATCTTAGGTCCATATATTCCTCCATCCACTAGTTCACAATCCACTTCACCTTTGGTAAATCAAGGTCAGCAAAGGCACACATCTTGGACAACCTTCCACCCATCCAAAAAGTCTCCATACCATTATTATCCATCCATTAATCACATTACCTTTTCAAGCAATTTGGATGCCAAACATAAGTTCCATAAGTCAAAAAATCCACATGCAGTCAAGGATCAACATGTCCAGTCTAATCAACATGTAAAAACAAAGAAAAATATGATCGAAAAGGAAAAAGAAATGTCCAAAAGACCTCAAAGGCCCCTTGAGAAAAAATAAAATTCAAAATCAATATGGGTTCCTAAATATCTTATAAAAACAATGCATTCTCAGGGCCCACAAAAGAATAAAAATTAAAATCCATGTGGATTCCTAAGAAGCTTCTTGAAGCACAGTATCCCAAAGAAAAATCCAATTTGGCATCCAAAATTCCTAACCATCCTTTTAAACACCAACCTTCCAAATTGATTTTGGTTCCTTATGTCCAAAAATTCATAAACATTCCTCCATCAAGTCCAAAATCTCCTTTTCTTCCATCAAATCCAAAATCTCTTTTTCCTCAATCACTCAATCATCCCTCAAGTTGTGTGCCAATGTTGTTCATTCCCACATATCCATCCACTCAAAATCAATTATTCTCGCAATCCCTCTATTATCCAACACATATATTCCAGTCTTCCATCCATCCTCTTGTCCAATCCTGTACATAAAGCATTACCCTATCCCACTTCATCCATTTTATCCCCCTTTTCCATCACCCTATAAACATCTTTGAGCATACCTTCAATAGCCATGATCTATTATAACACATATTACAAGATTACAATATGAATATCAAGATGCTTAAGTCCTTCCTCCATTTCCTATCACGAGTGTATTATCTTCCAAAAAAGACAAAAAAAAAAAAGAGAGAAACAAAGAGAGAAAAATATTCACCCACTAGTGAAAACCTAGAAAACAGGCACATTGGGCAAGTACCGTGAAGAAAAATAGGAAAACAAGCATCATGTGTAATCTATGAACCTCTTGCATTCCATACATGGGGGCATGTTCCATCCATATTTTCCTATCATATCATATCCCTCATTTCCTCAATTAACCTATATCCCTCATATCCCTTATCTTATCAGCATCCATATTTTTCCAACTTTGATCTTGACAAGGCTAGGGATCTCTCGAGAAGCATCACATGTCCTATATGTTTCATGTTGTCCACATCCCTATGGTCCATATTTCCTATATTTTCAGTCTTGAATCCATATCCCTTCCCCTTGTCCATTCTTGATCTTGCTTTCCCTATCCATGTCCTATCATTATCCTATCAAATCCCTCTCTTGGTCTTGATTAGAAAATACAAATAAAAAAAATGCAAAACATGTTTTCAGCATCCTCTTGACATGTCCACTCTTTTCAACCACATGCCAATCAATGCATCATGTCTGATGTAAGTGTTCCAAATGGCTTGCTTGCACAATCTCCTAAGAAGATCTTCTTTATCTTCTTCAAGGATACTAATCTCCTCTAGGTCCTTATTAGGCTTAGATTATTAACTAAGTCCTAATCCTACTCTCCTCTAAGAGTCTCCACTTTGTGCTTCACCTTTGAAAGACTAACACCCTAGTAGTTACTTCACTTCTTCACTTCTCCTGCTTACACTTAAAAGTGTCTAATTGCCAATTTCCACTCTAACACTCATGACTAACTTGTAGGGGTGTCCATCACCATGTAGACATTTCATTTGATCACAATTGAATCCATCTTGAGGAACCTTATGCCCATTTTAAACCGAGTCCAAGTTCTTGTCTCTAGGAGGCCTAATTTGGCTTACTTCCTTGTAGCCCTTGACAGTGTGTTTTTCTCACTTTTTTGAAACATTTTCCAAAGAATTTAAAATTCTAAGACCATATCCAGATACCCTTTGTGTGTTATAATTGTGTCACACTTCTATGAATCCTTACATTCAAAATGAGGTCTCAAAAATTGATCCATAGCTCCCTAGGCATGGAGTGCAAGGGTTTTTAGAATGCTCTCAGCTAGAGCTATTAAGCCTATAACCTTGCTAGTAAACCATGCAATGGGAGATTCAATGAAGACAAGGGNAAGAATGCCAATATCCTCAAGAATCAAGAATGAAATGCAATGCAAGCTAGATTAAGATGAATATGCAAGCTAAGCTATGAAAATGAAAGAACAACTATTACAAAGCCTCCTAGTTAAGCTAGATGAATTAATCTAAACCATAAAGGAAATATAAGCTAAGAATGTCATGATAATGCAATAAATGAAACTATGATAACATGTAGATGCAAAAGCCAAGAATGCTCCAAATCTTCAAAAAGCTCCAAAGTGACCTAAAAAACTTGTAGCATAATATTAGCATCAAAAACCTAAGATATGAAAATGAAGGAGAGAGATCTCCTTTTATAAGAAATGAGATGAAATGGACCATTGAGATTAAGAGGCAAAAGTCTTAATCAAGGGTGGAGAAAAATGGAAGCT
>MU226767.1:480309-494592 GCA_018584345.1 Thuja plicata
GAGATGAAATGGACCATTGAGATTAAGAGGCAAAAGTCTTAATCAAGGGTGGAGAAAAATGGAAGCTTGATCCTTGTGCACAAATATCCTCCAATAGAAAAATAGGAGTTGACTTTTGTGTCCCACAGAAGACAAAAAGTGTTTTTTCCCTTTTTATAAAATAAGAATAATGCTTTATTTGTGCAACATAGGATAAGAAGAAAAGTGAGGATTTTTTTATTTAAATAAAAGAGGAGGAAATTCCTTTTAATTAAATAAAGNNTTAGGATAAAGTGATTTTATTATTTAATTAAAAGAGATTTTTAATTAATTAAAAGAGAGCATGTTCTCTTAATTAAATAAGATTTTTATTTTTATTTTTTCTCTTTTAAATTAAATAAGGCTTAAACCTTAGGAAATATTGAATTGATTATGATTTGATCAAGGAAATTGATATAATTGATATTGTTGATATTTGAAAATATTGATTCAGGGATTTGATAAATTGAGAAATGGGGCCCAAAGTTTAGGCGACCATTTTAGCGTGCATACACCCTTTATCCTTTTACAAAGGATTTTGTAAGTCTTAAACCCCTAAGTCATCTATACATGGGGTTCCTACAAACTAGGACCAATAGGGCTAATAGGCCTAAATTCTAAGACAGTTTGCAACACTAAGAAAAAAATTCTCAAAACTTGACTTCACTGATTGGTATGGACTCAACCCTCCTAGCATGTCAAGGTAACACTAAACCCTAACTGGAAATGTACTTGTACCATACAGTTCTTTCTTTCTCTACACATGAATGCTCACTATTTCACTTCCAATCCACTAACAGGACAGTGCATGCTCGCGTAGGGCTTGGATCTAAAAATAGCACCTTGACTCTCTAAGACTCCTAACTCAACACATATGTAGAAAAATAACTCCCCTAAAATTTCCATCTATCCTTATGTGTTTCCCATGGTTAGATTTCATGGGGGAGCCATGACTTGGTTGTTTGGTCAGGACAGGACCAGTGCACTCTCTAGTTACAAAACAATTTAGCTACGACTGTATACTACCTCCAATAATCTTACTCACTAAATGAAAATTTCCTCTAAATATCCTATTCATAAAAAATAATCATTAGATTCAAGCTCTCAATCCATAAAATGTGATTGTCACAAAGAAATGCTCAGGATTCTAAAAAAACCAGAATTGCAGAACTCTATTCAACTTCACACTTGTTACAATGAATGACTAACTACTTGTTTCAAGTCCTTTTCTCCATTAGATGCCTTCTTACTTCATTATAGGCCTTGTTGGTCGCTTCCCCACTCCTAGTTTTAAGGAGAATCCAATGTAACCAATGTTGCATGCAACATTTGCAATTATTGCAAATGTTGTCATGACAACAATTTAGTAACTTTTGGCATCTTCTCTATTATGCCTTCTCCCTATATTTTAGGACCTATAACCTCTTCAATTTGAGGATCCAAGATCATTAAAGGCCTCAAAGTATCTCTATGTCCACAGTTAAGAGTTTAGGAGACATCCATGACTCCAATCCCACATTTAGCAACTAAGCCTAATAAATTGAAAAACTACTAATAATGGCTATTGTTGTGACCTTAGTCCTAATGAATAACTCACTTAGCCTACATAGAAATGACCTACTAAGGTCTAAACAAAAATTAACCTATCTAGACTTGGCCAATGTCAAGTATAAGCCAAAATAAAATAACTTGGAGGTTAACCTAGGTGTGCTCCTACACCATCCTCCCCAAAACAAAAAGATCAATCCACCCTTGGATTGAGGATGCTTGGATCAATCCCCATCTTCTTGAACTCTAATTCCTTGACCCATACTACATCAACATTGGTTTGATCATACATTTTGATCAAGTGTTGCTTGTACTCTTTTGTTCTAGTCTCCTTGTATACTCTTGTATCCAGTATGCTATCAGCTCCTGTGACTGTAGCAGAGGGTAATTGTAGATCTTCCACATCTCTGATCACTTCTTGTAGACTATGTTCCATGTCTTATTGTCATCCTTTTTAATGGACTAAGTCTGCAATGTTGAAAATAGGTGACAGTCCACTGTCTTCTGTGAGCTCAACTTTGAATGCATTGTTACCATAATTAGCCAAGATAGGATAGGGGCCTATCATTCTCATCTGTAACTTGTGAGGGACTCCCTTCTGAAGTTTGGATTTGTTAAGATGCACCATGACTATGTCATCCACATTGAATTGAACTATTCTTCTACTTTCATCAATCTTTGCCTTATGTTTCAAGGTGTTCTCTGTCAGAGTTTTCCAAATTGTATCATGTAGTTCTTGCATAGCATAAGCAAAGTCATCTACATATCCACTTTATTTCACTCCATCCTTCAAGTCTCTCAACTCATAGACTCCTCTAGGGTGTAATCCATACACTATCTCAAAGGGGCTCTTCCCTGTTGATCTATTGATGGTGTCATTGTAGGCATACTCAGCCTGTCCAATCAATTGATCCCATTACTGTCGATACTCCTTTGTCAAGAACCTTAGTAGATTTCCAAGGCTTCTATTCACCACTTTGGTATGAACATCAGTTTGGGGATGGTAGGAAGACCCAAAGGATAAATTAGTGCCTAATATTTGCCAAAGAGTCTTCCAAAAATGACTCATAAATTTGGTGTCTCTATCAGACACAATGCTCTTAGGTAGCCCATGGATTCTTACTATCTCTTTGAAGAAGAGAGAGGCTATTTGGCTAGCATCATTAGTGGTCTTGCATGGTACAAAGTGAGCCATTTTACTAAACCTATCCACAACTACATAAACACTATCTATGCCTTGTCTTGTTTTGGGTAACCCAACTACAAAATCCATGCTTAAGCAATCCCAAGGCCTAGTGGGAATAGGTAGTGGTTGACAAAGACCAGCATTTGAAGAAGTGCCTTTGGCTCTCTGACATACAATGCAATTCTCCACATACCTCTTAACATCAAGGTTCATTCTTGGCCAATAGTAGAACCTTTGAACTAGTTCTTGTGTCTTAGTGATCCCAAAGTGACCACTCAATGCACCATTGTGCTTTCCTTGTATCATATTCTCCCTAATAGAGCCTCTAGGGACACATATTTGATTTCCCTTAAACAAAAGGTTACTTTGCAAAGTATATTCAACATACTCACTATGGAAATGGTTCTTGTATTCAGCACATAACTTGTAAATGTCTGCAAAATCCTCATCATCAACATATAGATCCTTGAAGTGATCTATTCCCATGCTCCTCGACTAAATCTATTGGATGGTAAGAGCTCTTCTTGACAATGCATCTACAACTTTATTGAGGACATTTTTTCTTGTGTTTGATATTAAAGGTGTAATATTGTAGGTACTCAACCCACTTCATGTGCTTGTGGCTCAACTTCTCTTGAGAATTCAGAAAACTTAAGGCTTGATTATCTGAATAAACAATGAACTCCTTGGGCAGCAAGTAGTGGCTCCAGTTTCTTAAGCCTTGAACCAATTCATACAACTCAAGGTCATAAGAAGAATACTTCTTCTTTTCTTCACTTAACTTCTCTAAATGGAATGCTACCGGTCTACCCTCTTGGCTTAGGACAACCCTAATAGCTATGTTACTTGCATCACACTCAAAATTGAAAAGATTCTCAAAGCTTGGCAAGACTAAGATAGGTTGGGTAGCTATCTTTTCTTTCAATAACTCAAAGCTCTTAGTAGCTTGTTCATTCCATATGAACTTGGTCTTCATTCCTCCTTTGATTGTGTCCAACATAAGAGCACAAATAGCACTAAATTGCCTTATGAACTTCCTATAATATTGAGAAAGGCCATGAAAACTTCTTACCTCAGTTGTTGTCCTTGGAGTAGGCCAATTAATTATGGCTTCCACTTTACTCTTGTCCATTTTTAGATTACCATGAGATAGAACAAATCCTAGGTACACTAGCTCTGTTTTGATGAACTCACCCTTCTCCAAGATAATCATTAACTTCTCTTCATGTAGCCTCTTGAGTACTAATTCCACATGCTTGAGGTGTTCCTCTCTTGTCTTACTAAAGATGAGTATATCATCCAAGTATACCACTACAAACTTACCAATGTGATCCTTGAGTACTTCATTCATCAACCTCATAAAATTTGATGGAGCATTTGATAAGCCAAATGGCATGACTAGCCATTCATACAGCCCTTTAGTAGTCTTGAAGGCTATCTTCCATTCATCTCCTTCATTCACCCTTATTTGATGATATCAACTTTTTTAATCTATCTTTGTGAAGTACCTTGCACCTCCTAGACAATCCATCAAGTCTTATATCCTAGGGATAGGGAACCTATATCTGATAGTGATCCTATTTATGGCTATGGATTCAGTACATAATCTCCAAGTACCCCCTTTCTTAGGTGCTAGGACTGTGGGTACAGAACAAGGACTAATACTCTTCCTTATAAGACCTTGTTCTAGTAACTCTTGAATTTGCCTAGCTATTTCCTCATTCTGTTGAGGGGTCATCTTGTAGGCTACCTTATTGGGTAGGGTAGCTCCAGGAATAAGGTCAATCTTATGGCTTATGGGTCATATAGGGGGTAAGGTTGATGGCTTTCCATCACTTACAATATCTTCATACTTCTGCAACATTTCTCATATCTCTTCTGGCAGCTTTGTCCTCTTCACCATTTTGTCTTCCACTTCCTTGGGCTTCAACATTAGTGCAAAGCCAAAAACTTCTCCTTCCACTATGGCTTCCAAGAACTCTTTCTCACTCACCATTAGGAAATTAGGACCTGCTATCTTCACCTCTATATCTTCTAACAATGATTGTATTTTGAAAGTCATGTTATCCTTCTTGAAAGTATAGGAGTTCTTCACTCCATCATGGATAGCTTGGCGGTAAAATTTCCATGGCCTACCTAGGAGAAAGTGACATGCATCCATGGGAAGCACATCACATAGCACCTTGTCCTTATATCTCCCTATAGAGAACTCCACCCATGCTTTCTCATTCACTAAGACATGTTGTCCCTTATTGAGTCATGTTACCTTGTAGGGATGAGTGTGAGGTATCCTTGTCATGTTTAGTTTGCTGACTGCCTCCTCTGATACAATATTATCAGTAGACCCTGAGTCTATGATAACCCTACATACTTTACCCATCACCTTAAATTTGATTCTAAACAAGGACCTCCTTTGGCTTGGTTCCTCCTTATTTGGCTCCTTGATCAATGTTCTCCTCATCATGAGGTTCTCACCTTCCTCTAAATTTAATGGCACCTCAAGGTGTTTATCAGCTGCATTTGTGTCTTCTTGGACCAGATTAGTCCTCTTGTTACCTCCTTGAGAAGTACTACCCTTCTTTGGACACCTATAGGTAGGTTGTCCCATTTGGTTACAATGGTAACATTTCATATTGGCAAAGTAAATGCCTCTTCCTTGTCCGCTACTTCTGCCTCTGAAACTTGAGTTACTTCCTCTTCCACCTCTGCTAGAACTTTCTTCTTGCTACTCATTGTATTTGACTTATCCTTGGGTCCTTAACTTTGAACTCTTTCCACCATAGCCACCTCTTTGTCCTCTACTATCTCTTCCTCTACCTCTTCCTTTAGAACTTTGTTCTTGTTTCCTTTTTCCTTTCTCCTCTATCTTCAAGGCCATTTGATAGCATTGACAGATGGTTTTGAAGTTCACAAGACTCATGTATTCTTGAATAGACCATTTGAGTCCATTCAAATACCTAGCTAGCTTGATGCTTTCATCTTCAACCACTTGTGATCTTAAGCACAATTTTTGGAACTCTTCGGTGTAGTCTTGGACATCCAAGTATTTTTGTCTAAGATTATGTCTCCTCTTTGTAGCTGCACTTCATAATCATCAGGAAAATAGGTCTACTTCATCTTAGTCAACATTCCCTTCCATGTTTCTATAGGACTCTTTCCTTCTTTCTCTCTTTTAGTTTGAACAAACTTCCACCATGTGAGAGCTGAACCTCTCAATCTTGACTTGGCCACATTTACTTTTTGGGCCTCTGTGATACCATCACATTCAAAATGGTTCTCTATGATGTCTATCCAATCCACTACTGAATCTGGATCCATTTGTCCACTAAATAGTGGCACACCCTCCAAAGATTTACCACTTAAAGCCTTAAATTCCTTTAAGAAGGGTTCTTGGTCACTGACAGGGTTAGGAGTTGGAGTTTCCTCTTCTAGTTGCACTCCTTTCTTCCTTGCTTCTTCTTCTTCTTATTTCTGTTCTATCTTATCTTTCATCTTCTCAGCTTTGTCTTGGACTTCTCCCAAGAGTTGCTCCATTTGAGACAACCTTTCTCTTAGTGACTTGTTGTCTTCTTCTTTTTCTTCCACCTTTTTGGCTAACTCAGCATTAGTCACCATGGTTTTACCTTTCTTTGAACTTCTAGGTGTATTCTCTCCCACTAATTCAGTAGGCTGAAACATCCACCACAAGACCAATCTTTAATCAAGCTTTGATGCCAATATGATGTAAATGTTCCAAATGTCTTGCTTGCACAATCTCCTAAGAAGTGTCCTTATTAGGCTTATATTATTAACTAAGTCCTAATCCTACTCTCCTCTAAGAGTCTCCACTTTGTGTTTCACCTTTGAAAGACTAACACCCTAGTAGTTACTTCACTTCTTCACTTCTACTTACACTTAGAAGTGTCTAAGTACCAATTTCCACTCTAACACTCATGAATCACATACAAGGGTGTCCATCACCATGTAGAAATTGCATTTGATCACAATTGAATCCATCTTGAGGAACCTTATGCCCATTTTTAGTCGAGTCCAAGTTCTTGTCTCTAGGCGGCCTAATTTGGCTTACTCCCTTGTAGCCCTAGACAGTGTGTTTTTCTCACTTCTTTCAAAACTTTTCCAAATAAATTCAAATTCTAAGACCATATCTAGATACCCTTTATCCTTTTACAAAGGATTTTGTAAGTCTTAAACCCCTAAGTCATCTATACATGGGGTTCCTACAAACTAGGACCAATAGGGCTAATAGCCCTAAATTCTAGGGCAGTCTGCAACACTATGCAAAAATTGATCAAAAGTTGACTTCACTGATTGGTATGGAATCGACCCTCCTAGCATGTCAAGGTAACACTAAAACCTAATTGGAAATGTACTTGTACCTTACAGTTCTTTCTTTCCCTACACATAAATGCTCACTATTTCACTTCCAATCCACTAACCAGACACTGCATGCTCGCCTAGGGCTTGGATTTAAAAATAATAGCTTGACTCTCTAAGACTCATAAATCTAAACATATGTACACCACTGACTCCCCTAACATTTCCATCTACCCTTAGGTGTTTCCCATGGTTAGATTTCATGGGGGAGCCATGACTTGGCTATCTAGTCAAGACAGGACCAGTGAACTCTCTAGTTACAAAAAAATTTAGCTACGATTGTATACTACCTCCAATAAACTAACTCATTGAATGAAAAGTGCCTCTAACTATCCTATGCATGCAAAAAAACATTATATTCAAGCTCTCAATCCATAAAATGTGACTGTCACAAAGAAATGCTCAGGATTCTTAGAAAACTAGAATTGCAAAGATCTATTCAACTTCACACTTGTTACAATGAATGACTAACTACTTGATTCAAGTCCTTTTCTCCATTAGATGCCTTCTTCCTTATTTCTAGGCCTTTTTGGTTGATTCCCCACTCCTATTTTCAAGGATAATCCAATGTAACCAATGTTGCATGCAACATTTGAAATTATTGCAAATGTTGTCATGACAACAATTTAGCAACTTTTGGCATCTTCTCTATTATGCCTTCTCCCTACATTTTAGGACCTCTAATCTCTTCAATTTGAGGATCCAAGATCATTAAAGGCATCAAAGCATCTCTATTCCCACATTTAAGAGTTTAGGACACATTCATGACTCCAATCTGACATTTAGCAACTAAGCCTAATAAATGAAAAAGTACAAGCCAAAATGAAACAACTTGGAGGTTAGCCTAGGTGTGCTCATGTTCCAATGTCTTTATCTTATCTTATCTTTTCATGTCCAGTACCTTATCTTGCAGATAAACATGTTATCTAATCCTATGGATAGTCCTTGGCATCCAAAAAACTTGAATTCATACTAGAAGACATTTGACCTTCATCCATTAATCCATAATTTCCTCGCCTTGCTAGACTGGGGGCAATCTAAATAAATTCTATGTGGGGATTTGACCTAGTGGGAAAAATCACACCTTCTTCAACAAATGGACACAAATACATCATAGCAGCAACAAAGTACTTCACCAAGTGGGTGGTAGCAATTCCCCTCACTTACATAATTGGAAAGAAAATAGAAATGTTCATACTTAATCACATTATGGGTTGATACGCGATCCCTCAAACTATCCTGATAGAGCATGGTACACCTTTCCTGAAAAAGGATGTTGAAGAGCTATGCAAATAGTTTCATATCAAACAAGGGTTCTCCTCATTTTATTATCATCAAGGGAATGACCAAACGAAGCTACAAACAAAACAATATTGAAAATATTGAAGAAAATAGTGAGCGAATTAGGACGAGACTGGCATTTACAGCTTAGTCCCACATTATGGGCATATAGAACTATTGTGAGAACACCTATAGGAGCAAATCCTTTCTCCCTAGTGTATGGATCAGAGGTAGTATTACACTTCAGATGCAAGACTGACTACCCAAGCTATATCTAGAAGCAAAACGCCTATGAGCACCAAGCACTTACCCATGGTTATTACTGGTCCACCAGACTGGGGGCGATTTTGAATGGCCGGAAGAAATCCAAAATGATCAAAATGTTCTGAGAAAATCAATCTTCATCAAAAACATTCAAAAAATTTAAAAATCCCAAGAAATAAAACCAACTTGGTTATCAAGAGAGAAAAGGGCGATCGCGCCCAGCCAATCAATGTCACAATCATGAGCTTTGCGAATTAGCATTAGGCTCATCTAACATAGCTTTATACATCTATCAAATCAATCAGCAAGTGACTGGAGACCAAGCCAATCTTTCAATTGTCACAATCATGAGCTTTGTGAACTAGCAAGGGGCCTATCTGACACAGCTTGATCAGGTGCCAACACGATCACAATCAATTAATCATATCAATTATCTTACATAGTGATGGATACACTCAAACTTGATAGGTTAGTCTTATATGAGTATTCTATTACTGAAACCAGACACACTCAAGAAATCAAGCCAATCAAGCCTATCAAAAGAGTCAAGTGAATCAAGAGAATCCAACTGCATCAAGGAACCACCCAAAAATGTTGACTAGGCCAGTCAATCAGTCACATGTCAATCTATATTTTGTAGTTATGTTCTTACGCTACTCTAGGATCCATCATGTGAGGAGAGTAGCTATGATAGACCATGACTTATTTTCTTTGATTGTTGTCTCTTGAATGTTCAGTTCTCTTTTATTTTCTTGTTTGGTTTATAGAATCAAGAGCTTGCAGTGCTATTCAGATGGGCTCTGAGTGTGTTGGATTTCTATCTTGGCTTCTATGGTCTTTCCCTTTATTTTGAAATCAAGAGCTCATGATGCTATCCAGATGGACTCTAGGGGCGTAGGAGTTCTATCTTGTTTTCTTTGGGTTTCCTTTTCGGAATCAAGAGCTAAGGGTGTTATCCAGATGGACTCTGGGTGCATAGGAGTTCTATCTTGATATCCTTGTTGTAGTTTCTTTAGAGGACAAAGTGGTATCCAGATGGTCAATATCTGGGTGCTTTTGGCTCTCTTTCTTTTCAAACATGGAACATGGTTGAACCCAGATTGTCAATATTTGAGTGCACTAGGTTCTCTTTCTATTCAATCTCTCTACTCCTTCTACCATCAAGAGGTCATGGTGGTATCCAGGTGGTATGTGATCTGGATACATTGGACTCTCTTCAGAATTACAGAAAATCCAAAAAAAAAGATGCAATGATGACAAAAATTGGAAACAGGGGGAGCGACTTGGGACACTCATCCTTTCTATCAATTCATATCTATCAAAAAAGAAAAATTTTCCTTTCTATCATCCCATATCTATAAATCAATCCAGAGATCACATTCCAGACTAACTTCCTTCTAACTAACACATGCATTACTCAAAAATTTTGTGCATGGTAGATTGCATTGATTTATTGCATAAGAAAAATCCAAAACATGTACATAGTAGATCATATAATCAATGCATCCATCATCAATAAAATCATAACTAACATAGGAATGCATTCATCATCATCATATAGTGATTCACTTTTTCAACAAATTAATGCTCATCTGACTCATTTTCTATGCTTAGTTTATTGAGGGGGCATATAGTTTCTATCATTGGGGCAAGCTGGGGTAGGATCAAATCTGAAAATTCTTTGACACACTCGGACAAGTCACATTGCATCAAAGAGGGGCAAATGTAGACACCCAAAAATGGACAAGCTTGCGACTTTACATTAAAAACACTAATTTTCATCTACTAATTAATGGTTTTTTAATCATTAATTAGTCATCTATTTTCTTCTAAATTCATTCCCCAAATCATCTAATCAAATTCCCAAAAATAATTAAATAATTAATTTTATTTAATTAATTAATTAACCTTAATTGATTAATCACCATTAATTAATTAATTAACTTCAATTTCCTATAGTTTAAATTCAAATATTTAAACTTACTAATTAAATTAATTTCATTTCATTCAATAAAGCAATTCTAAATAAAAAAGAATTCAATTATCTCACATGTTGAAAATTTTAATTAAATAAACGAATTAAATATTCATTTATCTTCAAAGAGATAACTCCAATCAGATCACATGGGTTACCGCACCCATCTCTCCAATCAACACGGGTAACTTCACCCACCTCTTCAGTTCAAAAAGGTAACTCACAATTAGCTCTTCAGTCAACCAAACTCTATCTCATCTTTACCAATTGAAGAGGTGGAGTTTACTGATGGCTTCTCCAGTTCCCTTTGATCTCAATCGTTCATCTCCCTATCTCTGAGATTGATCTCAACCTTTCATTTCATCCCCAATTCTTATATAATAAACCCTTCATAACCATTTGAAGGATCCATGATTTCAATCTCTCTTGCACCATTACTATGTCAGTTTGGTTCTAGCATTCAAGCCATCTTGCGATCACACACACTCATTTCAATTAGCAAATTCTTGACACTTCTCAAGTCATAGACGCTGCCCACACCAATACTGAGCATCAAGAATAGCATTTTAGAAGGAGTAGAGAGAGACAATAGAAGCTTCAAGCACTTCGGGGTTTGCATTCATTTGTTTTCCTTTCTTGTGCTTGTACATTTTATTAGTTACGTTTCAAGTTATTCATTTTAGTAGTTATTGTGTGATTGATTTATATCATTTGTAAAACCTTTTCTACTAACCCTCGCATTTGGAAAGCTTGGGAACCACAGATCATGAAAGAGGAGGCATACAACACCATTTTTTGGACCAATACATACATGCTTTTCTTGTGGGTGAAAGCACATTCATCATTCATGTTTATGGATGCAACAACAATTTAATTTATGTATGTTACGATCTAATTCTGGTCCATTGAATTCAAATAAGTTAATAAGTTGATCTAGATTAAAATAAACATGCACATAAGCACAACTGGCATATATTTTGGGTATAATTGTTTGTGGGTGTCGAGGGTTTCTATCTGTTATTTCTAATGCGTGTGCATAACTAGTTTTCATGATTTCCTTGTGGTGCATACCTTGTTTCGTGATATCCTTGCATAGAGTACCTTAAGGATTGCATTAAATTTGACATGGAGAATGAAGCAACAAGGAACATTTTAATTCCTTGCATAGAGTTCACTAAGGATTGCATTAAGGATTTCTTTAGAAATCATTGCAAGAAGAAATTTAAAGGCAAAGTGAACTCTGATGGGTGTTCTTTCTTCTTCAAAATCATGCTTGGGGATTTTGAAGGAAAGATGGTAACACCAATACATATACACCTTTCGTCACCATATTCTTTCATATTGTTGAAAATCCAATTTTTATTTTGTTCACTTTAAACCCAATTGGTATTCTATTTACTTTAAACCCTATTGGTATTCTATTTACTTTATTATAGACTATTCCTGCTGCATTTGTTCAAAATATGAGAAGTGAGATTGCTAATAGGACCATCCAAAAAGTAGTTCTACTGGGCCCAAGGATCCCAAAACAATCAAGAATCCCTCCTTTGGTTACAAAACTATGTAGTACTGGTAAATGAATAGAGCTTCGACAGTGCTGGGAAGAATTTGGGCATAATTACAGAATTGAATTGCATGATTTACCATTGTTTAAGTATCTTGGTTGGTCTTATTTCAATGTAAAGATATATGGAAAATGTGGGTGTCCAAAAAACCTTATGAGAAACAATGAATAGAATGTCAATGACAAGTTACCAGTTGGTTTAGTTTCTACCAATGATAAAATAGAACGAAAAGAAACTATAATTGGTCCAGATCCTTCTTCTTCTTTTCGTTGGAAGTAAAATATTTGTGCTCTCTATGAGGCCCTCCATTTTTTTGCACTTTTAATGCAGGAATTAGTTTGAATTGTTACTACAATAGTGAGTCCCACATTTTTTAATTTCAATTTCAAGTCCTCGCCATCCTCTGAAAAATCCTCAACATTGCAACTCATTTGTTTCTAGAAAGAAGCAAATGAGACAATTCTTCAGAGACATGTGTTAAGGAAACGAGTCATTAAGGAGGTTTCCATGTTTTATTTTCACAAAACTATCTTATGTATACAATGCATTTTATTATGAAACTTCTTTCTCAGCTACTGTTTGTAGTATGTGGATGGATCCACCATTTGGGAAAAATTTGGCAATGTGTACGTGTATGTAACAATGTTCCCTATTTCGGTGACATATTTTGCACTAATTTAACAATGTTATATATATATATATATATATATATATATATATATATATATTGCAATAAACTCACAATGATCCCTATTTCTGTGACATATTTTGCACTAATTTAACAATGTTATATATATTGCAATATTTTCACAATGTTCCCTATTTCTTTTGTATGTTATGATCTAATTTTGGTCCATTGAATTCAAATAATGCTATTATCCTAATCTAGATTAATAATATTCATAAAAAGTTTGAAGTCTTGCTAGATTCATGTCACGTTTTTTCTTTCAACTCCTTTAACATGGTTTCTTACGTGCCTTTTAATTATATGATGTTTTTTTTTGTGAGGTGTTCACGAGTTTCAGTAGATGTGATGTTTAATCATGTGATGTTTGATGGGATAGTGTTGATCAAAATTGACAATGAACATATTCAATTTAATTATGTAGGACTTTAAATAGGTTTTCTATGGTCTGCATGCATTAATTGAACGATAAATTTCAATGAATAAGTTATTTCCACCAGCTATTATTAAAATGTGTTTATCAACACACCAATTTCAATCGGGAACATGTAATTTTATGACATTATATAGCTTTGTTTCATGTTATTAAATACATGTATTATTAATTTGACCCTTCCATGTATCATTGGTTGACAGGTGAAGAGCTAGAACATCGAAACAACTACAAATAGGTAAAGTCTTATTGACTTTACTAAGGATATGAAACCATGGAGTTCTTGTTTTCTTTGCTTTATTTGATTTTTATTTCTTTCTCTTTTTCACATTTATACATTTAAAGGTTCATTACTTAATTTAGTTTCATGTTAAAATTTACACTCATTTTAGTAATTCAATTACTTAATAATATTGTTTCATGTTGTATTTTATCATTGTCTTTTGCTAAATTACTAGGATCATTATAGTAATTGAATTGGTAGTTTCCAACATAATTGAATGTATGCATTATGAAGTCGTGTTCATTTGATGATTTAGATTCAGGTTATACTTAGACATTTGACTCTAATTCAAGGTTCATTACTTAATTTAGTTTCATGTTAAAATTTAGGGTACTTGTAACAATTCAATTACTTAATATTATTTCATACTGTACTTTATCATTGTCTTGTGTTGAATTGGTACGTTCATTATTGTGAGACCCACCTCAATCAGCCCTTGTTTCACTGCTTATTTTGTTATACTTTCAGTGTTTTCTATACTATCAGTGATTATGCTTTGACATACTTTGACTTTCAGCAAGACTTTTCATACTTTTGAGGATCAGTGGAATCCTATGTTATATATTCAGCACCTGATTTTGTAATCAGGGTACTTTTGAGATGTTTATGTTCTGATTTAGTTTCAGCTTATGTTGATGTTTTATATGGATCTAAATGTATAAATGTAATAT
>MU226767.1:499628-538835 GCA_018584345.1 Thuja plicata
CACTCACCCTTGGGAGGGTAGAGTAGCCTTGGAGGGGTAGTGGAAATGATTCTTGTTAAGTGTAGAGTCTCCCATGTGTGGAGGGATAAACTTGGGGTAACACGATACCCATGAAGCCAAGATGGGCCTAAGGGCATTTGGGAGGTATAAGGAGGTTATTCAGGATAGCATCTTGTAAAGATGATCCTTAGCAAGTCCATGTGAGGCTTGTGTATTTTATTTGTGATCTTGGCTTTCTCCTTCAGTGAGGTCTACCACTACCCCTATTTCTAGAATGTCTCTTGGAGATACTTCCTCTTGTTCAAACCTATGTTGGGAAGGTTTTCTTGTTTCCTTGAGTCTCTCTTCTTCCTTTTTATTGGATGTTTATGTTTGTGACCCATTCCAGATTGGATCCCCAAGCTCGGGGGTGGCCTTGTAAAGGCCTAGGTTGGGAGGTGAGCCTCCATGGTCAACCTCATTCTACCTTGTTTTTAGGTACCTGGTGGATATCAAAGATGCATGATACCCTTATGTGGGAAATGAGTATGACTGGAATTACGCCATTGTAATATGTCCTATCACTATACCTGAAGTTGTGTAGAATCATTATTTGAGATTTGAATGTAACCCTTATTGTTTAAATTTTCTCAATATCATAAAGTTGTTATAGATTTGCAATGTTTATGAAAGCTATTCCTCTCCTTGTGACCTATTCTGGTTATCGTTTACCCCTTGCACCATTTTGCGTGCACTTGTTACCCTTGTGTTGTTTTAGTATCCCATTTTCGTGCGTTATTTAAATATTTTTGTTTGTGTGTTTTTGCCCAACTTTTGGGCATGACAATTATAGTAATTGAATTGGTAGTCATGATGTCATATGTATTGGTATTTTTAACATATGACAACATGACTACTTATTCAAAGTATGTTCAATGTGTGTGCATAACTGATTTATCATTGTCTTGTACTTTAATCTATACTATGAATAAGTAGTCAAGAATTCAATAGACAACAATGACTATATGCATTACACATTTCATTCCAATGAACAATGACTATATGTATTTCTATTTTTCATTCACTGCTTCAAAACATTAAACCCATAACTTCGCAAAAAATTACATTTGATATAAGACCCCAAAAAATGGTTGCCACACCCATTGTAGATGATTACATTTAACTGCTTAGAGGCACAAGGCAGCCACATCCAAAATGAGCTCCATTAGTTTTCCATAAAACCAGGGAAAGGAATAGGACTGATGCTTCGAGTTCCAACACTCTCTCCACTGCTAGGAGTTATTGTATGAGTTGGTGTGTTCTTAATTATATTTACTAGTTGGGGTAGCATTACATTTCTCTAGTCACCATTGGTTGACCCTTATGAGGAGGGTTGATGGGCTTGCAATTCCTATGCATTAATGGTTGCTAGCACCGGGGCTAGTGCATTGTACATTTCAAGAAGTATAGGGTGTTGAGATGGAAGAGGTGTACTGTGAGTGCTAATTGTGATTGGTTCAGGTGTAAGGACTGTATCTTCAGCAGAAGCATAGACTATAGTGCTTGTGCATTAGGAAGATGTTTTTCCCTTATTGGCTCTATGTCTTGTAAGAATGTTTTGGTTATCTTCTCTTTCTTTCCTCAAATCTTCCTTTCAACGTGCCTTCTCCTCTTCCTGATTTGCTTTCTCCTCAACACTTTTTTCTTTCTTTGCAGTGTCTCTCAATCTCTGTTCAACTCTCTCTACTTTTAGAATTTCATCTACTACTCCATTTTCCTCTCTTTATGCTTTCCTTTCCCTTATCTGGTCCTTCTTTTATTGTGTGTTCTCCTCCATTCACTTCTTAATCTGATCTTTCTCTTCCATTTGTCTGATGTAGTCATCAGATGTGAGTACCTGTGAATTTCTGCTTAAATGAAGAATGCCTTAGTGTGCACTACGTGTACATTGCTGCATCCTTTACACTGGTAAAATGAGGAATCTACTAGCAGCATTATTTTGTTGATCATTGTTTGCGAGATCTTCCATACATGGTACAAAGTCAGTGTCACCATCATGGTCACTTGCTTCAAGTACATCCTCACATTTTTGAGTATCCAACTCATGCCAATTTGATTCATTTTTGAAGTAGTGAATCATGTCTTCCAGGTCATAATGTGGTGGTGTTGGTAGTGAGAGGGAAATATCCTGCTGGACATAATTAATTGGTTTACCGATATTAGTGGCTGCCTCATGCAACCAATCAAGTACTGTAGCTAGAGTTGGTAAGCTCAATCCCTATGCAACACTCTCTCCACCATTTTTGGTTGGCTTCTCATGGTTCAGTTGGTGCTCTTGGTTGTCTAGGTACACTTATCCAGTTGTATTTGGTGGTGCCCTTTGATTGTGGTCATTGTACTACATGACAAAATTCTCTATTTTCTCTTCACTGTAGCCATGCAATTGCATAAATGCCTGAGCTGCGATTGCCTCTGCAACAACATCTATTATGTCTTCATGGTGTTCATGATCTAAATATGTTGTATCCTCATCCTCATCTAAATAAAACCCCTCAATTGGCCTCATATCATGCACCAAAGCATCCCTGTTCAAAGGTCATATGTCTGTCCTGCGAAACCCACTAATTATATTGGTGAAATTCAATGTCAGCATGAATGCTTTGCTAGAAAGAGTTGCCAACTCTTCGTTACCAATTTCTAATTGAGGGTTATTGACCAAAAATAGGTTCCTATGTTGTTTTAATTATGTTTTGAAAGGTGAAAAAACATTCACATCCAATGGTTGACACCTATGGCTGGTATGTGCTAGAAGTGTGAGAAGGTCTATTCCTAGACATCTTGCTTTCTCAATAGTATGAAACACCACATGACTATCGTGACCATCAAATATAAGAAGCACCCTATTTGAGGGGGACACTCCACCAGGGATGTTTCTTGCAAAGTGTTCAAACCAATTCAGAAATAGTTCCTTTGTCATCCATGTGTGTTCCTGTATTTCCATGCATGCCCTTGGCTCGCAATTGACAATGTAATTTTTAATATGCCTCTTTGCTTTGAACAAGTCAAATCTGGGTATGCTCAAACTAGTAGCACTTGCACAGGAAAGGATAGTGATCCACTCCCTACTTTTTGAAATTAGATGTGGGACATATCTTGTTCCCCTATGTGTAATTACTCGCATACCAAAATTCCTTCCAGCTTTTACACCTGTTTCATCGCAATTCCAAATTCTGCTAGAATGATAATTTTTAAGGTTGTATACACATTCCAAGTTTTCAGAGAAACATGCTATGAAACTAGGGTGAACCATTATAACCGTATTTGTATCCAAACCTTCTATTGTTCTAATTGAGAAGTCCTTATGGTGGAATCTAAAACTGTGCCATTGTGATCTGCCTGACATTCCATTCGTGAAAGGGGTAACCCTTCCTGTAGTAATCTGGGCAACAGTCAACTACAAGTTCCTAACTTCCAGCCCTTTCCCCATATCTACCATGGATTTGTACCATTCCACAACTTCTTCCTCCTCTTAAAGAGTGAGGACTATTTTTGGGCCCTTATGCTTGGTCACTGTCATTCCCATTAGCCATGCTCGCAAGCTAGAAGGTATGTGCCATTGCTTTACTGCACCCTTGATTGAAATATTGCCATTTTCTATGCTTGTAACAATAGCCTCCATGTTCTCTTCTGTCCACTTTGATAATGGGGGTGGATGGACAATGTTACTTGTGTTAACC
Source organism: Thuja plicata (assembly GCA_018584345.1). Taxonomy (NCBI): domain Eukaryota; kingdom Viridiplantae; phylum Streptophyta; class Pinopsida; order Cupressales; family Cupressaceae; genus Thuja; species Thuja plicata. The sequence continues at coordinate 503,345 of MU226767.1, forward strand.
TCAACTCCACTGCATGTTGTTGCATCCACTTGTACATTGCCAGTAGGAACAACAACAGATTCTTTATTTATATCAACTTTATATATGTAGTGCACACCTGGAGTAACTCTAATATTTCTTCTACCCCTCTTAACTTTCCTTGTGTTTCACTTTCCTACCATGCAATCCACAATAGATTCTTGTTGTGTAACAGATTCTTGATTTGCATTCACTTGTTCTGTTAAATGCACACCTGGAGCAACTGTATCAGTTATGCTACCACTGTTCACTGTCCTTGACTTTCTCTTTCTTGCCATGCTTTTCCACTACGAAAAAAATGACAACATACTCGGGCTTACTTATTCAAAATAAGGATAACATGTTACAAACATATTCTATTTGTAAAATTTTCTCAATGTAAGTGTACACTCACATATATATGTATATGTTGTATGTGTGCACATGAATATAGAAATGTGCACATGCAAGTGTGTATGTATGTATGTTAGTGTGTATGTACATGCAAGTATGAAGTGCAAGTGAATTGTAAATAATATTTTTTGTTTAAAATGGGAGATGGATATAAAAAAAATGCATACTATGGTGTCTTTAAAAAGACTTGAAATCATTATCTAGTTGTGCACACGTATTGAACAATAACCAACTCATGAAATCATTGTTACTTGTGATTGCAACATCACATGAAGGAGAGAAGAGGGAATTATACAACATATTCTCATGATTAAATTGACAATGTTCCCTATTTCTATCACATATATTGCAAAAATACAACATATTCTCATGATTAAATTGAAAATGTTCCCTATTTCTATCACATATATTACAATAACACAACATCTTCTCATGATTAAATCAACAATGTTCTCTATTTCTGTCACATATAACAATAATACTTGTATGTACATGCAAGTATGAAGTGCAAGTGAATACAATAATAATTTTTGTTTAATGTGGGTGATGGATATAACAGAAACTCATATAGTCAATATCCAATAGAAGAAATGAAGGAAAATGCATACAATCTAATTATGTGCATCAAACAGTTCAATGATACCAATATGACAGCATGACTACTTATATGTAGTATACATAGTTTTATGGTTCCCTGTGGATAGTAATTGGGCTTTCTATCATGAAAACCAATTATGCACATTCATTGAATAATAACCAACTCATGAAATCATTGTTACTTATGATTGGAGCATCACATGAAGCAAAGAAGAGGCATAGATAGAAAACAAGGAGGCAAAATGGCACAGTTTTAGGGTTATCGATGGGCACTGAATGGGTAACCCAACACTGGTTACGTGACATCTCTTGGATAATAGTGGTTTCAATGTTATTTGTTGTGGGGTCAACTGAGGGTAAATGGGGTCATCATCAGGTTATAATAAGATGTTGACAAAAACAATTAAAGTGCTACAGTGATTATTTTATAATCACCCCTAAACATTCATGAAAACAAGTTGTGCACCACAAGGAAATCATGAAAACAAGTTATGCACATGCATTCATCAATAAACAAAATTTGTGAAATCATGGTTACTTGTATATATATGTGTACACTTATATATACGTGTATATATATAAGTGTGTGTGTGTATATACATGTATATATACATATACACACACACATATATATAAATACATACATACATATATATATATCTGTGTGTGTGTGTGTGTATATATATATATATATATATATATATATATATATATATATATATATATATATATAGACACACACACATATATATATATATACACACACACTCTTATATATATACATATATATATGTGTGTATATATATGTATATATATATAAGAGTGTGTGTGTATATATGTGTATATATATAACTACATGTGTGTATATATCTATATATATAAGTGTGTGTGTATATATATGTGTATATATAAATACATGTATATATACACACACACACACACACACGTGTATATAAATATATACATGTATGAAAAAGAAATAGAACATCTTATCATGATTAAATTGACAATGTTCCCTATTTCTGTCACATATATTGCAATAATTACAGTGGATAATGTAGCATTCATAAGCCTCTAATGAACTACGGAAATCACCGTAAGGAAATCATGAAAACAAGTTATGCACATGCATTAGAAGAGAATAGACAGAAACCCTCGACACTCACAAATGATTATACCCGAGATATTTAACAGAGAAATGATTAAGCCCTAGAAATAAGTCATCCAAATGATTCAAATTACAAATAAACTGTATTAAAATGAAATACAACATATTCTCATGATTTAAATGACAATATTCAATTATTTCACAGGATAATGTAGCATTCATAAGCCTAGAATGAACTATGGTGTCTTTTAAAAAGCTTGACAATGTTCCTTTGCGCTATCTTTTTGAAGGCTTCACATTTGTCTTTTCATTATAGACTTGTGGATGACACCATAGTTCATTACATGGTTATGAATGTTAATTCATAAGTTTATAATGAACATTCATAAGCCTATAATTAACAATATTGTCAAGCCTTTTAAAAGACATTGCAAAGCATGTGTAGAAGCTTTAAACAGATAAAAGAAGAGAGCAACATTCAAGGTTGTTCACAGACAATAAAATAGTTAAAAGAAGAGAGCAGAGAATAATTTATAAAAATAAGAAATATTTGGTACCAACCTTAAATTGGAAAGAGAAGAGAATAAAACAACACTAAGTGCAGAAAATAAATCAACACTGATTGCAAAAAATAATGCAGTGCTCAAACAGGGAATGCATCACTTGAAAATAAATTTGCATTGTGAATTACGTGCACTTCCTCACTCTTATACCAAATTGGACATTTAATTTGTGGTTGGTGTATTTGAAATTCAAATAGTGGTGGGAATACATCAGTCATTTCATGCATAAAAGCACAAGCATTTGCATTCATACAGTGGATTGAAGAAGTACATATTTGAGTATTAATTTGCATTTTTTAATTCAAATAAAAATTTGAATGATAAGTTGTATTTATAATTTTACATATATTTTTATTTTTTAAATTCAAGTAGAATTTTGAATGATAAGTTGTATTTATAATTTGGTATTTCATTCGGTGGATTGAAGAAGTGCATAATTTGAATAATAATTTGCATTTTTATATTCTTGTACAAATTTAAATTATAATTTGCATTTATTAATTTGGTATTTCATTCGGTAGATTAAAGAAGTGCATACTTTGAATAATAATTTGCATTTTTATATTCTTGTAAAAATTTGGATTATAAATTTTATTTTTTTTTATAAAAAATTTGGTATTTCATTCGGTGGATTGAGAAGTACAAATTTGAATAATAATTTTCATTTTTTAATTGAAGTATAAATTAGAATTAGAATTAGAATTTTAAAATTGGGTTTCATTCTTTATTTGTGCTCTATTAGTGAGCCTTACATCATTAGCTATCTATTTAGGTACAACTTAATTCTTGATTAATTGCCTGGAGATGTCATACCTATTTGGGTGAATGTGCAGATGAGAGCCATATAAAACAATGTAGAATGTATTTAAAGTGTTTGTGCACCAATAGGTGTGCATGTATGTAATTGATTCAAACTAGTATGCACCAATAGCCGTGCATGTATGTCGTCAATTGAAAATGCTATGCACCAATAGCCGTGCATGCATGTACACAAATTGAACATGATTTGCACTTTAATATGATATATTGATATTCTTAGAGAAATCCATTTCTTTTGTAAATGTAAGTAGACATGTTTTAATTTTAATAATGTTGTAACCTTTATGATGCAATTTGATGTGTAATAGAAACAAAATTGTACCAATAACCATGCACCAGTAGTGTTAAGTTGATAGTGTCATGGTGCATGGCTATTGGGCATGTTACTAACACTTATTGGGATTTTTTGTGTGTAGGAAATGACCATTTTGAAGTTGTTTATTGGGGGGTTGCTATGACAAAACCCTATCATGGTTATTGGGTCGCTATCATGGCTATTGGGGGGTATATCGGTTATTGGGTCCTCTCCCCTATTGGCAATATAAATAAAAACTAAAAAAAAGAGAAAATATGGAGAAAAGTCAGTTATCATACTATAAGTAGTGTTATAAGGGAATGAGCACAAATTTAAAAAACATCTTAATCCCTCACTTCATCTTTGGCATCGTAAGTGGGCCCCTAAGTGCGTGTACTGACCAATACAAAAAATAAGTTAATCGGGGAACAATTGGTAAATTAATCACCAAATTTTACACGTAAAATGATGATGTAAATGGGTATGTCAGAGTGGATTCTAGAGTCAGTGGTGTGTATGAGATCTAGTAAAAAAATTCAGCTAATATCATTAATGGTCGGTCAAAAATTCAGCAATGGTCGTCCACGTTTCTCTTAGATTTTCAACTGTGGATGTTGAAATACAGGGCATCCCCTTCAAATAATAAACACCTTTGGCATAATAAACTTGAAAACAAAGAGGAGGCGTGCAACTAATCTACAACCATGGTTTGTGGATCGGGAGTGGAAAATTTTGAGATCATGTATTTTCTCTAATCTGTCCTCACACACAAGGGTTAACTTCTTTCCTCATATTTTGTAGATTGCATAGAGAATACCTCTCCTTTTATGGTCCCATAAAGAATTGCAAGTCATTTTCTATAATATTGTTTTTTATTCATCCAATATTTCAACAAAACAGAATGAATGGTCTTCAAAATTGTGGAAAACCATATCAATAAGGCTATGTGTAATGTAGAGAAATAAAAACTAGATGACTACAGATACCTAGATCAAATCTCCAATTTTGTAATGCACATTTGATCCACTTTTGCAAGTAATATTAAATACTCAAACTCCAGTTTATCCCTACTACATTTCAATAGAAACTGATATTTGAAAAAATGAAAAGATTTGTATGTGTAAAAAATAATAAAACAAATTGTGTAAAATGCATAATTGATAGAATTGAAGATTTAAAAGTACAAAGATCTTGTTGGTGGAGTGTGTGGGAACAAGCCTGGAATTTGACCGTCACTCCTACCTGTCATATGAAATTTTTATGATGGTTTGGTCATTTTAATGTCTTTGATTTTACGTTTTAAGACAAATTTTGATTGTCAATTTTTTTCTAATTTACAAATAATTTAATATTTTTTTTGGAATTTAAATATTTTATCAATATAATTTGTAAAAGCATATATTACATATAATAAATATTTTAATCTTAATAAAATAATATAAATAATCTAATTACTATTTTTAAACATATATAATTGCTACTAACTAATTTAAGATACAATTGTGTGTTGATAAGAAATGAAAATCTTTGGTGATATGAATTTCTTGTATAGATACAGATCCTACATTGTAAAATTAGAAAATAAGTATAAATTAGTAATATATGCAAAAATCTAAATTTACTAAACAAGTTTCTAAATTTAATCTCTAATAAAAATAATCTAAAATTTGAAAATAGTTATAAATTAGTAATATATGCAAAAATCTCAAATTTATTGAGCAAGTTTTTAAATTTAATTTTCCATAAAAATAATCTAAAATTTGAAAATAGTTATAAAGTAGTAATATATGCAAATATATCAGATTAATCAAGAAAGTTTCTAAGTTTATATGTTTAATTTAAAAAAGGGAGATTAAATTAATATAAATATATAATAAATAATATAAATACATATATATTGAATACTACTATTTTAAATTTGTAAGACAAGTTTCTAAAATTCATATATTCTATTTTAAAATATTCTAAATTATTAAAATATTAAATAGATAAAATAGAAACATTCATATTATACAATAGAATATATTTATCATATATATTATAAAATAACATATTTATATTATTAAATAAAAATACTATATTGCCTATAACATTTTTTGATGGTTTATTATCAAATTTAAGTGTCATTTTGACAGTTTTATAAAAAGAAGAGAGAATAATATTAAAAATAGTTATAGTAAAATTTTATTGTGTAGTATTGGTGACCCATATCTAGAGAAATGGTTGAAACACTTCATTGGTGAGGTTGTGATGAAGGTTCAAACCATTGTTGGACCATTGTGCTTGCACATTTTATTCTTACATTGGGATGTTGTGCTTGTGAGTTTGAATTTGTGAAGTGTTTGGTAGCTTAATAGGTTGTCATTTACCAATTAAAAAAAAAAAGAAATTCAGTATTGTAAATTCTAACCTCTATATAATTTCACTCTTTTTGGATCCTTGATTTAGTGTGTCTCGTTCTAGGTCATTTTGAGCCCATTTAATAATTATCTCATCCAAATTGTTGTCATATTCTCATGAGGTGACTTGATCCTCTCTTGGGTCAAGATGCTCTAAAACCACCTTCAATTTGTCTCTTTTTTGGTGGAATATGACATGTAGCACTCTAGTCTCTCTAAAAGGGGCCCCAATTTAAAATTGTGCAAGTGTCAGTTCCTGTCATTTGTGATCTAATCTTTGATATTTTTATATGACCACTAGAAAATGTAAATGTGAAAATATATTGAAAACCATATATAAGGCAATCATTTATCATTCACAAAGTCACATTGAAGAAACTATATTAACTTTAAGAGTCCTAATTCGTTTATTCAAGAGTAAATCTTAATACAATGAACATCAAGGTACACCAACTTATCCTCAAGTATGTTTTCATGATAGATTTTCTTTTGATTTTTCATGTTATTACATCAACACTTGTAGGATTTTTCTAAAGAGCATTGCATCACCACCATTATTAATCGTAACATATAATTCTATCGATTCATTATTTTATTTATCATTTAGCTTTCTCCCCACCAAAGGTAAAATTTATTTTTTAGCATTATTTCTTTGGTGGAGGTGGAAACACCAACATGGATTTTGATTTAGGAAAGCCCCTATATAACACAATATTAACATCTTCTATGTGAGTAGGTTACATATGATAGTCATGTTGAATAGGTCGAATAACTAGGGGGGAGGGGGTGAATTTGTTATTCATAAACACTTTTAAAAACTTTTACTTTGTCGAAAAACTCACAAATCATACAAATGATAATAAAAGTTATATGAATATTAACTTATGCTTTATTGATAACCACATCAATAAATTATAACAAATGTAAACATGAAATTACAGAACCACCAACAGAGAGAACACCATAATTTATATGGAAACCCAAACTGGGAAAAACCATGGAGAAACTAATTCTCATGAAATGAACATGAGTTAAGGTTACACCGATTAAGATTATTTTTGCAAAGTTTCGATGTCATTTTTCTCACTGTGGGTTGCTCACGACGGTTGGCTCACTTTCGTCTCGCTCACTACAGATCTGACTAACTACCCTTATACAAAAAGAGATGTTTTATTGACTAAACATAAACTGATAAGATTGCATCTGTATATGCATGAAACAATTCAAAATAAAGCTCAGTTACCATATCCAACAATAGATCTGATTTATGATCTTCTCTATATATACCATTGTCTAATCCACTACAAATTTGTATGCAAATTCCCTTCTTGATCTCTCAATAATATTACACACTTAGCTTCATCTTGTACAGATCACCATCAAGATCTTTCTTATCTTCTTCCACATTCACACTCTCATCCTGTGAATACATAATGTTTTTCTTTATTTATATAGATATTAGATCATACACATGTTGGCCACACCAAACGTGTGACGGCTGTAAACCAAACATATATATTACAATTACATTTAAGGCATTACCGCCAATCCTAAATAAAGGACACACTTAAGAAAATTTTACAACATGCTACACCAGGACCCAAGTATAGGTCACACTTAAGATTTTTACAATGATCATTACATTTACCAAAACTATAATAGGAACATTACAACAAAGACCATATCTTGATCATCAACACTTCTGAAACCACTGATAGATGAAACTGTATAGAACATGTTTAGAATACAATACCAAAAGCTAACTGATGAACTGCAAGAAAGTCTAGATATCAGGTACACTTGGAAGAACATTGTAGTCATAACAGTCAACAGTAACAGATATAAGACACCATGCTTCACTGATTACCGAAAGCATACAAGTGTGCCAAAAAATGTAATCCTTTAGTAGAACCAAGTACATGTGGTCTGCCATAGAGCAACCTACTATGTGTATTAAACCCGATCTACATATTATTGATACTTCTAATACTTTGCTAATAGGAAATAGGTACACAACCGATACTTCCAACAACCAATCGATACTGCCAAGATGTCGGTATGAAGGTTTTGACATCAATGACAACAATGTCAGCAACATCTAACTCGAACAAGTCAAATATTGTGGAATTGTGAAGAGGATATTGAGGCATAAAGTTCCAAAATTTGCATAGGTGAACAACCTAGGTATATACCTATTTTCTTACTTGATTGAAACTATTAGGTTAAATTTTAGAGGGAAACAACTAGAGAGAATCCTAATCTTGAATTTGCCTGAACTAACCAAGAGACCTCCAAGTCTAAGGTTCCTATTTTAACTCCATGTTTTAATAAAAAAAAATTTTATGTTTGCATCTCATGCTATTTTGTTTGATCTATGTTCTATATATGTCTTTTTATTGTAAATTTTTTTTAATATCAATTTTCAATCATTTTACCTAGTCATTACATATTTAGATCAGATCAAATAAAATAAATGATATTGATTTATGTTTTATTTTGTGTTTTTAGACTATGACATATTTATGCAACAATAATTCAAGGTATTAGGGAGGTTCATCATATCGAATTTTATGTTTCGTGTGCTATAGAAACAATAGAAGAGAATACAACTTATCTTTGAAATAACAAAAATTAGCTTAATATTATATAAGTAAAATTATAAATAAAAACTATAAATATATAAATCAAACAACTTAAAGAATGTTAAATTAAAAATTGTGGAAATGATATGAGAGATTAATAGTTGGATTAATTTATTTTTGGAAGGTATTAAAAATAGAGTATCTTCTAATACTTTGGGATTTATACTTAATAGGTTTGGCCTAACATTGATTGTTCTTAATGGGATTTTTCAAACCAATTTTAGTTGAACAATATTTGATTAAGGACTTTTTTTTGGAAAAAGGCTGGAGCCAAATTTTATTTATTAAAAAAATTAATATTTACACCGCCATTCAGTGTGGGCACTAGTAGGAAAGAATGGAGGAAAGAAAACCTCCAGTCTCACCTATATCTTATTAAAGATAGAAAAGAAAAAAAATGCTACATCAATAACTGCATCCCAAGAAACACAAAAACCACCAAAATGTCATTGATTTTATACATCTAAAAAACTATAAAAACTCCCCATATTCCCAGATACATCAAATATAGAATCCCCTGGGGAGAAAAGGAAATAATAAGATGGGAAGGAGAGGGAAGAAGATGTCATCGCCGAGGAAGCCAGACCAACATACAAGATATATCTCACAATAGCTAAAAAAGAGAGGATTCATGATATCTACCATATGAGCATATTCCTGCACAATATAAGACAAAATACCATCCTGCATAACATTCCATGAAACAAAACAAAAAACATCTTCAACAACCAGCTTCTGGGCAAGATCAAAGACAAATTTAGAGCTTAGTGATATATCCAACAATACTGACAGAAAATGGGGGACAACCCAAATAGGAATAGTAGTCAAATTCTCCAGCAACTAGTTAGTTTCCCAATAGAGTACAAATTACTACATCTATATACACATAATTGCAATTAAAGACAGTATAAATATTCTGAGAAACATAAAAACAATTGTAAAAATTCACCAATTGGAAAGATGGTAATTGAATCCTATACATTATGTAGATGCCCAACTGAAACAGGACCCACAAAGAAATTATAATAGACACGACCACAACTTCTCCAATAGACAAAGATGTAACATAGAACTTTGGCCGCAAATGAAAGAAATAAGTAAGAGAAACCCAATTTTAGTCTAGTATAAAAGGAGATACCCATTATATTAATGATATTAACACCTAATAAAAATGGCTAAAACAAAATCCCTAACTCCCACCCAACATAAAAATGTATGAATTAAGACACATAGAAGAGGAGAAGAGAAAATGTACTGAATCTATTAGCAGGAGAAGAACAATGTATACACCTGAGACAGACGCACAAGAAGAGGACCGAGAGGAGCATGCCCATCAATTTTAAATTTCAGTGACACAGCCAAAAGATAATAGTACAAAAAAGCCCACAAATTTAACCAATTGAATGAGATGGGCCCAAAATAATGATTCATTAAGGTGATAAGACATTAAGACTTGGAATTCATGCCCCAAATAGAACCAACTTTGAACACAAATTAATGTCTTAAGAGATGGCAACAACTGTTAGAATAATTATGCGTTCACTTATTATTTAGATCACTTTGATTTAATTATTTAAGTTGTTTATTACTCTATTTTACTTAAGCTATCTATTAGGTGCATTATAGTTAATATTTATATTAATTATTAATGTGCAACCTAGATTTTTTAGTTTTAGGGTTTCGTTCACTTTTATAGGTTGAACTTTGTAGTTCATTTTTTATTAATTCAGATTATAATTTCGCTCTTACATTTTGAGCAACTTCTGAGTTCTTCTCTTTCCCTCTTCCTACTTCTCTATTACAACAGGTTCTTGCATGCAGGTGTTCTTCAGGTTCTATGGATTTGTATCTCTCAAATCCTACATGGTATCAGAGCTTCCCTGCTACTGCCTAGTCTAGAGGTCTTGAAGTTGTGATTTGAAGATGAAAACCACAGCTTCTCAAAGGCTTTTTCTTCAATATAGAGGAGGTTCTATTTTCTAGAGCACTTTGAGCCAAAATGGACTCCGCCATTGCGCTCAAAAGGCCCAAGAGATCAAATTTTCATATAAAGTTGGCCATATTTGGTCACAGTAGCGTTTGGACACTTTTTTCATCCTTCGAAGCCATACAACACGCTTCTCGAGGCACAAGAATAAAAAAAATAAAAAAATGCCCATTTAGGACTTGCTTCAGGTGTTGTTGCCACACAGCCAGCACACCACCATAGCTTGGCCCCTGTCGGCGCGCCACTGCAGCCTGGCCCCTGTCAGTGCGCCACGAGTAGGCCACTGCTGACGCAGCACCACCCAGTTGCCACTGCCCAGATGTACAGGTGATGTCACTTCCTGAAAGTGATGTCACTTTCTGGCCCAAAAAATTGTCTGGTCATTTTTAAATTTTGCCGGCAATCGGCAAATATTTTTCAGTAGACAGGCCCGTGATGTGCCGACGGTCGTCAAATGTTTTCCCTGGCACTGTGATGGTCGTTTGACTGTCAAATTTTTTTCATCTCTATGTTTTTCCAGAGAGCTCTTTTTCGGAGGTGCAGTTGGTTTTTTGGCCATATCTTTTGCATACGGTGTCCATTTTTAAAAAATGAAATATCTCCAAAAAAATCTTTTCGAGTCGGAGACGATGATGCTCATTTCATTTGTTGATTTGGTTGTTTGAGGTCCTATTTTTGGTGTTGAAGTAGAGGATTTAGTTTCCTCCATCTCTACATCTAGCGTCCAAGTTTTCTTCTAGTTTTTTATGCTTTCTATATTTGTTTCTTTGGTGTATGGGGGATAGATTTATACATTATGGGGGGTGCACTTTCCTTTCTATAATTTAATTCATAAAATACCCTTCTACTTCCATCTTCTTGTCTCAATGTCAAACCTCTCTAGGGCCCGACTGACACCTCACAACTATCACACCTGAAAAGCACACATGACCAGGCTACTTATGTCACGTGGCTTATGGTCATGTCTGGATGAGCACCAACCTATTCTGCAACACCCTTTTGAGGTTCTTCAGCATAGAAAAAAAATGGATGAAGCCATGGGCTTGATTGCACTGAACATCTCTAACAGTCTCTTGTTTCACCTGGATGGTTCAACCACTCCTCGGTCTATTTGGGGAAAGTTTTTAGATTTGTTTGGCACAGTGAATGAGTTCCGAGAACTATAGCTTGATGCAGAGTTGAGCACTTTGTCTCCTTATAGTATTTCCACCATTGAGGACTTCTTGATGAAGTTTAATGCTCTTTGATCACTTTTACAGGGATGTGGGAAGACCAAATCAGATGATGAGTGTATCTTCCTGATACTCTCAAAGCTTCGTGGACAATTCCAGATTTTCTCCTCTACTTTCTATTCCACTATGGATGCTTTGGGTCCTAGGCACAATATTCCTTCCTTTGCGGCCTTCTGTGATCGATTGAATCGAGAGCAGTCAAAGCTTCAATAGTTGAATGATGCTTCTGGCTCTATGAACCATGCCTTGGTTTCTCACCCATCTTCATGAAAGATGGAGCAGAAACAAGTATCATCAACCGCAGGGTCTTGGAATGATTCCCCTTCTTAGCATTCCTCTGGCCCACCTCCTTCACTTAAGGGGAAATCAAAGACTGACAAACCTAAGTTTACTTATTGCAATAAGTTCAATCATGATGAGTTTCAGTGCTTTTAGAAAAAGGTAGATGGATATGCCCAACAGATTTCTGAGTTGACAACTCTTCTTCACAAGAACAAGATTGACATTCCTCCCTCCTCTTCTCACTAGTCTTCTTCATCATCTTCTTAGGCAGATGGGTCAGACAATAGAAAGGGTCCTGCTTTATATGCATCTACTATAGCTCCCTCTTCTAGGTCATTGCTGGATTCCGGTGCTTCACATCATATGACATCTTCTTGGATTTCCTTCTCATCTTTTATAGCCTCTCCTACCCCACACATCTTGATGGGGAATGACACTATTATGCCTGTGTGTGGGTAGGGTTCTATTGACATTGATGGTGGTGCATTCCATGATGTACTATGTGTTCCATACTTGTCCTCTAACCTTCTCTCCATCTATTAGGTTACTCATAGTGGGACAGGGAGGACAGTTGAGTTCACTCCAGATTCTATGCACATTAGAGACAGTGTGATAGGTCACATTGTTGCTACAGGGTTAGTTGATCATGTCACCAACTTTTACTCCTCCCATTTTGGTCCACCATCTCCATTTTTAGAGAATATCTCTCTTACTTCATGAGTGCCTAGTGAGAAGAAGTTAGGTTACCTGAACTTTTGTGTTGCTACTGAGATCAGTGTTGTGGCTTCTCCACCTCCTCCTCCTACTATGCTTGCATTTGTTCAGCATGATTCTTCTTCAGCTGTCCCTGTTATGGCCGCTCCCTACATCGAGCCTTCCACTCTAGTTATTAAGGGCATATCCAAGGACATTCATCTCCTCCCAGCTGACATATTCAACTCATCTATTGCCCACCTTAATTGGGGATTCCATTCCAGGAGTCTCATTCATTCTCCTTTGAGCACTAGTTAGGCCTTCTAGTTTCACCTCTCATTCAGGGGTTTCCTTTTTGTTTCATGCCAATGTTTCTTCCACATTGGAATTCCATTTTTTCGATCATTCCTACAGAGGTTCCATCATTCTAGGGGGCTTTGGTGTCTCATCCCTCTCTCATGGGGGGTTTGATTGTACTTATGGTTTTGAGAGAGTCTCTTGAGCCATTCTTTTCTGCATTTTTTTTCTATCTCTTCTTGGAGTAGGGTTTTCCCCATGTGGTTTTCTCTATTTCTCTGCTTTGCAGAGATTTGGTTGTGCTTGGATACCTGATCATGCCTTGTTGTCAGGACCCATTTTCTACTTTTATAGCTATGCTACATTAGCTTACCTCTTAAGCTTTGCTCAAGGGGGGGGGGGGTGTTAGAGTAATTATGTGCTCACTTATTAATTAGATCACTTTGATTTAATTATTTATGTTGTTTATTACTCTATTTTACTTAAGCTATCTCTTAGGTGCATTATAATTAATATTTATATTAATTATTAATGTGCAACCTAGATTTTCTAGTTTTAGGGTTTTGTTCACCTTTATAGGTTGAACTTTTTAGTTCCTTTTTCATTAATTTAGATTATAATTTCGCTCTTACATTTTGAGCAACTTCTGAGTTCTTCTCTTTCCCTCTTCCTGCTTCTCTATTGCAACAGGTTCTTGCATGCAGGTGTTCTTCGGATTCTGTGGATTTGTATCTCTCAAATCCTATAACAACTAATTCAGATCCAAAGTAGATATTAATCCCAACAAAAAACTTGAACAAGCCAGCATTTAATCGATATGTTCATATAGGCACACAACATCATTTTATATAAACAACTTCACCTCTTTGATACAAACTCACCCCCCAAGACCATTTCCATGTAGAAAAATGTGTTAAGCTAATCAAAGGGCTACATCATAATAGAAATGAGGGAGGGACATAAAATCCCAACATACATAGTTCCCCAACTGCAAGCGAACCACATATAACACTTCATTCAAAGATGAACAATATAGAAAACTTGGCCCATGAAATGAGAACCCTTAACCAACACCATATGCAAGAATCAAACTCCCCATATATAGTAATAACTAAGGGTTCTCACAATAAAATGTAGGTATTCTCCAGGCTATAAAACCCAAAAATCCAAACAAAAACACTATTCTAAAATCTACACAAACATGTAACTTTGACCATAAATTCAGATAAAAAAAATGAATATATAACAACGAGCAATTATAGATCAAATAGTACCATGATCCTAAAATCGAGATGATTAAGATAAGTATAATTCTTAAGTGAAAAGGGGAATATAATTTACCCCAACTTCCTAGAGGGCAGAGGCCTCATCAATTAGCTTATTTGCCAAGAAATCTCCAATCTTATTAGCCTCCCAAAAATAATGTTAGAACTCAAAGTTATGAAAGGACAACAATTTATACAAAACCAAATTAAGTCTATATTGCAACTTCCAATAGGATGATTTCTTAGAAGAAACAATATTAAAAAAAATCATAGAATCCCCTTCAATGATAATGGTAAAAATATTCATAGAAATAACATAAGATATACCAAGGAGGGCTTCCATTTGTGGAATATTATTTGTATTAGGTGGTAATTTTTTACACAACCCTTATATTTTTGCCATCAAAATTTCTAATAACAGCTCCAGCCCTGAATGGATCCGAATTACCCATGGAAGCCGCATCATAATTGATTTTAAAGAATACAGAGGGAGGAATGGACCAATGCACTTGAGATCTAGGAGAAGGTAACATTAGATTGGTCTGACACCCATGATCCATGAGAGATTGCAAAAAGGGAAAATTATCATGCATAAAGAAATGTCACCTAGAAAAATGCTTAGCCTTTTTGATGTTTTGGATGTGGTAACACAACATAACTTCAGATATAGACCTCTCAATTTTGACAATCACTTCTGACCATAAATCATTCTTATTCCTAAACACTCTCACATTCCTCTCAAGCCAAATGTTCCAAATTGAAATGGAATGGTTTATCTCCCAAAGATGGGAAAATGTAGAAGATCTATATAAGAAGGCCAAGCTTTAAAACGGTCACACATATTAGGACCAATAGTTGTATTCCATCCAAGTCTAGAAAATAACTAGTACTAATAGTCCATAACAAAGGGGTAGTGAAGAAACAATTGATTAGTAGATTCCACGAAGTAACCACACAAGGTACAATGAAATACAATTGTTACTCCCAATTTGTCTAACCTTTCACCTATTAAAAATCTATCCTAAATGGCCGACCACACAAAAGCCCCAGATTTAGGGAGGCAAGAAACTCCCCATAATAATTTATAAGGAAAATAATCCAATTCGTGAATGGAGAAATTAGAATTATAACCAACCTTAACAGAATATTGGCCTAATGGAGAACCTAACCAAATGATTTCATCTTGTTTAGGGGAAGAGATCATAACTGGGGAACATAATTCACGATGTAGTTGTGAGACCAATACCAAATCATCCATAAATGAAGAAAATTCATTCCAAACAATAGTCCCATTATCAAGGTAAAAATAATGACAAACTTGGGTACCCCACACCTTTTTTAATTGAGTATCCAAGGGAGACCAGTCTCGAATATCACATAATCTTTTATGCTCATTCTAGGAATCTTCCAAAAAACATGCCTTGGATCCATTATGTATCAACCAAGAAAAAAAGGAAGAATAAGATCTCAACATGAAAACATAAAATTCCACAAAGCAGAACCCTAAGAGAGAGAGAGACAGAGTAGTGAAGATTCTCTCCCCATCACCAGAATTAAGATATTTTGTCCTCATAGGCCTAGCCCAATTAGAGTCTGGGTTATAGTATAATTTCTATAACTTAGGATTAAGTGCTTTATTTTGAAGATACATGTCGTGGACAAGCATGATGGATAGATTTAGGTGCACACACCTTATGTCAGGCCAATAAAGAAAGTGTTTTTAATTTTGGGACACATTTTCAGATGAGAGGAAGTCCCTCAAAACTGACTGGAGACCTTGAATGGAGCACTTGGGCATATTTAATACTGACATAAGATAATTAGGAATAACATTTAATATTGATTTAATCATAAGTAATTTATCAGATAGGGTAATCCATTTGTGTTTCCATGAAGGAATCCTTTGAGATATAGATATAACAATTTTATCCTGAAATTGATGTTTTCCCAATCTAATATAGAATGGTTCCCTAAATAGTGACAAGGGAATTACCCCAAAAAGAAACAAACAATATTTAACCAAAGGTGAAACATTTAAAAATAAAATCTTGGATTTCTCATGATTGATCATTTGAGTAAAATCCATAGAATAATCATCAATGATTTTCTTAATGTTGCGAGATTCATCCATAGTAGCTTCCTCAAAAAGAAGGGTATCATCCGTAAACAAATTTTGTGTGTAAGCCTCATTACCATAATAAAAAGGGATACCCTTCCAAGATCCAGTAGTCCTAGAAAGATAGATAGACCTACTTAAACTCTTAGCAATGAGAATGAAAAGAAACGGGGAGAGGGGACCCCCCTGAAGGATGCCCCTAGAAGAAGAAAGAAGCCTCTAGGAATACCATTAATGAATATCAAGAAATAAGGAGAAGATATGCAAGAAGAGATCCATTTGATCCAATTTTCATGAAAACTTAATTTCTTAAGAACCTTAATGAGAAAATCCCAATCAACATGATCATACACCTTCATCATATCTAATTTAAGAATCATGACCGGTTTTCTTTGTTGGGAAACTAAATGTAGGATTTCATGGGCTAGAATAGCCCCTTCTAGGAACAAATCCCCCTTGATCCTTAGAAATGATATTAGGAAGATCTTGGACAACCGATTTGAAATGGCTTTTGTAAAGATTTTATATAGATAAATGCAAAGTGAAATGGGATGAAAATCTACAAAGGTTTTAGGATTATCCTTATTAGTAATTAAGGTGATTCAAGTATGATTAAGCTCCTTAAGCATTGTTTTATGAATCCTTGCTTCTTCTAAGGCTGACATAATGTCATGCCCAATAAAGTTCCATCATATGAGGAAAAAATGAATGGTAAACCCATTAGGTCCCGGGGCTTTATCTGGAGTCATGCTAAAAACAACCTCTTTAAGTTCCTGAAGTGTAAAAGGGGCCATAAGCATTAAGTTATCAACATGGGAGACATAAGAGGGAATATAATTTAGAAAAGAATCTATACAATATGTGTGCTTCTTAGAAAGTAGATTATTGAAAAAAGAGATGCCTTCAGTAGAAATATCACTCTCATCCTTCAAGATCCCTTGTGTAGATTCAATACAAACGATCTTAATCTTCAGACGCTTTAGTTTAGTAGAAGCATGGAAAAACATTGTGCTCCTATCACCATCAGCTAACCAAGTTTGACAAGAATTTTGTTTCCAGTAAATCTCTTCTTTAATGATTACTTCCTCTAATGTAGATTTGAGATCTTTTTCTCAATAAAAAGAATGGGCATGCATCCCATTAAGAATAATGTGATCTTTTAAAGTATCAAGTTTAGATTGTAGTCTAGTTTTTTCTTGAAATATATTTTGAAGTGATGAATGTTCCATTATTTGGTTTTAGACTTAATGAGTTGTAACCTCTTCAAAATTCTATAGAGTTGGGTCCCCTTTAGATAAGGTGAATTTTAGCACCAATACTTCACTAAAGGCAGAAAGGATAGATCCCTAAACCTTATTGGCTAAAATTTGAAATTGCCTCTAAAATGAGAAGCAAAATCAGAAATTTGAAGTAGGATAGGTCAATGATCAGAACCTGCAATAGGAAAAATAGAAGAATGATAATCTATGTTGGAATTGATCCACTCATCAGCAAATAGAAAATGATCAAGGGGTTCTTCCATATTGAAGTAATCTATTCATCTATTTGTCCAAGTAAACTTTCCAACTTTAGGGGAAATACTAATTAAAGAAGCATGGCTAATAAAGCGATTTATATCTGCCATAAATTTTGAATAAAGAAAGATCCCACCTATTTTATCAGTATTATTTAAGACAATATTAAAATCTCCACCCAAAACTACTAACCCTACTAAAGAACCCCTAGCATATCCCCAAGGAGAAACCATAACTTATTTTTTTCCAAAATAGCAGAAGGACCATAAACATTAAATAGCCAAAAAAATAAGTTAGAGTGAAAAATCTTAATCAATGATAACATCTAGTATTTGCCCATAGAAATCTGTTCAACATTAAAAAAAAAAATTATGATTCCAAAGGATTTCTAGTCCCCTGAGGCACCATAAGAAGTAGAAGTCCAAAAATTACCCAGTTTCCACAAGGTAAAAAATGATGTAGCAACAAAATCAAACATCTTAATTTCTTGGAAAAGAGCAATATCAAAATTAGAATTGATCAATTGGCTCTTGATGAGCCATTTTTCGTTAGGGGAATTTAAGTTGTAAAATTCCAAGAGATGATCATAATTCCTTTAGAGAGGAAGACTTGCTTTATCTCCTTTCACAAGCCTTTAGATTATTAGAGTCAACACCCCCAACATACTCAGGTTGAAGGTTCCTCTTTTCTTTAGCAGCTTGAGTAGTAGGTGGGCTGATAGAAAGCTTATTTTTGCTTCTCTTGGTAAGCTTCAAAGAAGATGGTAAAGTAGTCTAAATTCCAGCATTAATTTCATTTCAAATTTTTGACTCATTAGAAGGTCTCCCCTTCTCTTTAGAAGAAAATGTAGGAGAGATCTTAACAGATGGAGATTGGTAAATAGAACACTGGGACCAATCCTTCTCACATGAAATCTGAATAGGAGAAGATGAGAAAATAATAGGAACCTCATGCAAATATTTCTCAAAATCCAGAGAAAGCTTCATAAGGATTGCTTCATCAAAATTTCTCCTTTACATTGTAACCAGGACAAGGATGAATCAAAATATTCAATCACCAAATCTATAATATTCTTATCTAAGACAACATTTTCATTAGATATAATTTCCTGAACGTGGTCTATCGATTGCTCAAACGGCTTAATTAGATAAGGGTTATCTAAAAGGGGCACATCTTTATCCAAAGGTAAAGAATTTTGAGCAGCACTCAAGGATATAATCGGCTCAAAAGGTTGAAGTGGTGGGCTCAAAAGTGGAGGACGCAAATCCAAGGTTGTAGAAGGAGAGGTAGAATGAGAGAGCCCTGCAAAAATGGACAAGAAGCTCATGGGGTTAGGAATAACTATAGAAAGTGAAGGCTAAAGTGGCAAGATCCAGAGAAAAGATCATAAGGATTGTTTCATCAAAATTTATCCTTTACATTGTAACCAGGACAAGGATGAATCAAAACATTCAATCACTAAATCTATAATATTCTTATCTAAGAAAACATTTTCTTTAGATATAATTTCCTGAACATGGTCTATCGATTGCTCGAACGACTTAATTAAATAAGGGTTATCCAAAAGGGGCACTGATGAGGCCAAATTATTTCCTTTATTTTTTATAATTTTAAATACTCTGTTCTAATTTCTGTCAAGACATTTGTGAACCTAGCCAGTTAAAACTTGTGATGAAGCCCAATTAGAACTGATAAACCATGGGTAGATATTTGTGACATATTTTTCCAATATTATACATATAGTGCATTATTTCATATAACCATCAGAATATATGTTCTAATATCTGGATTTAATTTGATTAAGCTTGTTGCATGAATATTTCTGCATCACAACTAACTTGTCAAGGAAGGAAGCGGCTGGAGAGTGGTCAACAACATTCAAGGAAGACTATTGAGGACCAGCTACAACAGAGTGATTATCACAGCACTAGGAGACACAGTTGCTACAATGGAGGAGCCACTATTCTAGGATACGGGGATGTAGTACTGCTATATTCCCTCTGCACTTTATTATGTTGAACTGGTTGCCCAAGCTTTATTACCCACATCGCGGGCTGTTGTGTTTTCATCTTCTTCTCCGACAAATTTTCTGCGAGATAGTTTCTTTTTTGTTTTGTAATAAGTGTTTGATCCTCTATTTATAGGGATTGGACTGATAGTTTGTAGTTAGAGAAGAGTTAGGAAAAAGAGAAAGTTTTTGGAATAAAATTGTTATATCTTAAAGCAAGTTATTTTAAGTTTCATGTATTGTTCTTATGTAATGCATTTTTGAAATACAATGAAGTGATTATTGGTTTATGTTCTGTGTTAGTAGATTAGAAAAAACCAACCAAGGGGGCCCAATTGGGAGGCAGAATAGATTAGAGTATAGTAGATTTATTTCTAGCATTTCTAGTATTTCAGATAGAAGTTATAGTTTCTTCCTGTAGCATTGTACTTTGTGAATGTGCCTGCAGCATCTACAAGAATAGTTATAATGGATGTTCTGGGTTGAAAGTATAGGTTTAAGTAGAGTTTGCAATTTCTAGCATTCATTTTAGTAAGGAGATTAGTCTATTCTTTCCTGCAGCACTAGTGTAGGTTTCTTTTATGCATTTCTTACCTTCCTGTAGCATAAGCATAATGACTCTTTAAGGAACCTAGTGCACATACTGTGCCGACCATTTCAAGTATACGTCCCTAGGTTGACAAGTTAAATGCACCTCATAGTGGGAGAATTAGTCCTTAGATTGAATAAAATATTCCTAAGAAAGGCCTTGAGCATGATTATTCCACACCTATTGTGAGGCGGTTCAGGCACATCTTTATCCAAAGGTAAAGAATTTTTAGCAGCACTTAAGGATATAATCAGCTCAAAAGGGGAGGAGGAAAATCCAAGGTTGTAGAAGGAGAGGAAGAATGAGAGGACCCTGTAAAAATGGACAAGAAGCTCATGGGGTGAGGAATAACCGTAGACAGTGAAGGCTAAAGTTTACAGACAGTGAGGAGCTGAAAGTTGAACAATCTCAAATGATTGCATAGGATAAGAAGGAACCATAGAAGATGAAGTAGTATGAATATCAAAATGGAAAGTGGGGCTATGGGGAGGGAAGAATATGATGAGAGCAGAGATTATCCTACAAGGGAGCATATGCCTTCACCCCATTGTCAAATTGATGATTATTCTGAATGGAATCAAATGCTCTCAGAATTGCCTTATGAAACCTAGTGAACATCTCTATATCAATATTAATCTTTGTCTTATCCAAACAAGATAAATATTTAATAATATGCTGCCTCCAAGTGCCAAATGGAGAATCAAACTTACATGTAGAAGACACAATATAGATGTTGTTGATAATAACACACAATTTTTTGTTTCCATTAGATTTTCAGTGATGCATTGATCAACTCTAATAAAAGTACCAATTGAATTCCCAATCACTTTCTAAACCCTAAAGTCAATGAACTCATAGGGAAAACTAGGAAGAGAGAACCAAACTAGAATAGCCTCAAATAGGGTCTGACGTACTTGATAAAATGGTTTCCATTCTGATATCAAAATTACATTATCATTAATTTTAAAAAATGGATTTGTCAACGCTTTTGATTTCGTATCGTTAGAATTAAAAATTATAACAAAGGTATCAGATGATAAAACTTGAAAGTACATTAAACTATAAAAATGAGTTTTAATCACTTTCTAGAATTTAGACAAAGTTATTGGCTTGCCCCAAAATTCCATGATAATTCCTCTAGAATTTAAATTATTACCATGCTACAATTCAGGAACATCATCAATAATAATTTGGGGAATCTGAACCTATACCTTTTTTGCCCTACAAATGTTATGATTAGTCATATTTGGAAGAGGTGTTCCATCATTAGAATCAAAAAAGCGTATCTCTGAGGCGGTAATTTCCAGTTTCTCTTCATCAATACTATTTGCAAATCCCTCACTTTTCCCAACATGAGTTTTCAAATCAGAAGGCCTATTATTAGCAGATACAAGAAGACCATCATAAGGAATAATATATGCCTCAGCATCACGTGCCCCCTAAAATTTATCCACAAAGGTGGAGGAGACTTTAATCATATTTGAAGGTGAAGCTTTATCCAAACCCTGGGCATTAAGATTAAATCCCTTTGTGAACTTCCCACCCCAACCACAAGCATAAGCATCAGTGGGGCTAGGGTGAAACCCTAGTTTAGAAAAATTAGATCTCCTACGTTGATAGCCCCTACCCATCATTGGGAAGAAGCAGTCTACCATTGAAACCCCAATAATATAAATATCAACCCATTTACCATCTCCAAAATCCCATTGAGGATCCATCTATGCTTGCCTTCAGCCATCCTAAGAAACAATATTGAACTCTCTAAAATATTTTGATCTAGGAAGTTGCTAAAGTTACAAATCCCTTCATTTCCCATCCCAAAAAAAACACTAGGGCTGATCTAGAATTCCTTCTCAACAACAAGAGCTTTCGTGTTAGCAACCTCAAGGTCGTCAAAGGTCAGATCGCCTTGACATTTTTTTACTGTATGAGCCATATTCGTGTCTAATTTGAATTATTTTATTTAGGATATTTGTGTGGTATGATTTATAAAAAAAATATTTTTTTTCTAATTCACATTTAAATTATTTCTAATTTGAGACATTATTGAAAATTAAATTGATTTCTTTCAAAAATATTAAATTCCTACTTTAAAAAAATTACATTCATAAATAAACAAAAATTATCTCAGCAAAATATTTTATTCTTCCACTTAAAAACATTCAATAATACACATTTTATTAGCAAAATATACCTTTGTTAGGAGCCAATACATGAGCGGGGTTCAATAGGTAATATCTTAGCTGAACAAAATAGACCTATAGTGGTGCACAAAAAATGGTCCATCAATGCATATTCTCAATAAAGATGCCTCTAAATTTCAAAAAATAACCACTCACGTGGTGCCACATTAGTGCACCATTAAACATGATTTAGTGCATACCTATGGGTCATATCACTTTTTGGGACCATTTTTGACACTTACACAAAAAACATGCTGATATGGCTTCATGAGGCTTCATATTTGACCATGGGGACTTGAAATTTTGTTTTAAGTAGGGGTATTGACATATAAGTTGCTGTAAAAAATCTAGAATAATTTGAAATCTTCCACATAGAATTTTGAGAAGTGTGAAATTAGGGTGAGTACGTACTGACTCCTCTCCCCTAATCTAGGAAAAGAAAAATATATAGAAACCAAAAAAGAGAGAACAAAAATAAATGTACTATCACATTGCATCATGATACCTTAGCATTGCTATATTTTAGAATTTTAGTTATAAAGAAAAAATACATAAGTAAAATTATGATATCTTGCACATTAAATAATAAAATAATAATGTTCTTTTGGATGCCTTCCAATATGGTGGAAATGCATTTTTGAGTGTTGTTTATCAAGGCGTAATTTTTTTGAAGTACAAATCCCTACTCACAAAAAAAACTTTGGTCAAATGAGATTACAATACTTTTAACTTTTTGTCTCTAACGAAGGCACTTTTCTCTGGATGAGTTGTCAATGATAGATCCTAGTGTTGAAGACAATTATTCAGTTGTGTATTGTCATTGATGTATACATAAATGTATTAATGTTACACAAATCTCTAATGCTAACTGAGAATAGTCAATGTATGCCGAGCTCTCTGAGGCATTGAAGAAGACTTCAGTATCAGCCAAGTGATTGTCAGTACTAACCGAGTTCACTCAGGCAATACAGTAAGGTTGGGCATTGAAGGATTATTGTGTTAAGCGAGTTATGCATTTAGTGTGAGCCGACTAACAACAGTTTACACTTTATGTTTAATTGGTTAATTGCAGCCGAGAAATTTGAGTCTTATTGTTTATTTGGAAGGTTATTCAAGCTGAATTGACAATGGTTATCATATATATACAAGGTCAAGTTTGGATTGCATGTGAGTTTTGATATGAAGAGTGAAGGAAAAATAAGAGGGAATTCTGGTTAAAGACAAAATATCCAGACCGAGCTGCATAAGAATATTTGATCACTAAGGATCAAATTAAAGATAGAACAAAGATTTGAATCTAAAAAGATAGTTGCTTATTCAATTAGATCAATTCATTGTTACTCTCTAATAATTGTAACAGTAATCCAAATCTCTTTATAGATTAGACTTAACAGTCTTTCATAAATCCTCTCACAAGGTGGTATTTCTACATTGAAGTGTTTGAAGACCTCTAACAAGGCCACTCCTTACAGGGCGATTAAATCCTCTATCAGGGTCACACCTTACAATGTGTCTGTGTAACATTTTACAGGGTTTCCTCTTAACATGGCTCACTTCAGATGAGTGAAAAATAGTAACTAGTTGCAATTGGTGGTTTTCTCAAATTGGGTTTCCACGATAAATCTTGGTGTCATCTGTGTACATGTTATTTTCTTTATGCTTTATGTTTCTACACTTAATCACTAAAGGTAATTACATTTAATATCTTAATATTGCTTTTTGAATAGAGTAACAATATAATATCTTTGTTAACCAAGTAACAGTGATAAGTCTGATTAAGACATCCAAGGGATTGGGATTTGTTTTTGTGGTAACTGATTCACCCCTCCCCTCTTAGTTACTCAACTCATTTCCAACAATTGATATAAAATCTTTTGGTGCTTTTAGCAAAGGTTTCAAGGCCTAAGCTAAAGATCAAAGATTTCTTACAAAAGGGATATCCCCAAGCTTAACAAAGACAACTTCGCTGCATGACAAGAGTTGATGAGGCATCATTTATCTACTATTGGAGATAATGGTTTATAATTCTTGGACCACAAGTATGTGGAACCACCTAGACCTATGTCTATGTATCAAATGGTGGACATGAAGAATCATAACATAATGATGATTGATATATCTTCTTCACTCATCTATTCAAAATTTGATGAAGTCAACGACTGCCTTACTTCCTATGATATGTGAAATAAACTGCATGATATCCATGGATGAGATGAAAATGTAAAGAGAGTCAAAGAAGATAGTCTTAGAGGTCAGTTTGATCAGATGAAAATGATAGAAGGAGAAGACATTACAAAATACAGTGAAAGGATCTTGAGAAAAGTGGCAATGCCATCAAAGCTAGTAGTGGACATATTAAAGACAAAATAGTGGTTAGTAAGGTATTGATAAATTTACTTCCTATCTATGCAATTAGAGTTTTAGCTATTCAAGAGATGAGGTGCAGTAATGATATAACTCTAGATGCATTGGCTGGAAGGCTAACAACTTTTGAGTTGGACAATTTTGACAATTATTCTCCTAATCCTAGCAATTTTGAGTCTGCATTCAAAGCCAAATTAAGCCTTGGTAAGATGAATAGAAAAGAAAAATAGATTGACAATGATAGTGATGATGAATATGATGATGATGATCTAGAAATCATTGAAGCACAACTTGCAAAGAGAGCTGCCAAAGGAAAAGGAAAATACAAAGGAAGAATACCATTGATTTGCTTCTTATGTAACGAAGTTGGCCACATTGATGCTAAGTGTCCAAACAAAGAAGACAAAGATGAGAAAAAGTTCAACAAGTACAAAGGAAAGAAATATTTCAAAAGTTAAAAAAGCTACAAGGACAAAGGTAAGAAATCTTGTTATATTGCAAAATATTTTGATAGTGATGAAGTTGAAGATGAAATGGTTTACATTTCTATTAAGGATGAGTTGAACAATGAAGAAAATGAAAAGACTTCACTTTTCTCTCATGTTAATGACACTTGGATAATTGATAGTGGTTTTTCTCACCACATTACTGGTGATAAAACTAAATTTGAACATCTTGAGCACTATGATGGTGGGAGTGTCAGATTTGGGAATAATGAACCTTGCTATGTGAAAGGTAAAGTTTGTATTTCTCTAACTGAAAGAATCAAATGTGATAATGGTTATTAGGTTGAAGGAATAAGGTGTAATCTACTAAGTGTGGCACAACTGAATAACATTGGTTTCAAGGTAGAATTCATGAATGGTAAGGAAAAGCTCATGGATGGTAAAGGAAACCTAGTTGGAACTGGCAGGCAAAGAAAAGGTAATCTATTCTATCTTGATCTCACTGAAATTTCATGTTTTATTGCACAAGTAGAAGAAATATGGTTATGGCATAAAAGGTTGTGTCATCTAAACTTTGATAACTTGGTCAACATAAACAAGAAAAAAATAGTAAGAGGTATTCCTATTTTGAAGAAACCTGAATTGACAATATGCAAACAATGTCAAATTGGGAAGCTGGGCAAAACTAGTTTCAAGAGAAAGAATTACAATACTGAAGAAGTCTTTGAGTTAGTGCATACTGATCTATGTGGACCAATTGGAACAACAAGTTATTTCTCAAGGAGAAATCAGAAGATTTTCAAAAGTTTAAGTGGTACCTTGCCAGAGTTGAGAAGGAAACAGGAAAGAAACCAAAGTGCCTAAGATCTGATAGAGGAGGTGAATTTATTTCTAATGAGTTCAACGAATTATGTAATGAAAGAGGAATAAAGAGACAATTATCTACCCCTGGTACACCCCAACAAAATGGAATAGCAGAAAGAAAAAATAGATCTGTTATGGATTGTGCAAGAACCTTGATGATTGAAAAGAATGTTGCAACCAAATACTGGAAGGAGTCTATCAGCACTGCAGTTCACACCTTGAACAAAGTTCAACTGAAGAAAGGTACTGATCACACACCTTTTGAATTATGGTATGGATATAAACCCAATGTTCGTTATTTCAAAGTATTTGGAAGTAAATGTTACATCTTGAAGGAAGCAAGAAATAGAAAATTTGATGTAAAAGGTGATTAAGGCATATTCCTAGGCTACTCCTGTAAAAGAAAATCATATAAATGTTTGAATCTTGCTACTCATAAAGTCATAGAAAGTGTGCATGTGAAGATTGATGAGTTTGTAGAGAGAAGTGAAGAATAGAGAAGTAAAGAGCCTGAGGACTACATGAACTTTGTGTATTATGAACCTGACACTATACCTAAAACACAAGAAATGGTGGTTGGACTACAACCATTGGTACAACTTCTAAATTCATCTGCACAAAATTTGTTACAAACTATGCAACCTGAGATATAAACAGTTGCAATTGAGTCTCAGATAGAGGGAACTATGTCACAAATAGAGGGAACTGAGTTTCAGACAGAGGAAACTAAGTCGCAGACAGAGGGAACCGAGTCTCAGAAAGTGGAACCTGATTCTTAGTCAGAAGAGAAGAACAAAATGTTTGAGCATGGTGAACCAAGTGGAACAAGCCCATAATCAAAGAAGAAGGAACCTTTACTTGCAAAATATGTCAGAAGGCATCATACACCTGAAAAAATAATTGGAGATCAGACAAAAGGTATAATGACAAGGAAAATACTTAAAGGTACATGTTTAATTAGTGAAATTGAACCTAGAACCATTAAAGATGCTTTGAATGATGAAAGCTAGATAGAAGCTATGAATGAATAAATTGAGTAGATAGAAAATAAAAAAAACCTATACTCTTGTGCCTAGACCAAAAGACAAGAATTTAATTGGTACTAAGTGGGTTTTTAGAAACAAGTTGAATGAAAAAGGTGAATTTTCTAGAAACAAGGCAAGATTAGTGTGTAAAGGATATGCTCAGGAAGAGGGTATTGATTATGGAGAAATGTTTTCTCATGTTGCAAGACTTGAAGGAGTCAAAACTCTTCTGGCATATGAAGCACATAAAGGATTCAAGGAATACCAAATGGATGTAAAATCTACATTCTTGAATGGAATTATGGAAGAGGAAGTCTATATTGAGAAACCTGAAGGTTTTGTTGATACTAACAAAAGGAATATGGTTTGCAAATTGTACAAAGCCTTGTATGGACTGAAGCAAGTTCCTAGAGCCTGGTATGAGAGACTGCATGGTTACCTAGTAAGTATTGGATTTTAGAGAACTATTGACAATAGTAGCTTGTACATTAAAGAAGGACCTCAAAACAAGATACTATTATTAGATATATTTGTTTATGATATACTATTCACTAGATATGATGATTTATGCAAAGCATTCTCTGAAGCTATGAGTAAGGAATTTGAGATGTCTATGTTTGGAGAAATCAAATTCTTTGTTGGTTTACAAGTTTATTAGATGAAGGATGGTATCTGCATTACTTAGTCTAAATACATCAAAGAGATAGTGAAGAAATTTGGAATGGAAGATTCTAGACCAGTTGGGACACCTATGTCTACTCGACATAAGTTTTCTAAGGATGATGACTCAAAGAAGGTAAATCAGACTACCTACAAATCCATGATTGGTAAAATTAAATATGTTGTTCACACTATGTTTGGTATTGCATTAACAGTTGATATTGTTGCAAGGTTTTCAACTAATTATAGAGAGAATCATTTGATGGATATGAAAAGGATTCTGAGATATCTTAAGGGCATTGAAGAATATGGATTATGGTATAAGAAAGGAGGGAAAATTTCATTTAAAGACTTTATTGATATTGATTGGGCAAGAAGTGTTGATGACATAAAGAGCACTAGTGGTGGTGTGTTATTTCTTGGAAAGAGGTTAGTATCTTGGACTAGAAAGAAACAAAATTGCATTTCTCAATCTACAAAAGAGGCATAGTATATTGCTGCAATAGTAGATTGTTAAAATATCATATGGTTCAAACAACTATTGTCAAGTATGAAGGAGGAAATCAAAGAGCCAATTATTATCTACTGTGACAACACTAGTGATATTAACATTTCAAAGAACCTTGTGATGCATACTAAGACTAATAATATTGCAATAAAGTATCATTTGCTGAGAGAATTGGTTCAGGACAAGGAAGTAAGGTTGGGATATGTGAATACTAAAGAATAAATTGCAGACATATTCATCAAACCTTTACCTAAGGATGCATTCTTGTATCTTAGAGGAAATCTAGGGGTGATTTCCCTAACCGGGGCTCACTAAAACCCATATTAGTGATGCATCAACCGAGCTACAATAGAGATCTAACAAGTTGATGCAGATTGTCAGAGCTTATTACACATGAATCAGTACATCAGGTACATTGCAACTTCTTTGGATGGTGTCTTTGGAATTAGATGTCAAAGAGGGAGAGATTATTGATGTCATGCCAAAGATATTATTGAGGGAAAGAAATCAATATATCAGAGGGAGAAATTTTATCACAAACAAAGATTGATGTAAGAGGGAGAATTATGTATTTCAGTAATTGTGAAGACAGAGGGAGTTTTCGGGATAAGGATCAAAATGAAGATAAGGACATCAATAAATTTTATTCTTGTTTTTGTTGCTCTAAAATTCTTTGTATAATGACATGCTGTGTTTCCATCAAATCCAAAGAGGGAGATTTTTGAAGACTATTATTATTTAAAGAATAAATTGCAACCGACATATTTGAGCTTTATTTTTTATTTGGAAGGTTATTCAAGCTAAATTGACAAGGGTTATCATATATATACAAGGTCAAGTTTGGATTGAATGTTTGGGTTTTGATGCGAAGAATGAAGCTGAAATAAGAGGGAATTCTTATTAAAGACAAAATATCCAGACTGAGATGCATAAGAATATTTGATCAGTAAGGATGCAGTTAAAGACAGAACAGAGATATGAATCTATAAAGACAGTTGTGTATTCAATCAGATCAATTCATTGTTACTCTCTAACAATTGTAGCTGTGATCCAAATCTCTTTACAGAGTAGACTTAAGAGTCTTTCATAAATCCTATCACAAGGTGGCATTTCTACATTGAAATATTTGAAGACCTCTAACAAGGCCACTCCTTATAGGGTGATTAAATCCCCTAACAAGGTCACACCTTACATTGTGTTTTCTTAACCTTTAATAGGGTTGCCTCCTAACAAGGCTCACTTCAGAAGAGTGAAAAATAGTAACTAGTTGCAATTGGTGGTTTTCCCAAATTGGGTTTCCATGGTAAATCTTGGTGTCAACTGTGTACATGTTATTTTTTGTATGCTTTATGTTTTGGCACTTAATCACTAAAGGATAATTACATTTAATATCTTAAGATTGCTTTGTTGATCTAGTAATAGCTGAATATCTTTGTTAACCGAGTAACAATGATAAGTTTGATTAAGACATCTAAGGGAATTGGATTTTTTTTTGTGGTAATGAATTCAGCCCTCCCCTCTCTGTTACTCAACAAATTTTCAACACCTATATCTATGGTCAAATTTGATATCAACAAAGAGTGTTCTCCACGGAATCAACAATTTTATCCCTTACAAATCTTCAACTTACAAACATCTTCAATTTCCAGAGAAATCAGTAGTCAAAAGAATGATTTCAAAAGATTGTTTTTGAAATAAATTGTGAATTTTTTTGAATTGGTATTTTGGATCATATTCAAATGATTCATTGTGAGAAGAGTATTGTCTTTGGTATGATTTAGTTTTTGGAAAGATTCAATGATAACAATTGTTGTTTTGTCATTGATGTTAAACCTTAACTGTTGAGACTATTTCTATCTGATTGAGTACCATATCTATTGATTGATGAAGAAGATCTGAAGAAAAGGATAACAAGAAGACCGAGGGAAACGGTTGAGTTATGGGTAAACACAAGGGTACCTAATCATTTGGCACATTGGAAAAGTGATATGTTGTTTATCTTTCACTGATAGTTCACTGAGAAGTTGATGTCGAGCAATGCGAAGTCGATGCTGAGAAAAGCCAGTGATGGTCAAGCACCAGTGAAATGCTGAGGAATATAGAGGCGACCAAGTGGAAGAACACTATGTTGGCTGAGCAATAGTATTTTGGTAATTGATGAGATTTGAGATCTCTGGCCGACATAATTGAATTTATTGGAATATGTGAAGTTTATTATTGATAATTAATTTTGGTCTATATTAATTAAATGAATGGGAAACCATTATTAATGCATGGATTCAAGATTTAATTGGTGATTGTATTGGAGAGATAAATTAAATGTAATGATGGAAAGATCCGCTGGATCTGATCTAATCTAAGATCTACGATCTTGATTAAGCGGAAAAATATTTGTCTGACCTAAATGAAGAGGTATATGATAACCTCAAGGGGTTATTCATGAAGTATGTAGTGTAAGAAGTTGTATGCAAGAGGATTGCATGGTTAATTGACTGATTGACATGATTTAGCAAAGAAGGCTAAGAAGAGAAGAAGAGAGAGATTGCTTGACGGATTTCCAAGAAGATCTAGAATTTGAGATGAGAATGGAGGTCACTCAGTGAATTAGCATTAGAGCTGAATTGGATCTAGATTGGAAAAGTAAGTTGTATGTATCAAATCAAACCTACTAATTACTTTCTAACCATTGTATCAATTCAAATCCTTTAACCAAGTTGACCTAATAGTTATCATATAAATCCTTTGAGCAAGGTGTCATTCAGATTGGAATGTTCTAAGACCTCTAACAAGGCCACTCCTAACAGGGTGTTTAAATCCTTTAACCATATCACATTTGACAGTGTGTTTTGTAACCTTTAACAGGGTTGGCTCCGAACAGAGCTCATTTCAAAAGAGTGAAATTTAGGTAGCATGTTACAGGTGGTTTTTGCCATATTGGGTTTCCATGTTAAATCATGGTCTCAAAATGTGTGAATGTTTATATTGTGTTTTACTATTAATTTTCTGAAAGCTTATTTCATTAGTATAGTAAATTGCATACTCTTATGTTATTGCTGCCGAGCATATCTGAGTTGTTCAAAGTGGTATAAAGTTTTATAGTTACATCAAGACCTGAGGATAACTGATTCACCCCCTCCTCTTAGTTATTATGAATTCATTCTAACAATTGGTATCAAAGCTTAGTTCTCTTGAAAATAGTTTGAAGGTACTTGGAGAAAAAGATCAGGATGTATAAAAGGGAGGTACCGAAGTTGAACAAGGATAACTATCCTGCATGGAAAAGTTTGATGAAATTTCACCTGGCTGGTATTGGTGATTCTGCTAAATTTTATGTTGATTAGGAATATGTATCCCCTATAGGAGTTATCAATGTTGCACAGTTAAGAGAAAAGCAAGAACATAATCAAGCAATGTTGGATATTGCATCATCCTTGAACTATCATGAGTTAGAAGACGTAAAGGATTGTACAAGCATAAATAAAATGTGGGATTCCCTTGAAACCATCTATGGAGGTGACACAAATATGCTAAGAGCCAAATCTAAAAGCTTGAGAGGTAAGTTTGATGAAATGAAAATGCAAGGAGAAAATGTAGTTCTATATTATGGAAGGATAAAGGAAGTTGTAAATGCTATTAGAGGAGCTAAAGGAACCATTGATGATAACACCATCATGAGCAATGTACTGAGAACACTTCTTCCTATTTATGCTATTAGAGTATCTGCAATTCAAGAATTGAGATGTACTCCTAACAACAATTTGACTTTGGAAAGTTTGGTAGGCAGACTAACTACATTTGAGATGTCAAATTTTGATAACTATAATCCACGAGCCATTGAATCTACATTCAAGTCCCAGATGGTCCTCAACAAATCAAACAAAGAAAAGAAATGTGTGGATAGTAAAAAAGACACTTCTAATGATGATCTAGAAGAACTTGAGGCACTTATGGAAAGAAGATTATCAAGAGGAAAAGGAAAATTCAAAGGTAAACTTCCTATTTTTTTTTTTTCATGTAACAAAGTTGGTCATATTGCTGCAAGATGTCCTGATAAGAATGACAAAGATGAAAGAAGAGACAACAAGTATAAAGAAAGAAATGATGATGGAGACTTTAGAAAGTACAAGGATTACAAAGACAAAGGTAAGAAATATTTCTATATAGCTTAAGAAGCTTTTGACAGTGAATCTGATAAATCTGATGAAAATGATATAGAAGTTGTGTATGTTGCAATGAAAGATGATTATGATGATGATGCGAAAACTGCACTAATTTCTTATATGTGTAAAGGTGATCATTGGATTATTGATAGTGGTTGTTCACATCACATGACTAGTGACAAAGATTAATTTGAAACCTTAGATCAGTGTAAAGGTTGTTATGTTAAATTTGGAAATGATACACCATGTCATGATCAATTCAATTGATTGAAAAAATCATATGTGATGATGTATATTGGGTTGATGATCTTAAATATAACTTATTGAGTGTTGCACAGCTGAATACTTGTGGTTACAGAGTTGAATTCCATCACAGGAAAGCAAAGATCTATGATGCCAATGGAGAATTAGTTGGAAGTGGTGAGCAGACAAAAGGTAACTTGTTTTATCTAGACTTAGCTGATGAGACATGCTTGATTGCAAAATATAGTGATGTTTGGTTATGGCATAAAAGGTTGTGTCATGTAAACTTTGATAACTTGGTAAGCATAAGAAAATTGAAAAAGGTTAGAGGGCTGCCTAAGTTAAAGAAACCTGAAAATGCAATGTGCAAACAATGTCAATTGGGAAAAATGACTAAATCTAGTTTCAAGAGTAAAACTCATACTTCTAAGAATATTCTAGAATTGGTTCATACTGACCTTTGTGGACCTATTGGTGAGAAAATTTACTGTGGAGACAAATATTTTATCTTATTTTTTGATGATTACTCTAGAATGATGACTATTATGTTTCTTAAAGAAAAATCTGATGCATTCAAGTTGTTTAAGTGGTACTTGGAAAAATTTGAAAAGGAGATAGGTAAAAGTCTGAAATGTCTGAGATCTGAAAGAGGAGGCAAGTTTATTTCTAATGAATTTAACAAGTTTTGCAATGACCAAGGGATAAACAGACAGATGTCCACTCCTAGCACACCACCACAGAATGGTATAGCTAAAAGAAGAAATTGATCTATCATGGATTGTGTCAGAACACTAATGATGGAGAAAAATGTTGCACATAAATATTGGAGAGAAGTTGTAAGTACAATAGTTTATATGTAACGCCCCACCAGGGAACCCAAGAGAGATTAACCTAGAACATGTCACTATGTGTGCTGAATAATTTTTTTTCAAAGTTAACATAAAGAAACATACAATCATGCAGAAGCGATTATCATTTATACACATGTCTTACACTCACATAGATTACATGACTCAAGGGTTCCATGGTGTTGAATTACTTAAAGTAAAACACAACTAACAATATAGAAAAAGATTCCATCTGATTAAATATAACAAGTACAACTTACATAACCATAATTACAAACCTCATGGATAACCATGAAACTACCATAAACTCACATCCATTGCACATGTCACAGGGTATGTGGTAATCACTCCAATCTACTTACTATTACAATTTCCATATTAGGTATCACATGCGATACTCTAATACAATATTACAATAATCAAATTACATAATAAATGATGAAGGAACATAAAGAGCTTATCTGCAAAGAAACCATCTATCACCTGGTACAAGTATGTCAAATCTCAATGGATAAAGAATCACTACCACCCGTCCGTGTGGAACCACAAAGCTCCACCCCACCGTGCTGAGGAGATAACAATAGATCCCAATCGGATATCCAAAACTAACAAGGCATAACCACTAAGCAAGGGATCCTGATAGCTCTCTAATCCGGTGTACTAATCATCACAAAAGGTAAGACTCACTAATCCAGAGGCAACTAACAACGTAGGAAATATAGCATGTGTAAAGGAAGGTGTCATCATGCACGTCTACCCTTAAGTTCAACCTAGATAATCACAATGGATTTTGGCACCTAAGTGACCATACACAGAGCTAATGTCCTCTCATACTGACAAGGTCCACTAACTATGTTATATGTAGGAATTGCTAACATGCAAATCCACAAACCATGAATACACCTGCATGCAAGAACCTGATGCAAAGTAGAAGCACAAAGATGAAAAAGCTGAAGAACTCAGAAGTTGCTCAGAAAGTGAGAGCGAAATTATAATCTGAATCAATTGAAAAGCATTACAAAGTTCAGCCTATAAAGGTGAACAAACCCTAAAAACTAAAAGTTAGGTTGCGCAATATAATTAATATAAAGTATTAATTATATGCACCTAAGAGAAAGCATAAGCCAAAAAAGAGTAAACTGATTACTCTAACACCCCCCCTTAAGCTGAACGCAGGGAGAAAGCAGACCTAGCAAGACTAAGAAAGCAAGAAATGGGTCCCGACAACAAGGCCTGATCAGGTACTCAGTACAAGGAAATCTCTGTAAACCGGAGACAAAGGAGAAAACCCAGTGGGAAAAACCCCTCTCCAAAAAGAGATATAAAAGCAAGCAAAGACAAAAGGCATGACTTCAAGAGACTCTCTCAAAGCC